>ML801001.1:11781-104010 GCA_009831015.1 Picea engelmannii
CAATCCATGCACTTTCCTATCAACATTTTATTATTAATCTTTACGCTTTCCTATCTACATCTTCATTTTCCTATTTGAAGGGACTAGATCTGAAATTAACAATGTTATTTGTTTGTATGCCTTTGTATTAATGTTTACGCTTTTGCTATTTACATGTTCTTTTTATCAATTTTCCTATTTGAAGGGATTTGATCCGAAATTAACAATGTTCTTTGTTTGTATGCCTTTCTCTAAAATTGACGAATGTATCATAACTTTAGTTCATATGATTTCTAAGATCAATGGTCACCAATTCATTTGTAACAACTAATAAGAGTCTCTTTAGCATGTCCCTTTCTCTATTCCTCACCTTTAGAAATATTTCTAGCATCTCCTCTATCATAAAAAAATATGGTTTCGTTTCCATTAGGAGACATGAGATTCTTGAAGCCCTCTACAACTGACATAGAGTCCTCTGGTGCACCCTTTTACCTAGACAGGTTTCCCTCCCACAAGATATATATCAGTAATTCATTTTATCCTTTGCTCCATCCAAATTTCCCATAGCCCTACCTCATGTCATATATTTTCTTTTGGAGACATCAAGAGAGTTGTTCACATGATCAATAAAAATAGAGTTACATATGAGGAAGACCTACACATTGAGTTCCTCAAACATGGTATTCACTCTATCAACTTACATATTGTCAATTTGTTTGATTTATTGCACTGTTTGATCAAGTTCTCCTTTCACATGGTTCCACCATATCATCCAACCCATTTTGAAATCAAGGTTTAGTTAAGATCCTACAATTACATGACCATCATGATTGAACACACTTAAATACCTGTTATCAAATTTAGTTAAGATCCTGTGTTGAATGGCATAGTTAAAAAAAAAAAAAAACCCGACATTGGTAGCTTTAGTGACTAACATGTTCATTGCTAGTATTGCCAATTGGTCACAAACACAAATGTGTTAGTCGCTAGAGTAACCAACCTGTTAGTCGGTCGAGTGACCAACCAGTTAGTCACTTGTATTGCCATTTGGTCGCAAACTTGGTCACTTGGTCGTTCTAGCGACTCACTAATCCTATTTCGTTTGACCTTTTTAACTGATGGTTTGGTCGCTCTAGCGACTAAGATTCGTCATTCTACTGACTCATAGTGGTTTATTGACTACGTTTTCCATGGTTGTCTTGGTCACTCTTGTGACTAATATTAGTCGTTCTACCAACTAACATTTGTCGCTAGCCGAACTTTTCCCTATTGTGAATAGGCTTCTTTTCCTAGTCGCTAGACTGGCGAAGATCCATGTGTGGCCACTAGACCGACGAATATATTCCGACGAAAAATAAAATCACCTTGGTCACAAAAACGACTCTATGCCGATGGAAATTCGTCTCTACTTCATCGCAAAAACGTTCAAATTTAATAGTGAACGATGTAGACAAGGGTAAATGATATCTTTAATTCACATTCAATTCCTTCAATTTTTGTGCCCTTTGGTTCATTTCCTGACTGTGGGGAATCCTTAAACTGATTGTAGACATGGGTCATCAGAGGGCCCAACAAAAAATTCAATGGTTGACTTTGTGGATGGGCCCTCCGATGGCCCAAATCTATAATCAGGTTAAGCTCACGATTGGTTGCTCTATTTCTTGTTGTTTTGGGATGAGATATGATTCATGATCACCATGGATACAAAGCAATAGTGCAAAGGATATCCACAATATGTTCATCCCTCCTTGCTTCTAGTGTTCTCTGTCTTGTGTATAAGTGTAACCATCACCCCAATGGCACCTTTTCCCACTTGTATGGTGCATATATGGTTTGGGCTTGTCGTTCTCCTTTATCCATGGTTTTTCATGCATTGCACTTAGGTTTATCAAATGATTCTTATGGTTTTATTTTCCCTAGATACAAGACATGGGAATAAAATATCCATCCTTGCCATCTTAGGTCCTGGGTTACGATATGTTTTTGTGGAATATGGCCCTTGTTTTGTAGTAGTTGTTAGGCTTTTTATCCCCATTTTTTCGATAACTAAGGAGATTATGTCTCGAGGCCCTTAGGTTGTAGATATGGAGTGCCGAGAGACTACATGACCAGCAATACCCTTTTGCACAGATGGAAACCCCTCTCACCACCATAGATGGTCATACATTTCCAGATGGCATCCACCAAATCAGCTGGCTTCCAGAAGGTAGTGGGCCTTGCTCCATGAGGTACAAGTCAGTGTTATGGTGAGCATCATTTCAATATTTAATCCAATTGAGTATGTTGTATCTTAGATTGCTCTAGATTTCATGATATATGCTTGGAGATTATGCCTTTTGCGCTGCTTCACCTTGGTGGTTGACATTGTGCCCTAGTAAGTGGTATTCCTTAGGGATGGGTTTTCTACTAGGAACTCCCTTAAAGATCCATCGTACCATTCCAGACCATACTTACCAATTTCCATCATTATTCCCCTCCATTTACTTATCTCTTGAGATTTTAGGGTGTATTGACCCAAGAAGGGGTTGTCCCTCATTCTATGGGAAGAAGGGGTTGAAGGCATAGATGGATTGGTGTTGGGTAAAAGATGAAATCCTTGTATAAAACTTCTAGATGCTTCTCCGAGGGATCACCCAAGAAAGAAGTGAAACACTTATCTTTTAGTAAAGGGGACCCACAATATAATAAAGAATGCTTAAAAGGTTAGTTGAAGGATAGGAGGTCTCATCACGAGTCGACTCATCATGTCCATGAATATCTAGTGATATGACATTTCCATCATCTGGTCACCAAACCAGGGTAATGGATTTTGGTTGCATGGATGAGAGAAAGGGGGTCTCATCACGAGCCAAACTTCTCATTGAAACTAGGTGTTTGTGGATGACATTTCCATCATCTGGTCACCATGCCAGGGAAGTGACCTTCAACCTCTCCTTATGCTATATTGAAAGAAAATACAAAGAAATAAAGACAAAAGGAAATTGTCGGGATTGGAAAAAATGCATTGCAGACGAATGAGACACTACAAACCCTTGTATGTCATGAGCCCAATGCCCATTGAGTCTTAACCCCAACTTATTCATCCACTTTAAATGGCTTAGAGAGGGATCCCTTGGAAACTCTCCTTGATCTAGGGCAAGATATTCCCAATAGGACACTTCATCAACCCTACCATATTCATGCTTGACAGGTCGCATAATGTCTTTGAGCATTTAATTGTTTGATATAGTGATATTTGATGCACATGCTTAGTTGGATCATTTATTGATTGGATTAAATTATCATGATGTTGTGACTTGAGATCCTTAGAGGGCCTTCTTATTTGTTTTTGTAAGACCTAGTTGGTGGAAAATTTTGGGAGAACAAGCCTAGCTTGGGCTTCCATGGGGCTACAAGCCCACAGGTTGGATTTCAAGGGACCGCATGCCGGATGAGAAAGATAAAACTTTGAAGGCCTTGAGACTAACTTGGATGACATATCCTATCCCCCACATGCCAAACATTTTTCATAGGAGAGGAAAAACATCACTCCTAGAGGCATGGCGTCACCTAGGGGGGTTAGGGCTTGGTGGTGAGGTGCCACTCATTGACACATGGACGTTTTAGGAGAATAAGGTCTTCACCATGAGGAGATTGTATATATTCTTGACATGTGGCCTTTGGATGCCTACTCATTCTTATCCAACACCAACGACTTCTTCTAAGTGGAAAAACATCCCCTAAAGGGGAGACATCCATGTAAAATTAGGGTTTATTTGTGTAAAAGTGAAACTTTAAATGAATTGTTTGATATTACTTTGTTAAAGGGGGAAATATTAGGGCTGTTGACCCCTAGTATTTTGGTTTACCCCTTAATTTATGGACAAGTCAACTTGGTGACATTTGTATAAATAAGAGATCATAAGATCTCATTTTAACATAACTCTCCCTCATTGTGAGAAGTATTGGTCTGAAATTTTGGCTATATTTGGATATATTGTCTCTTTTGTCTTTTTTTTATGGTTATATATTGATGTTATGGTTGATGGGAGTGATGTGCTATCCTTGGAAGGCTTATCTCTTGCTATTGTGGTGGATTATCTTGGCATTTTCCCTTGAATTGGTATGGTATTTTTTACTCTCATGCTATCATTTTTTTCAAGTCAAGGTTATTGTGCTAGGATATAGGTGGGAATTATAAGGGCATACACCCCCATGATATTCTTCATCATTTTATGCTTCATGTTATTGGTTAAACAAGGGTTTGTTAAGAGAAGTATAAGGGCATACACCCTCTTAGCTTAAACCCTAGCTAGAGAAACTTGCCTTGGGAAGTAAAAGGGATTACACCCCAAAGGAGGTAGCTTCTCTAGATATTTATTTTCATGACCCCATTAACCCAATAATTAATAGCACTAGTAATTTATTATTGCATTGGAGAAATAAAATATTGCCTTGGGAAACATGATTTTTGGTCACTTTTACTTCTTGCAAAGTGGATTGTATTCCTTGTGGCTTGGGGACCTCACAGACACTAGTGAATCCCAAT
Source organism: Picea engelmannii (assembly GCA_009831015.1). Taxonomy (NCBI): domain Eukaryota; kingdom Viridiplantae; phylum Streptophyta; class Pinopsida; order Pinales; family Pinaceae; genus Picea; species Picea engelmannii. Next base: position 16,289 of record ML801001.1, read on the forward strand.
AAAGGGACTACTTGACGCTGTTATAAAATTACATATCCATCCATTAGGTCTGTAGAAAACCTAACTCATTTGCTTGAATAACTCTCTTATCAACCATTGGATTTTGCTCAAAGTTTGCACATTTATTCTTCTTGGTCTAGTGCACTGTTTGGGAAAGTTTGAGGGATTTTCAATGGATAATTTTCTTGCTGTAATGTATCGAATGTTACAGCCATAAGGATTATATAATTTGCTGTAGATAAATGTTTACAACAACCTTATCATTTTATGCTAGAATATTGGCTTTTTGTCTTGAGTTTAGCTAGTCATTTATTAGTCTTTCTCTTGTATTTTCTACTTGATGTCTAGCATTTATTGAGTAGATTATAGTACCATATTATTTCTGATATATGCTGTTATATATTTCTGCAAATTAGGGACAACAATATTAACTTTCTGATCCAACTAACATACATCATTGCAAAGTGGTTTTTCTTATGTCTCGGGCAGGTATTTCACCATTTGCAGGTCACTCAACATACTTGGAAACTCTTGGACCTTCCCAAGACTTAATTCCACACATTTCACTCCACTTAGAATTGACCTCTAGGGGATCCAATTCTATCTCTATCCATCTCCATTTCATTCCCCCTAGGGTCACTGAGATCGCCTCCCAAGAGTGACCTAGTCACCCTTTAAGTGTTGGACCTACATCGAGGTGACATTGGGTGTAGGATTCCCACGTTGCAGCAATTTATTTATGGTTGGATCGAGATTTTCCCAACTTACAACTTGCACTATAAAATTTTGGCACTATTTTTGGGGAATATTTTGAATCTTCTTTGTACCCTAATGACACTTTGGTGAGATATCCTAAATCCTTTCCCTTAAATTTTCTGGTGACTCCACCGGAGGGACGTTCCCTTTCCACCTTTCTTGATGAGTTCATATTGAAACTCATCTAGTGATTCCACCTTCCCAAAATCCTTCTTTCCCCAAACATTTCCCCCCTGGGAGGTTCAAGCCTTCTAAGGTTTACCAAAGAAGGCCTCCTCTCAAATGTCTCGTTGCTAAAACCCTTTTCTAGAAATCCCTTCCTCTTTCTCCAATGGCTCTCCCTTGGGAAAGGGACCTCTACAAACCCCTTAACATGGCCAATATATAAGGTTACCCTAACAAAATTCCAACAGAAGTCAACAAGTGGTTTCCAAAGTTCCCAAGAAACAATGTGATAACTCTTGAAGAACACATTTATGTCACGGGCCAGGACATGGAAAATGCATGTATTGATCATGAAGACGTGGCAATGAGATTATTTGCTTCATCATTGATTGAAGAAGCCCTTGATTGGTTCAAAGGACTTCCTGATAATCTTATCAGGTCCTATGATGCCTTTTCCAACTTATTCAAGATCAGATGGTCAAAAAAGGAAGATGGTGGGACACTTGGGACTCAGCTCAATCAAATAAAGAAAACTGAGAATGAAACAATAAAGTAATTCATTTCCATATTTGACAGGTTGTACAATCAAATTCCAATAGATTATTGTTCTATGACATTATCAATATGCCTCCTTTACATGAATTCTTTTGAAGGGAAGTTCTGATACATTCTCAAAGATAAAAATCCCACATCATTGGCAGAGGCTAAAGAGTTCAGTATTGACATTGAAGAGAATCTCCTTGATTAAAAAATAGGACCTTTTTAGTACCTTCAAACCAAGAAAAAAGAAAGGACGAAGGTTTCCAACAACAATGTTCCTGATCCGATTTATCTCCTGACTCAAAATATAGACCAAATGAATACTTAGTTTGTTCAAGTGTGGAATCATATCATAAAACATATGACTATAGTGGAAAGAAATCAATCTGCTCACAGACCTCAATTTTCCAGACAGTAGAGAGATTCCACCGGTTGGAAACCAAGACCTCAAAAAGAGGTAAAGGCCCTAGATAATTTGAAACATGTTGGGAAATTTTATATAGAAGCTTGGTGTCTCCCATGCCAAGAACCCCACAGGGAAGATGAGTGCCCCTGATGAGAATTTTTTTATCCATAAGATATAAATTTCATGATTTTCATTTTCAACGATGAACATATTACCCAAGAACAGATCAATGAAGCTAGAAGGATAAGAGAAAGGGAGGGGAGACTCTGAGCCTTAAATAAATTGACAAATGATTAGAAGAATGAATTTAGGAGGAGGGAAATTCTAACCTATGGAAGAAAAAATACTTCAGCCCCTCCATCACATCCTAATAATCCTCTTCCATCAACAGAAAGGGTGGGTCCAACACCTCCACCATTGATACGTGAGTTGCTTTCTAAGCCAGATCCTACATATGACATTCAATTGAATATAGATGTTGCAAGCATGTTTGGAAAATTGAATATGACGATCCGAGTGATAGAGATGTGTAAGATCCCTTCTGTGAAAAAGGAAGTTTTCAAAATATTATAAGTTCCATCCAGGAAGGAGGATCCTCCTAGCATCTTGAACACTATGTACCTCGATCGACTAAAGGACAATAACCCCTCTTTCTATCTTTCATTAGGCATGAATGGCCTTTTCTTGAACAAATGCATGCTTGATTCATGGGCCTCAACAAATGTCATGTCATTGAGGGTGACAAAACAACTTGTTTTGAAGGCAACCCAACCTTATGTAAATGTTTGTGGTATTTATTCAAGAAGAGTTGTAGTTTGGGGGTGCATGAATATGTTGAGGTGTTTTTGATAGATTTTCTACATATCAACATCCTCATGGACATATTGGTGATCGATGTTCCAGATTCCTAGGGGATGCTCTTGTCAAGGACCTGGTCCTCAGCCCTTGGAGGTTTCCTTAGCATGAACCTTTCACATGCATATATTCCCATGGGTGATGGCACATACATGATCTTACATAATAGGGAAAATAAAGATACACATGTGATGGATCTGGGGGGGCCTAACTATGTCAATGATCACTACTATGTTATGCCTCCAAAAGTTATTGAGTATGATCCATCTGAGTTACCCTTCATGCAGGAAGATTCGATAGAGATATTTCTCCCATGGACATATAAGAAGAAGACTGCAAAATACCATGGGAAGGATCTAGGGTCTATTCATATTGTGCAAGAAGGAGATGAGAAACATGAAGAAATTATCAAAGAGACGGTCCACATAGAGCCTCTATACGATGAGAATACACCTTGCATTGATTTCAATGAAGGAAATCTTGTGCTCATGTGGAACAAGACAAAGGGAAAGCCTAGATATGACAAAAGAGACAACAATTCATGACTTGGAACTTACATCATCAGGACGAATTATGACAAATAAAGGTACTATCTGACAACATTAGACGGGAGGAAGATGCCACTACCAGTAGATGGATCTCTTCTCCAACCTCACATCCAGTTCACATGAATTCTTCAGGGCCCATGCTCTAAGTAAGTAGGTAAGTCATTTTTATTCCCTGCATTTGCATCTTGATTGCTCATAGTAATTTAGATGCATTCTATTTTTATTTTTCTCTACTTGCATATTGATTTCATGCTTAGTTTAGAAAATTTTGAAAAAATGTCAAAATTTTCTTTTTCTAGCTTAGTTGGTTTTTTATTATGATCATATGAGAAATAGGATGAGTAGGCCATCCTACACTTGATAGTTGGATGTTTTCTTGCAGGCACAGGTTTACCAAGAGATGTTGCGGTTCTCATGCACTCTACGACGAGAACATGTCCCCAAGTAGGAGCCAAATTTTATCCTCATTTTGTGGATAACTAAGGATATTATGCCTCGAGGCCCTAATGTTGCAGATATGGAGTTACAAGAGACTACATCACCAACAATACCCTTTTGCACAAATGGAAACCCCTCTCACTACCACAGATGGTCGCAAATTTCCATATGGAATACACCACATTAGCTGGCTTTCGGAAGGAAGTGGTCCTTGATCCATGAGGTACAAGTCGGTATTATGGTGAGCATAATTTCAATATTTAATCCAATTGAGTATGCTGTGTCTTATATTTCTCTAGATTTCATGATATATGCTTGGGAATTATGCCTTTTGACCTACTTCACCATGGTGGTTGACATTGTGCCCTAGTAAGTGTTCTTCCTTGGGAATGGGTTTTCTACTAAGAAATCCCTTAAAGAGCCATCGTATCGTTCCTGACCATACTTACTACTTTCCATCATTAGTCTCCTCCATTTTATTATCTCTTGGGATTTTAGGGTGTATTGACCCAAGAAGGGGTTGTCCCTCATTCTATGGGAAGAAGGGGTTGAAGGCCCAAAGGGATTGATGTTGGGTAAAATATAAAGTCTTGTATAAACCTTCCAGATGATTTTCCCAAGGATCACCCAAGAAATAAGTAAAACACTTATCTTTGAGTAAAGGGGACCCACAATATAATAAATAATGCTTAAAATGCTATTTGAAGGATAGGCGGTCTCATCACAAGTTGACCTATCACATCCATGAATATCTAGTGGTATGAAATTTCCATCATTTGGTCACCAAACCAGGGTAATGGCTCTTAGTTCCATGGATGAGAGAAAGGGGTTCTCATCACGAGCCAACATTCTAATTTCCACTAGGTGTTTGTGGGTGAAATTGCCATGATCTGGTCACCACACCAGGGTAGTGATCTTCAACCTCTCCTTATGCTATATTGAAAGAAAATACAAAGAAATAAAGATAAAAGGAAATTGATGGTATTTTTCAAAAATGCATTGCAGACGAAGGTACCACACACCCTCTACAAAGGCACCCATGAATGAGACACTACTACCCATTGTATGTCATGATCCCTATGCCCATTGAGTCTTCACCCCAACCACTTCATCCAATTTACATAGATTAGAGAGGGATCCCTTGGAAACTCTCCTTGACCTAGGGAAATATCTACCCAATAGGACACCTTGTCAACCCTCCCATATTCAAGCTTGGCAGGTTGGATAATGTCTTTGAGCATTTAATTGTTTGATATAGTGATCTTTGATGCACATGTTTACATGGTTCATTTATTGATTGGATCAACTTATCATGATTTTATGACTTGAGATTCTTGGAGGGCATGCTCATTTGTCTTTGTAGGACCTAGTTGGTGGACAATTTTGGGAGAACAAGCCTAGATTGGGCTTCCATGGGGATACAAGCCCACAAGTTGGATGCAAAGGGCCCGCATGCTGGATGAGAAAGATAAAACTTGGATGGCCTTGAGATTGACTTGGAGGACATAGCCTATCCCCCATATGCCAAATGTTTTTCCCAGGAGAGGAAAAGCGTCACTCCTAGAGGCATGGCGTCACCTAGGGGGTTAAGGATTAGTGGTGAGGTGCCACTCATTGAAACATGGACATTTTGAGGAGAATAAGGTATTCACCATGAGGATATTGTCTATATGCTTCATATGTGGCCTTTGAAGGCCTACCCATGCTTCTCTAACACCAATGACTTCTTCCAAGTGGCAAAACGTCCCCTAAAGGGGAGATGTCCATGTAAACTTAAGGTTTATTTGTGAAAAAGTGAAAATTTAAATGAATTGTTTAATATTACTTTGTTAAACGGGGCAATATTAGGGTTGTTGACCCCTAGTCTTGCGGTTTACCCCTTAATTTAGAGACAAGTCACCTTGGTGACATTTGTATAAATAAGAGATCATAAGATATCAATTTAACATAACTCTCCCTCAATGTGAGAATTATTGGTCTGAAATTTTCTCTATATTTGGAAATATTGTCTCCTTTGGCTCTTGTTTATGGTTACATGTTGATTTTATGGTTGATGGGAGTGATGTGCTAGCCTTGGAAGGCATATCTCTTGCTATTGTGGTGGATTATCTTGGCATTTTCCCTTGAATTGGTATGATTTTTTTTACTCTCATGATATCATTTGTTTCAAGTCAAGGTTATTGTGCTAGGAGCTATGTGGGAAGTATAAGGGAATACACCCCCACCATAGTCTTCATCATTTTATGCTTCATGCTATTGGTTAAACAAGGGTTTGCTAAGAGAAGTATAAGGGCGTACACCCTCTTAGCTTAAACCCTAGCTAGAGAAACTTGCCTTGGGAAGTAAAAGGGATTAAACCCCTAAGGAGGTAGCTTCTCTAGCTATTTATTTTCATGACCCAATTAACCCAATAATTAAGAGCACTAGTCATTTATTATTGCATTGGAGAAATACAATATTGCATTGGGAAACGTGATTTTTGGTCTTTTTTACTTCTTGCAAAGTGGATTGTATTCTTTGTGCCTTGGGCACCTCACAACCACTATGGCATCGCCATCAAGTGGCTACTTATTTCTGATGTTATAAAATTACTTCTTCATCCATTAGGGCTGCAGAAACCCTAACTCATTTGCTTGAATAACTCTCTTGTCAACCATTGGATTTTGCTCAAAGTTTGCACACTTATTCTTCTTGGTCTAGCACACTTTTTGGGAAATTTTGAGGGATTTTCAGTGGCTGATATTATTTCTGTAATGCATCAAATGTTACATCCATAAATCTGACAAGTGTTTACAACAACCTTATCGTTTTATGCTAGAATATTGGTTTTTTGTCTTGAGTTTAGCTAGTCATTTACTAGTCTTTCTCTTTCATTTTCTACTTGATATGTATCATTTATTGAACAAATTATAGTACCATATTATTTCTGATATATATTGTTATCTATTTCTTCAAGTTAGGGACATCAATCTTAACTTTCTAATCCAACTAACATACATCATTACAAAGTCATTTTTCTTGTGTCTCATGCAGGTATTTCACCATTTGCAAGTCACTCAACATACTTGGAAACCTTTGGAACTTACCAAGACTTCATTACACACATTTCACTCCACTTAGACTTGACATCTAGGGGCTCCACTTCCATATCTATCCATCTTAATCTCATTCCCCCTAGGGTCACTGATATATCCTCCCAAGAGTGACTTGGTCACCCTTGAAGTGTAGGACCTACATCGAGGTGACATTGGGTGAAGGATTCCCAAGTGATAGCACTTGATTTGTGGTTGGTTCAGACTTTTCCAAACGTCCAACTTGCGCTATAACATGGTCAATTAATTGTCGTTATTAAACCCCTTTTACTTGTCAATTTGGTTCCCAAACTTGCGAGTTGTATACACAATATGTGCAGGTAAATGATCAAATTTTGAACTATTATAACTATTCTAGATTCTCAAGAGACAAGGATATCACGATTCAAACCATTCATTCATTAAAATGCTACCTAAGCAAGACTTTTGAATACTTAACTTAGTCCATAAAGTGAATGTCAAATATGAGTTGATAATCAACAACTTTATATGTCATGCATAGCTCTCTTATATATGCATGATCATATTCTATGATATGTTCTCATATTAAACCTCAATCTGTAGATGTCAATGATTCACACACTAAAAATATGAAAGTTCTGGTAAAGAATTAAAGACATAGACTAGTAACCCATTCTTTTCATTAGATCTTCTACAACCCAAGATGCAATATTTCACTTTAAAGTAATAAGTGTTCATGCTTCTACTTACGACGTTAGTTTTGATAATGAGAATTCGAATTACTTGTCAAAAAAAATACAACAGAGTGTTAACTATGGTCACAAGTTTTACTCTAACTGTTTTCTTTAATCAATCAACCATAAGAACATTGAGTCCCTATTCAATGCTACTAATATTACACTGAATTTCTTAGTCAAGAGGAAAATCTTATGAATAGTAAATTCAATACTTAACCCACAATCAATATACCCAATGCAATGAACTTGTGGTGGCACTACACTTCCTTTTACACAAACAACTTTCTTGCACAGAGGTGTGACTCAACTGTCATGCACTGTTTAGTATTAATGGTGTGATAGGAATAATAACAAGAACTATTTAAAAGTAATACAAATTATTTCAATATTAATTCTCACAGGGAGGCTCAAGACATATCCATATTTGGATGTCACTCTATTAGTGATTAAATCAATCTTTTCCAGACTATGTGATCCAATCAATAACAAAAACCATAAAACCTATATTAAATGGAAAACTCAACAATGACTTTATACAAATAGAAAATCATTCAAAATTAGATACTTGTCTCCTGAGAAATATGTAGTTGGTGCCATTAGCTATCTCTGGAGGTAACACATCAACAAACTATATCATTTGTTAATAACAATCCAGAGACTATCCTTAGGTGGGAAAACCTTGCATTCAACCCTACAAATTACAATCCAATGCTACATGAACAAATTTAAAAGAAGGTAATTGTTATCCCCTAGCCTAGGGATAACTAAGGAGATCACGTCTTGAGGCCCACAGGTCCTAGACATGGAGTACCGAGATCTAGATGACTTGAGCATGGCTCCCGAGGGCCCCTCTTTTCTTCAGTGCAGTCCATTTATCACCAGCAATAGTATCCATCCCACTAGCCTGGTACTGGAGTAGTGATGGGTCTTGCTCCATGATGTAATGAGTCTGGGTATCATGGTATGTATCAATCTAATTTTTGAAGCACTTGAATATGTTGTATTGAATCCTTCTTCATTTCATGACATTTTCTTGGAAATTATGCTCTTTTCCTCATTCATACCTGGAAGGGTAACATGGTGCCCTAGTAAGTTGATTTCCCTTTAGGATGGGTTTCTACTGGGTGGGTCTTTGGAAAGTCATCGTACGTCCCCTCCATACTTACCATTTTCCTTCTTTATTCCTTCCATCTCCCCTATCCTTGCTTGGGAATTGGGATTGGATACACTAGGAAGGGTTGTACATTGCCTTATGGGAAGAACGAGCTAAAGGCCCAGAGGGTAAAATTAGATGGCAAGAGTTAAAATCCAATGTTGAAACATTTGAGATGTTTCACCCAGGGATCCCCGAGAAAGAAGTGAAAATATTTTCAGTAAGAAAAGGGGACCCGTAAGATACATAAACACTCAAGGTACTAGTTGATGGATAGGATGTGTCATCATGAGTCGACCTATTATGACCATGGGCATGTAGCAGTATGCCACTACCACCTATCTGGTCACCAAACCAAGTTAGTGGGTCTTGGTGGCATAGCTAAGAGAAAGGGGGTCTCATCATGCACCAACCTTCTCATTTTCGTGAAATGTTTTTGGATAATGCTGCCAACTCTGGCCATCAAGCCAGGGCAATGGCCCTCAACTATTCCCTTGAAGCACAAAAGAAAAATATCAAAATAAATAAATCTAAGAATAAAAAGGCAATGAATGGGATAGGAAACAATCGCATTTATGACAAGGTGCAACTCTCCCTCTACAAAGGCACCCGCAAGTAAGACTTTACATTTCCATGTTATTACCTGCACCCCATTCCCAAACACTTACCCTATACCTACTCATACACTTACATGACTTGGATTATATCCCACCTGGGAAACACCCCAAACTTAAGAGAGGTCAGCCCAATAGGATACCCCGTGACCTTCTCCAAACCTAACTTGTCAAATTTCATAACGTCTTTGAGCATTTGTTTTCGTTAAAGGGGGTTTGATGCACACGTTTGGGTAATTTAATTATTGGATGTGATTTACATGCTATGATCCTTGTGACTTATGAACCCCTCGAGGGCATACTTGTTTTTGTTGTGGGACCTTGCTCGGTGGACAGGTACACATGAGGGAATGATTAGCTCGGACCTTCATGGGAGATTAAAGCCCATATATGGATGATGCAACCCTAGCCAGGGGTAAGAATAAATTGAATATTTGCATTGGGTTAAAGAAGGGCGTTGCCTTTAGAGGCACCTTGGTAGATCTAGACCCAGGGGGACCTTGCTCTTCCACATGGACGTTGGCCCTTGAGGGCCCTAAACGTCACCATCATGACCCTAGATGTCATCAAGAGCTAGGTTTTTCATTTTGGAGGCATTTATGAGCTTGGTGGCACGTGTGGGCATCATCTGGGGCCTCTGGAGGCCAAGCACCCTACATTTTAGGCTCAATGTTCCACCTTTATGCCTCAACATCACCCTAAAATGGCATGACGTCACCCTTGGAGGTGTATTTAGATGATAATTAATTTTTATTATGTCAAAATTGATTTTTATTGTAAATTGTCCAGGTCGGCCTTATTTTGACCTGAAAATTAATTAAAGGTCAACATTTTGTATAAATAAAAAGTACTCTCATTTTTACATCATAACTTCTCATACAAGAGAAGAGGTCTGAAATTTGTGCCCTAGTGAGGGATATTGGCTGAAATTGTGAGGCACACTCTTGTATAAGGCTATTTTTTGCAACATGGATCAATCTTGGAAGTTTTTATGGTTATCTTGCATGGTATTTTCATGATTATTCTTGGTGCCAGTAAGTAAAATCTGCATTTTTTGTCATCTATTGAATGGTTTTTTTATGGTTTTATTTTCTCATACAAGATTATGAAATTGCATGGTATACTTAATGCTTGAAGTAAGGAAGTTAAATTGCTACTTTCTTACTTTCTATTTGCCAAGCTTCACATTGAATTGATCTAGTAACTAGTGAAACCCTAGAGCCCTGAATTGATAGCACTCTAAGGATTTTGAGTTAGTTATCTTTGCATAAGTTTTACTCCATAAGAAGTCTAAGGAGAGAAAGGTGTTAGGGCCTAGAAATTCCTACACCCTAACATCTTGTCTCTTGAGGTCAATGCATAGGTGGACTTAAGTTACTACTTCTCCTATGCATTTTCCCTCTATGCCGAGAGACTACATCACCAACAATACCCTATTACACAGATGGAAACCCCTCTCACTACGACAAATGGTCACATATTTCCATATGGAATCCACCAAATCACCTGGATTTTGGAAGGAAGTGGTCCTTTCTCCATGAGGTACAAGCCAGTATTATGGTGAGCATCATTTCAATATTTAATCCAATTGAGTATGTTGTATCTTAGATTTCTCTAGATTTCATGATATATGCTTGGACATTATGCCTTTTGACTTGCTTCGAATTGGTGGTTGACATTGTGCCATAGTAAGTGTTCTTCATTGGGAATGGGTTTGCTAATAATAAATACCTTATAGATCCATTGTACCATTCCCGACCATACTTACCACTTTCCATCATTAGTCCCCTCCATTTCCTTATCTCTTGGGATTTTAGGGTGTATTGACCCAAGAAGGGGTTGTCCATCATTCTATGGGAAGAAGGGGCTGAAGGCCTAGGGGGATTGATGTTGGGTAAAATATAAATCCTTGTATAAACCTTCTAGAATATTTTCCCAAGGACCACCCAAGAAAGCAGTGAAACACTTATCTTTGAGTAAAGGGGACCCACAATATAATAAAGAATTCTTAAAATGTTAGTTGAAAGATAGGAGGTCTCATCACAAACTGACATATCACATCCATGAATATCTAGTGGTATTAAATTGCCATCATCTGGTCACCAAACTAGGGTAATGAATCTTAGTTCCATGGATGAGAGAAAGGGGGTCTCATCATGAGCCAACATTCTCATTTCCACTAGGTGTTTGTGGGTGACATTGCCATAATCTGGTCACCACCCCAGGGAACTGACCTTCAACCTCTCCTTATGATATATTGAAAGAAAATACAAAGAAAGAAATATAAAAGGAAATTGATGGGCTTGGAAAAAATGCATTGCAGATGAAGGTACCACACACCCTCTACAAAGGCACACATGAATGAGATACTACGACCCCTTGTATGTCATGAGCCCTATGCCCATTGAGTCTTCACCCCAAACACTTTATCCAATTTACATGGCTTAGATAGGGATCCCTTTGAAACTCTCCTTTACCTAGGGAAAGATCTACCCAATAGGACACCTCGTCAATCCTCCCATATTCAAGCTTGACAGGTCGCATAATGTCTTTGAGCATTTAATTGTTTGATACAGTGATCGTTGATGTACATTCTTAGGTGGCTCATTTATTGATTGAATTCACTTATTATGATGTTATGACTTGAGATCCTTGGAGGTTTTTCTCATTTGTATCTGCAGGACCTAGTTGGTGGAAACTTTTGGGAGAAAAATCCTAGCTTGGGATTCCATGGGGCTACAATCCCACAGGTTGTATGCCAAGGGCCTGCATGCCAGATGAGAAATATCAAACTTGTAAGGCCTTGATATTGACTTGTATGACATATCCTAGCCCCCACATGCCAAACATTTTTCCTAGGAGTGGAAAAACATCACTGCTAGAGGAATGGCATCACCTAGGGGGGTTAGTGCTTAGTGGTGAGGTGCCACTCATTAACACATGGAATTGTTTAGGAGAATAAGGTCTTCACCATGAGGATATTTTCTATATGCTTGACATGTGGCCTTTGGAGGCCTACCCATGCTTCTCTAACATGAACAACTTCTTCCAAGTGGAAAAACATCCCCTAAAGAGGAGACGTCCATGTAAAATTAGGGTTTATTTGTGCAAAAGTGAAACTTTAAATGAATTGTTTAATATTAATTTGTTAAATGGGACAATATTAGGGGTATTGACCCCTAGTCTTGTGGTTTACCCCTTAATTTATGGACAAGTCACCTTGGTGACATTTGCATAAATAAGAGATCATAAGATCTCATTTTAACATAACTCTCCCTCATTGTGAGAAGTATTGGTCTGAAATTTTATCTATCTTTGGAAATATTGCCTCTTTTCTCTCTTGTTTATGGTTATTTCTTGATGTTATGGTTTATGGGAGTGATGCACTAACCTTGGAAGGCTTATCTCTTGCTATTGTGGTGGATTATCTTGGCATTTTTCCTTGAATTGGTATGATTTTTTTTACTCTCATGCTATCATTTGTTTCAAGTCAAGGTTATTGTGCTAGGATCTAGGTGGGAAGTATAAGGTCATACACCCCCACCATAGTCTTCATCATTTTATGCTTCATGTTATTGGTTAAATAAGGGTTTTCCAAGAGAATTATAAGGGCATACACCCTCTTAGCTTAAACCCTAGCTAGAGAAACTTGGCTTGGGAAGTAAAGGGGATTACACCTCCAAAGGAGGTATCTTCTATAGCTCTTTATTTTTTTTACCCCATTAACCCAATAATTAAGAGCACAAGTAATTTATTATTGCATTGGAGAAATAAAACATTGCATTGGGAAACATGCTTTTTGGTCATGTTTACTACTTGTAAAGTGGATTGTATTCCTTGTGCCTTGGGCACCTCACATCCACTAGAGCATCCCCATCAAGGGGCTAATTCTCTCTTCTGTTATAAAATTACTTCTTCAACCATTAGGGCTGCAAAAACCCTAACTATTTTTCTTGAATAACTCTCTTATCAACCATTGGATTTTTCTCAAAGTTTGCACACTTATTCTTCTTGGTCTAGTGCACTTTTTGGGACAGTTTGAGGGATTTTCAGTGGCTTATATTCTTTTTGTAATGCATAGAATGCTACAGACATAAAGATGATATAATTTTCTGTAGACAAGTATTTACAACAACCTTATCTTTTTATGCTAGAATAATGGTTTTTTGTCTTGAGTTTAGCTAGTCATTTGCTAGTCTTTCTCTTGCATTTTCTACTTGATATATAGAATTTATTGAGAATATTATAGTACCATATTATTTCTGATATTTATTTTTATATATTTCTGCAATTTAAGGACATCAATCTTAAATTTCTGATCCAACTAACATACATCATTACATAGTCAGTTTTCTTGTGTCTCGGGCAGGCATTTCACCATTTGTACGTCACTCAACATACTTGGAAACCATTGGACTTTACCAAGACTTAATTCCACACATTTCACTCCACTTAGATTTGACCTATATGGCCTCCCCTTCCATCTCTATCCATCTCCATCTCATTCCTCCTAGGGTCACTGAGATCGCCTCCCAAGAGTGACCTAGTCACTCTTGAAGTGCAGGCCCTACATTGAGGTGACATTGGGTGTAGGATTCCCAAGTTATATCACTTGATTTGTGGTTGGGATGGGATTTTCCCAACCTACAAATTGTGCTATAATAGGTTCAATTAATTGTCGTTAATAAACCCATTTTACTTGTCAATCTGGTTCGCAAACTTGCGAGATGTATACACAATATGTGCAGGTAAATGATCAAAGATTAAATTATTCTAACTATTCTAAATTCTCAAGAGAAAAGGATATCACGATTCAAATCATTCATTCATTAAAATGCTACCTAAGAAAGGATTTTGAATACTTAACTTAGTCCATAAAGTGAATGTCAAATATGATTTGATAATAAACAACTTTATATGTCATGCATAGATCTCTGATCTATGCATGATCATATTCTCTGATCTATTATCATCTTAAACCTCAATCTGTAGATGTCAATGATTCACACACTAAAAATATGAAAGTGTTGGTAAAGAATTAAAGACAGAGACTAGTAACCCATTATTTTCATTATATCTCCTTCTAAAACCCAAGATGCAATCTTTCACTTTAAAGTAATAAGTGTTCATGCTTCTACTTATGAGGTTAGTTCTGATAATGAGAATTACAATTACTTGTCAAAACAAGTACAACATAGTGCTAACTATGGTAACAAGTTTTACTCTAACTATTTTCTTTAATCAATCAGCCATAAGAACAATGAGTTTGTATTCAATGCTACTAATCTTATGTTCAATTTCTTAGTCTAGAGGAAAATCTTATGAATAGTAAACTCAAGACTTAACCCACAATTAATATACCTAGTGCAATGAACTTGTGGTGACACTACACTTCCTTTTACACAAACAATTTTCTTGCATAGAGTCGTGACTCAACTGTCATGCATTGTTTCGTATTAACAATGTGATAGGAATAATAACAAGAACTATTTAAAAGTAGTAAAAATTACTTCAATATTAATTATCACAAGATGGATAAAGACATATCCATATTTGGATGTCACTCTATTAGTGATTAAATTAATCTTTTCCAGACTATGTGATCCAATCAAGAACAAAAACCATAAAACGTATATTAAATGGAAAACTCAACAATGACTTCATACAAATAGAAAATCATTCAAAAGTAGATACTTGTCTCTTGAGAAATATGAAGCTGGAACCATTAGCTATCTTTGGAGGTAAAACATCAACAAACTATATCATTCGTTAATAACAATACTAAGACTATCCTTAGGTGGAAAACCCTTGCATTCAACCCTGCATATTATAATCCAATGCTACAGAAACAAATTTAAAAGAAGGTAACTGCTATCCCCTAGGCTAGGGATAACTAAGGAGATCACGTCTTGAGGCCCAAAGGTCCTAGACATGGAGTACCGAGAACCAAAAAACTTGAGCATGGCCCTAGAGGGTGTTGATTAAGGTTGGTTGTCATTGATTCCATCCCTTGAAGAAATCCCGGTAGCACAAAGGTTTGGGTAATGGACCCAAGTTTGTTTGATGTAAATATGACTCATTATTGTCTTGTCATGGTTGATAAGAAGTACAGATGGATGAACTCCAAAGTGGTCTACTTATGGTGAAATCCCTCATAGGAAGACACTTTACAGATTGAGTTATCCTAGAAGTATGGTTAGAGAGCCCATGCTTAATTGTGGAATAATGAGATGAAGGACAATGAATTTGTCAGTGAAACTATCCTAGATGCATAGTTCTTGTCATGCCATTTCCGATGGTATGTGGAACGTCACATAAATCCTCACGGTTAGAGAGTTATGACCATATGAAATTGGAGAACCCTCATGAGTCTTATAGAAGCCCCCAAGAGTCAAAGTGTCTTGCAAAAGAAATTATTTTAAATGGAGAAGCCCTGAAATAAGGAAAGTGTAATGCTACATGAATATATAAATAAGAGGCAAAGATCACTCATTAAAGACACACTTGTACATATTGTATATCTATTTTCTTGTGTAAAGCTTATTGTAAATACTTGTGGATACATCTGAAGTGGAAAACGTCTAAGGTGGCACGAAGGGTTGACGACAAAATTCTCAGAATTACAATGAATACAAAAACCCCTATTTTCAAAGGCGTACACAGGTTGTCTGTGTATAGGGTGAGTACATGTACGCAGGCTATCTGTGAATAGGGTGTTTACATATGTGGGCTAACTATGTATAGGGTGAGTACATGTTGATAAAGCCATGGAAACTTGAGAAGATGAAGATGTAAAGGTTCTAGATTCTGAGATCAAGCTCCCAGGAAGGTCTAAAGTTCTCTGTAGTGTCCTCAAGGCCGAGCCCCGTTGCAAATCATGATATATGAAATGAATTGTAAATATGTTCTATAGGCTAGTGAGCCAAGTTTTGTATAAGCTGGTAGGCTTATGTGTTTGTTAGGCCAGGGAGCCTAAGTGTTGAAGGCCAAGAGCCTGCTGATGTACTTGTATGTATGTAGATTGATTAATAAAATATAAACACTGCCAGGTGCAGACCAACCACGATGAATGAGTGAAGGGGTACTGAGCATCCACAAAGTGGACAAGGGACTAGGGGTTGGAAGGTGGGAAAAAGGGGCTAAGTGTTGAGCCTAGGGGCTAAGCCTAGGGGGATTAAGCTTGGGTATAATATTTTAATATTATTTCCCAAAAGACATGTGTATTTTTATTTTATCCTAAGTTCCTGGCAGGGAAAACGTGCAAAAGGGATGCATGCTATGGGAACGCATGCATTTCCCAGGGTGACAAGTGTCAACCCTGGTTCATGAAAATATAAGAACTGAGATGAACTGTGTGAGGGGGATCTTCTCCATTCTACCCGACCGTCTGAGCGTGAACCAGCCCGACCTTTGCAAGATTACCCTCGTACCATTCTGAAACAAAAACTGTGATACGATTCCGTAATTGCTGAACCAGTTCTTGGGAAGCCTGTATCTGTTTTCCCTGTGTTTGTTGTGGCACGTAGTTCTGGACTGCGTGAGGCTTGTTGGCCTGTGAGAAACTCTTTCCAGGTGAAAGATTTTGCTAGGAAGTGGTTTCTTCCAGAGAGTGCCCAGCACCAGCTACGGGCTCTGAGACTTCCTGATCTGGCCTATTGCCGAGACCCAGAGGGGGAGGTCAGCACCGATGGACTGTGCGTGTGAAGGTGTATACTCCCGGGTGGAACAGGCATGTGGGGAATGAGGGTCTGGTAGTAGTGGGCGTAAGATGGCATCTTTTGGAAGAATCCTTCCAGATATATCTGTGTTGTTTTCCCTGTAACCTAAGCCTAGCCTAGGGTTCCTTGCCCTGGGGTGGAGCTCAGTCCCAGCTCGAGGGTGACCCACTGTTGAGTTGAGGAGCAGTGCGGTCTACAGCTAGGAGGTTCATGGAAGGTCTGCATTTGGTTGGTGGACTTCTCCACTGTTACAAGATAAGTATCTAATTATGTTCTTATCACATTTCCACATGATTGTGCTGTATATATTATCATGATTCCGCTGTGTATATGAATTACTGTTGAAAGCTATGGATTGTCTAATTATAACAGTAACTATATGTTTATTCTGATAATTAAAATGTATCTCTTTGCTGTTACGCAAGTGATTATACAATTCTGCATGTTTTATGTAAAAGTCCATGTACAGATTGGCTAGCGAGAGGTTTGAAAGCCTCGGTAGTGAAAAGTGACACTACAAATTGGTATCAGAGCCAAGGTTTCGACACTGAGCCTAGATGGGCCCGTGGAGCGGTCTTTGGACTGAGAATGTGAGGGGAAATTGAGTCCGGAGGACCAATTTCGGACCCTGGTTTGCTCCGAAGCGTCAAGGAGACACTTGACGAGTTTTTATTAAGAACTCAGGAAGTATAGCGGTGCTATGAAACCGCAGGCTGGTGTGATCTATGGCCATGGAGAGATAGGTCTCTACACCAATGGTGTTAGAACCTTAGGATCTGTTCGGGAGGGAAGGCAAGCCCTCCTGACCGTCGAATTTGGAAAAATGTGTGTAAGGATTAAAATTCCTTTGGAAATGGAACAGGAGTGTGGAAACCGCGATACGTGAAATCCCGAGTTAGTTAGAAACCATCTGAGCCGTCAGATCTCGGTCGGAAAACCCGACAGCCGTGGATCTACCAAGAGGTGTCTGAAGGTTAAACCCCAGAAACTAGGGGCGAAAGCTCCGAAATAGATCTAAACCGTCTGAAAGACGGAGGACACGTGTCGTAAGATTTCCCATTTTGGGAAATCGAGAATCGCGATATCAGGAGTCCTGGAACAAGGGATCGGAACTTTCCATGGTGGAAACCTCGAAATGCCGAAAGGATCTACGCCGTTGATCCAAGGAGGGGATCTGACTATTGGATTCCATGCTTGGATTGGAAGTGGACGCATGAATGCGTACCACGTGCCAGTGAGTCGAGGAGACAGGCAAGAGTGGTGGGACCCGATGACATCATTAAAAGTGACATGGACCCTCCTGAACATACCACATGCCACAGTGGTGAAGGACGACAGCTGTGCTGTGGGCCCAGATAATAAAGTAACTCACGATTTCGGTAACTCGTGAGATAAGGGCATGGGAGCTTGACATTGAGACTCGCGAAGTCGCGAAGTAGCGAGAACAAGAGGAGAAAAGTCAACATCTCTCCTTGGGGTTTTGTGAAAAGGGGTTATTAGGGTTGGGTGCCACAACTCATGAAGGTGCGAATAGAGAAGGGTGCTAGCACTCATCCCTAGGCTACGGTCATGCGTAGTAGACGCTAGCGAGGATGGAGCCATACCCATGTCACATCTCGGGTATCGGCGGTTAGAGGAAATGAGTCAAGGGTCTTCGACTCACGAACTTGTGAGATTTCGAGTTACAAAAGGTGACTCTGGTTACGAATATCTAACTATGGGATCTTCGCGGACCGAAACCCGAAATCCTAAAGTGCCGAAAATGAAAGTTTCGAAAACACGAAAATTGCAGAACCAAACGAGAGCTCAGAGAACTTAATTGAATCAAAATGTATTTCATTCTTGTTAGTATTGGCTTATAAATGTTACAGATTGTTTCGAAGGAGTAATGGCCTGACAAACTTTGAATTAATTGCACAATGCGTGTGCATATTTCAACGGAGCTTAGGATTCCAGTTAACCAACGTCGAGTATGGAATGGGAAAAGGTGATGATTGCCTCCGAAATAGGAGACAAATGGGAAGGAAAGGATGTCAATATGGGAGTGGAAGGATCGAACTCCAATGGGCATGGAAAAGATATGGGTAAGGAAGAACATATGATGCAACTCATCGAAAGATTGCAGAAAGATGCCCAGGCTCGCCTAGCTGATAGCCGAAAGCTCATGAAAATCCGGGATCGACAAGGTGAATTCAATTTAAAAATGTTGAAGAGCCTGGAAAGGATAGAAAAGAAATTGGAAAAGGGGAGTGACACAAGCAGATCAAGAAGTGTCGAAACCCCTGAGGGAAGAAGGAGATCGAGGAGTGGTAACAGACATTACCGTCTCTCCCCGAAGCATTCTACCAAGGAGACACACAGTAGTTCAAGCCCATCCCCTACCAGAAAACATCGGAAATCTGGAAGGGAGGAATTGAAAGGAGAGATGAACAAGATTAAGCCTCCAACATTCGATAGAGAACATAAGAAGGAGGAAGATGTCGAGACATGGTTTCTTGGCATGAAGAAATACTTCCAATTATAGAATTATTCCGCCCATGCAGAAGGAAGAATTGCAATGTACCAACTTAAAGGAAAAGCATCCATGTGGTGGGATCAGTTTGTACAGGTACAACACATCAGAGAGAAAGAGGTCACTTGGAAGGAATTTAAGAATTATTTCGAGAAGAAATACCTGACTAAAAGATACTATGACAAAAATATGAAGGAGTTCTTCGAACTCAAGTTGGGCAGTATGACCATTGATGAGTATGAACGAAGTTTTCTGGAACTACTGAAGTATGTTCCATTCATCAAGGACGAAGCCGTTAAAATTCAAAGGTATCTGAGTGGACTGCCACCTTCCATTGGTGACAAGATTCAATATGATGATCCTAAGACTATGGAAGAAACAATAAGAAGGGCGAAATGCTTATATGAATAGCAAAGAGAAAAGCCTGCCTTTTGGAAGGCTTGGGATGACCAGAAGAGGTTTAAGAAAGAACAGAGGCAGAAGGGAGACAAGCCTTCCTTTTTCAGAAGCAGTCATCAGGAACAACCATCGTTTAGAGAGTCGAGAAGGACTGAAGAGGGAGCACAAAGACAAATACTGACGCCCATTCAGTGTTGGGGTTTTCAAGGAAACCACAAGTACAGAGATTGTCCCCATAAAAATAGTAAGGCAAGAACTGTACATACGGTTCAGCAAGCTGAAACAGTGGAGGATATGGGCAGCAGAATGTCGAGGATCTATGCAGCCCTGGACAATAAGAAAGAGGAATTTCAATCGCACATGATTGAAGTGGAAGGTATGATCAACAACTGACCACTTGTTATTTTGATTGATTCATGGGCTAGCCATAGTTATGTAGATCCTAGAGTGGTGGAAAGTTTGCATCTAATGAAGAGAAAACATGGGAAGTCTTGGTTAGTGCAGTTAGCCACAGGGACCAAGAGGAAGGTCACTGAATTGGTTAAGTCTTGTTCGGTGGACATGAAAGGAATGAGCACTTAGGCTGAATTGAACATTCTGCCTTTAGACTCATATGATTTCTTAATTGGGATGGACTGGTTGGACCAGCACCATGCCCTTCTGGATTGTCGTAACAAGATATTCACATGTCTGGACGAAGAGGGAAATTAGGTAACAGTTCAAGGAATTCCCAGAGCCGTGGCTGTTAGAGAAATCTCAACCATGCAGCTGAAGAAATGTTACCAGAAAGGCTGTCAATTATTTGCAGCCTGGGTGGAAGAAGTATTCCAAAATGTGGTCTTGAATTTGGAAGACCACAGGGTGCTCATAGAGTTTGAGGATGTGTTTTAGGAGGTGCTTGGACTACCTCCGAAGAGGGACATCGATTTTTCTATAAATCTAATGCCTGGAGAAGCTCCAATTTCAAAGGATCCTTATAGAATGAACACACCAGAGCTGAAAGAGTTGCAACTGTAGCTCGAAGAGCTACTAAAGAAAGGTTACATTCATCCCAATGTGTCACCATGGGGAGCCCCAGTTCTATTCGTGAAGAAGAAAGATGGGACGATGAGGCTGTGCATTGACTTTCGGCAGTTGAATAAAGTCACTGTCAAGAATAAATATCCTCTACCGATGATTGATGATCTTTTCAATCAGTTGAAAGATGCGAAAATATTTTCGAAAATAGATCTTCGATCTGGATATCACCAAGTGAGAATAAGGGATGAGGACATCAGCAAGACCACCTTCAGAACAAGGTACGGTCATTATGAGTTTACAGTGGTGCCATTTGGATTTTCCAATGCACCTGCTATCTTTATGTGATTAATGAATGGAGTGTTCAGAAATTATCTGGACCAGTTTGTCATAGTCTTCTTGGACGATATCTTGGTGTATTCCAAGACAGAGGAAGAACACGAACAACACCTAAGAATGGTGTTGCAGGTGTTGAGAGAACACCAACTGTACGTAAAACTGAGCAAGTGCTCATTTTACCAAAAGCAAATCCATTACTTGGGACACATTATATCAGAGGAGGGGATCGCTGTGGATCCTGAGAAGGTATAGGCCATTCGAGAATGGCCAGCACCAAGGAATGTGACAGAAGTTAGATCTTTTATGGGTCTGGCAGGATACTATAGGAGGTTTATAGCTGGATTCTCAAAGATAGCCCATTCTATCACTTCCTTGCAAGAAAAGGGGAAGAAGTTCTAGTGGACTGATGAATGTGAGACCAGCTTCTAGCGACTGAAGTAGCTACTCACTAGTGCTCCAATCCTGAGGATAGCAGATCCAAACAAGGATTACGTAGTGTGCACAGATGCATGTAAGGAGGGGTTGGGAGGAGTTCTCAGCCAAGATGGATTTGTAATTTGTTACGAGTCTCGAAAGATGAAAGAGCACGAAAGGAATTATGCCACTCACGATTTAGAGCTGGTAGCAATCGTCCACGCCTTAAGGAAATGGAGACATTACCTCATGGGAAGGATATTTGAATTAAGAACAGACCACAATGGTTTGAAGTATTTGTTTGATCAGCCGACTTTAAATGTGAGGCAAATCAGATGGCAGGAGTTTATTTGCGAATATGACTTTGATATCAAACATATCAAGGGGAAAGAAAATAAGGTGGTTGATGCACTCAGCAGAAAAGTGCAAGAATTACATGCTACAACCATTAGCATGTACCAGACTGAGATGAAAGAGAGAATTTTGGAAGCTGCAATTGCGGATTTGCAGTACAAAAATCTTGTAGCAAAGCTATAGCAGCGTGAGAGACCACAGACCAAGGAAAGTTATACCTTGGGAACTAATGGTTTACTTCTGTATAAAAACAGAGTGTATGTACCTAATGACCGAGAATTGAAGCTGGCAATTCTAAAGGAGATGCATAACGTGGCTTATGCTGGACATCCTGGATATCAGAAGACTGTGGCAGCAGTCAAAAGCCATTATTTTTGGCCAGGGTGGAAGAAAGAAATTGTTGAATACATCACCAGATGTATGGAATGCCAAAAGGTTAAGGTTGAGCATAGACACCCAGCAGGGTTGTCGCATCCTTTACCTATTCCTGAGTGGAAATGGGACGTGGTAACCATGGATTTTATCACAGGACTGCCCAGAACAAGCAAGAAGCATGATTCAATCATGGTGGTAGTGGATAAGCTTACTAAAGCTACCCATTTTATTCCACTGAAAACCACCCATAGAGCAGCAGATGTTGCTGATATATTTGTAAAAGAAGTTGCACGCTTGCATGGAATTCCTAAGACAATTGTGTCTGATAGGGACCTGAAATTCACTTCAAATTTCTGGAAAGGACTGTTCAAAGGATTCAAAACAAATCTGAACTTTAGTACAGCGTATCATCCTGAGTCTGATGGACAGACAGAGAGAGTAAATAGAGTAATAGAAGACATGCTGAGAATGTATGTGATGGATAAACCATCAAGGTGGGAAGACTACCTGCATCTGGTAGAATTTGCCTACAATAATGGGTATCATACATCTCTGAAGATGAGCCCATTCGAAGCACTTTATGGTAGGAAGTGCAACACTCCAGTGAGTTGGGATAATCCTGCTGACAGAGTAGTAGTTGGACCTGAACTACTCAAAGAGATGGAAGATCAAATGATAAAAATCAAACAGAATCTGAAAGTTGCCTAGGACAAGCAGAAAAGTTACACTGATAGTAACATAACCCATAGAGAATTCAAAGTGGGTGACCATGTTTTCCTGAAAGTGAAAACTAACCGGATTTCCCTGAAGCTGGGATGTTGCGCCAAGTTGGTAGCAATATTTTGTGGGCCATTTGAGATCCTGGAAAGGATTGGGCTAGTTGCATACATGCTTGCATTACCTGCATCTATGAATGTACATAATGTGTTTCATGTTTCACTGCTTAAGAAATATGTACCTAATGCTAATCATGTTATCGATTGGACTGTGATTTAGGTGGAACCAGAAGGTGTCCTGCAAGTGCATCCTGTGCGCATATTGGACAGGAAAAGCAAACAGCTCCGGAATCGAGCTATAGGGATTGTAAAGGTCCAGTGGACCTGGTACGGTCCTGAAGATGCGACATGGGAGCATGAAGAAGTAATGCGGGCAGAGTACCCGCATATTTTTGAAAATTTTGAAAGACTTGTAGAGATAGGGAAAGTTGCACTGAGGACAGTGCAAAAATAAGGGGAGGGGGATTGTAGTGTCCCCAAGGCTGAGCCCCGTTGCAAATCATGATATATGAAATGAATTGTAAATATGTTCTATAGGCTGGTGAGCCAAGTTTTGTATAAGCTGGTAGGATTATGTTTTTGTTAGGCCAGGGAGCCTAAGTGTTGAAGGCGAGGAGCCTGTTGATGTATTTGTATGTATGCAGATTGATTAATAAAATATAAACATTGTTAGGTGCAGACCGACCACGATGAATGAGTGAAGGGGGACTGAGTGTCCACAGAGTGGGCAAGGGACTAGGGGCTGGAAGGTGGGAAAAAGGGGCTAAGTGTTGAGCCTAGGGGCTAAGCCTAGGGGGCTTAAGCCTGGGTATAATATTTTAATATTATTTCCCAAAAGACATGTGTATTTTTATTTTATCCTAAGTTCCTGGCAGGGAAAACGTGCAAAAGGGATGCATGCTATGGGAACACATGCGTTTCCCAGGGTGACAAGTGTCAACCCTGGTGCATGCAAATATAAGAGCTGAGATGAACCGTGTGAGGGGGATATTCTTCATTCTACCCGACCGTCTGAGTGTGAACTAGCCGGACCTCTGCAAGATTACCCTCATACCATTCCGAAACAAAAACCGTGATACGATTCTGTAATTGCTGAACCAGTTCTTGGGAAGCCTGTATCTGTTTTCCCTGTGTTTGTTGTGGCACGTAGTTCTGGACTGCGTGAGGCTTGTTGGCCTGTGAGCAACTCTTTCCAGGTGAAAGAGTTTGTTGGGAAGTGGTTTCTTCCAGAGAGTGCCCAGCACCAGCTACGGGCTCTGAGACTTCCTGATCCGGCCTATTGTCGAGACCCAGAGGGGGAGGTCAACAACAATGGACTGTGCGTGTGAAGGCGTATACTCCCGGGCGGAACAAGCATGTGGGGAATGAGGGTCTGGTAGTAGTGGGTGTAAGATGGCATCTTTGGGAAGAAACCTTCCAGATATATCTGTGTTGTTTTCCCTGTAACCTAAGCCTAGCCTAGGGTTCCTTGCCCTGGGGTGGAGCTCAGTCCCAGCTCGGGGGTGACCCACTGTTGAGTTGAGGAGCAGTGCAGTCTACGGCTGGGAGGTTCGTGGAAGGTCTGCATTTGGTTGGTGGACTTCTCCACTCTTACAAGATAAGTATCTAATTATGTTCTTATCACATTTCCACATGATTGTGCTGTATATATTATCATGATTCCGCTATGTATATGAATTACTGTTGAAAGCTATGGATTGTCTAATTATAACAATAACTATATGTTTATTCTGAGAATTAAAATGTATCTCTTTGATGTTACGCAAGTGATTATACAATTCTGCATGTTTTATGTAAAAGTCCATGTACAGATTGGCTAGCGAGAGGTTTGAAAGCCTCGGTAGTGAAAAGTGACACTACATGCTCAGATACATCAGATCCATCCATTGGTTCAAAATGTATGTCTTATTTATATGAATAGTTGGATTTTGATGTATGCATGAGGAATGAAAATGGAGATTTGAGGATTCTCCCTAGAGAAACTAGTGGCTACATCGGATTTTCTGTATAAGTCAGATCTACAGAAATACAGTGTTGGTATGTTCATCATTGATACTTCTTGTGAGGCACATCTTGTATTTATTGGCATATGGCTAAGGTTTTTTATGGTACATGGTTGAGAGATTGTATTTGTGTAGTAGTTGATGTATTGAGAGGTTTAATATCAGAAAGGGTTTAATGACTAATATCATGTGAGGGATATTATACTTGTTCATGATAGCACACACCTATGTGGCACATGACTAGAGAGAGACATATTTTCCTTGAGTAAAGGTTATGTATGAGGATGCATGCACAAGGTACAGTTACAGTCTAGATACAACAACAGGTTACAGATCTATGTGAAAGAAGTAACAAAGGGTCAAAAGTTTTCAAGAAAAAGGAAACCCTAGTTTTCAGAAGGCATACACAGGCTGCATAACAGTTAGGGCACGTACTTACGCGGGCTGCATAACAGATAGGGAGCGTAAATATGTGGGTTGTAGAACTACATGTCATGTACCTATTGTATTTTTGTAGATACATGTTTGATTAAGGTTCAGATTGATTATAGGAAAGTTGTATAGATTGGATACAGGTCAGTGGTACAGGTTGATACAGTTGTGCAACAGTATATCTCACAGTGAGAGGTTGTCAGTGGTTCCATCATTCTACTTATACTTCAGGGCGGTTGGATGGGGCAAGGACAGGTGGTTGTAGCTGGAGAACATAGAGGGTTGCAGCCTCCTTCTAGTTGTAGCCAGAGAATTGGGGAGTTGGAGCTTCCCTCAGGTTGTAGCCTGAGAAACTAGGGGGTTGGATCCCCCTTCCAGTTGCAGCTGGAAAACAAAGGAATTTGGTGCTTGCAATGAATTTAATTCTTCAAGACATATAATAAAAAACATTCTGTGGTTTTCTTCCGCTTTGGGTTTCCACGTAAAACAACGATGTACTATGTATGTGTGTGATTGTTCATTTCTTATTTCTCATTATTGGATAATAATTCTACATTGACATAACACTTGGATTATTTGGTTAAAAAGGACTATAACTGCGCTATTACTGATTCACCCCCCCTATCCAACAATTGGTATCAGAGCGGGTTCCTTTAGAAATCAGTTTAACCACTGAAAGGTAGATCATGTAGAGTACTAGCCTATATAAAAATGGAATACCACAGTTTGATGGACATAAGTATGCTTTTTGGAGCATAAAGATGAATACATATATACAGTCAGAGGGATTTGAAATTTGGAAATCAATTGTAGATGGGTACACAACACCAACAGTTCCACTAACAAATGACAAAGCAATGAAACTTGGTCAGAATAATTCCAAAGCCACAAATGCACTTTTGAATGGTCTCAGTGAAACAATATTCACCAAAGTTGCACATTGTAAATGCACTAAAGATATTTGGGACAAGCTTCGAAATATTTATGAAGGAGATGCAAAAGTCAAAGCAGAAAAAATTCAAACTTACAGAGGTCAGTTCGAACAACTAAAAATGAAGGAAGATGAGAATATTGTAGCCTACTTATTACAATTTGATGAAATAGTGAATGCAATCATAGGATTGGGAGAAGAAATCAAAGAATTTGTAATTGTTCAAAATGTACTAAGATCTCTTCCTATGAGATTTGACCCTAAGATATCAACACTAGAAGAAAGATCAGATCTAAACTTAATAAGCATGGACGAACTGCATGGAATCTTCATAGCATATGAAATGAGAACTGAACAGGAAAATCCAGATGTAAAAGAAGCAGCCTTCAAAGCATCCAAAATATCAAAGCAAAAGAAAAAAAAAGAAGAAGAATATAGCAACAACATTGACGTCTCAGAAGATGATGAAGAAGTGGCCAACTTCGTCAAAATACTGAACAAGGGAACTGACAATAGGTATAGAGGTAAGCTTCCTTTAATTTTTTTTAATTGTGATGGTATTGGTCATTTTGCTAACAAATGTCCTCATAATAAAAAGAGAAAAGATGAAGGTTACTCAAAAGGAAAACAAACATATAAAGGCAAAATAACTACAAAGAAAGTTTTCAAGAAAATCTTATGCACCAAAGATGACATATCATCATCAGATGAAGATGAAGTCAGTGACAGTGAGATAGGAATAGTTCTATTCATGGAAGTAGAAGACTTTGATAAAGAAGAATATGAAGAATCGAAAGAATAATATGAATAAATTGAAGAGGCAAAAGTTGACTTTCAAGAAGAATTAATGTGTGCCATAGAAGTTATCAGAAGAGAAAAGAAGAAAAACAAGAAACTACAAGCAGAACTAGACAAGAAAGAAGACACTCAAGAACTAGAACAAATGATCACAAAATTGAAGGTTCAAATAGAAGAAGATAAAAGAATTGAAGAAGCAATCAAAGAACAATTAGAATAAAAGGACAGGATCATTGGAAACTTAGAAGTAGAGATTGTCACATTAAGAAAGGATATTCAAAAGAAAAATATGCAAAATAGCTCAAAAGTTTTGGATGACATTATCAACAGTCAAAAATCTCATTTTGACAAGACCGAAATTGGATACAATCAGACAGAAAAGGGATCAAGCTGCAAAACAACTGAGCAAGAAACATATCCAAAAAGCTATGCAGAAACAATCAAAGGGGATAGGAAGATATACAAGGAAGATTACAGGGACACTCCTCCACTGAGAAGATTCAAATTTCAGAATCAACAACCGATAGATAGGCCTCAAGAAGAAGAATGATTACCAAGAGGACCTCCTTTCAGAATATCCTCAACTCCTAGGTATCAAACTATATTCCTTGGTTTATGTTATGCATGTAATAATTTTTGACATAAAGCTGTGAATTGCAGAGCTAACAATAGGAACAATAATAACTTTGAGAGTCATACACAAAGGGGTTATTCGAGAAGGCCTAGTGAAACACATAGAAGAAGTTACAACATGTTTGAATATTTGAGAAATGAAGTGGAATGTTACAAATGTAACAATTTTGGACACATGGCCAAAGAGTGAAAAATGACAGTCCCTCCTAAAGAAACTCAACAAAATAACAATAGTCACATACAAGAACCTCAGAAAAGGACATGGATAAGAAAGCAAGATCAATATAGAAATGAAGAATGCACAATTGCTCTACAAGCTAAGCAAAAGAAACGTGGTTGGTATGTTGACAGTGGGTGTTCAAAACACATGACAGGTGATAGAGACAAGTTTCTTACATTACGAAAGGAAAGAGATGGATCAGTCTCCTTCAGAAATGATGATTCAACCAAAATAATTGGAAAAAGCACAACCCGAATTGGGAACAAGAATGAAAAGGAAGAAAATGTTCTACTAGTAGAAGATATGAAACATAATCTTATAAGTGTGATTCAAATGTGTGACCAAGGTCATAAAGTTACTTTCGATTCACAAAAGTGTGAGATAAGAAAATAAGGTTCGGGGAAATTGATTTCTACAACTGCAAGAACTTCAAACAACATATATGTGTTAAGTGAAAGTGGAAATGAAAAGTGTTTTCTAGGAAAGGAAGATGAAAATTGGCTATGGCATAGAAGAATGGGTCACATGCATTTTGGTAACCTTGTTAAAGTAAGAAAAATAGAATCAGTCAGAGAAATTCCCCAGATCACGAAACCAACCAATACTTTATGCAATTATTGTCAACAAGGAAAGAAAACAAAGACCAGGTTCAAATCAAAGGAATATTCAACGACAAGACCATTGGAAATTGTGCATATTGATCTAGTTGGACCAACTACAAAAAAGGGTTTAAAAGGTGAGAAATAATTTATGTTATTAGTTGATGATTATACAAGAATGACTGCAGTTTTCTTTCTCAAGAATAATTCAGAAGCTTTTGAAAACTTCAAGATCTACAAGGAAATGGTTGAAAATGAAATGGATTCAAAAATCAAATGCTTGAGATCTGATAATGGAGGAGAGTTCACCTCAAAGGAATTTATGGACTACTGTAGCAATCATGGAATAAAAAGACAATTCTCCGTTGCTATGACACCTCAACAGAATGGAGTTGTTGAAAGAAAGAACATGAAAATACAGGAAATGGCTCGAATAATGCTAATGAATTCAAAATTGACAAATATTTTTTGGACACAGACAGTGCATACAATAGTTCACATTCAAAACAAAGTAATGCTCAGAAACAACACTGACAAAACTCCTTACGAGCTATGGAAAGGAAGACCAACAAATGTGAAACACTTCAGAGTTTTTGGAAGAAAATGCTATATCAAAAGAGAAGATGGCAGAATGGGAAAGTTTGATTCTCGTGTGGACAAATGAGTACGTGTTGGTTACTCAAGTACAAGGAAAACATGCAAGTGTTAATCTAATATTGAACAAAGTTGTGGAAAGCATCAACGTGACAATTGATGAAACAGGCAGACTAAAATAAAAGGAAGAAGAAAATGAATCATTGAAACAACCCTTAGAAGAAGAAGCAGAAGATGAAAAATAAGTAGAAGAGGAAGATGAAGAGAATCCGACAAAAGCATAAGAGAAAGTTCAACAAGTTTCTCCAAAGACACCAAGTAAACGAGTACAAAAGAATCGTCCTTTAGATCAGATTATCGGAAACAAAGATGCAGGAGTTGAGACTAGAAGAAGAATCCGTTCACCAGAAAAAACACACCTAACACTCTTATCTACAATTGAACCAAACTGTTTTGAAGAATCCAGCAAGGAAGAATTTTGGAATAAGGCCATGGATGAAGAGTTGGATCAAATAGAAAAAAATGATACTTGGGAATTGGTTCCAAGACCAAAGATTAATAATGTGATCGACACAAAATGGGTTTTCAAGAATAAATTGAATGAAGATGGACAAGTTACAAGGAACAAAGCTATATTGGTATGTAAAGGATATGCACAGATTGAAGGAATCGACTTTGAAGAGACATTTGCCCCAGTTTCCAGAATGGAAGCAATATGTTTTCTTTTAGCTTATGCATGCTCCAAAAATATTAAAGTATATCAGATGGACGTAAAATTAACTTTTCTGAATGGGAAACTTGAAGAAGAAGTCTACATTGAACAACCAGAAAGATTTCAGTTGTCAAAGAACACATATTATGTGTGTAAATTAAAAAAGGCCTTGTATGGTCTAAAAGGCTCATGGAAACTCCAAAAGAATCCCATTAGAAAGCATGAAAAATAATTTTGAGATATGTGAATGGAACTAAAGATTTTGGCATTAAGTACTCCACTTTATAAGATTTCAAACTTATTGGATACACTAACCGCGATTGTGGAGGCAACATAGATGACAAGAAAAGTACCTCTGGGTACACATTTCATTTTGGAACAAGTATAGTATCATGGGCATCAAGGAAGCAACCCATAGTGACTCTTTCTTCAGCAGATGCAGAGTACATTGTAGCTACAAGCATGGCTTGTCAAGCAGCTTGGATAAGAAGAATGTTAAATGATTTGTTGCAGGAACAATGGGAACCAACAACAATATTTTGTGACAACAATTTGGCCATCACGTTGTCAAAGAATCATGTGTTTCACAAGAAAACTAATAACATTGATACAAGGTATCATTTTATCAGAGAATTAGTGAACAACAAAGAGATCTTTTTAGAGTTTTGCAGGTCAAAACAACAAGTTGTAGACATTTTTACAAAGTCTTTATCAAGAGATGCATTTCAGCATCTGTGCAGTAGTTTGGGGGTCTGCACAGTAACATATGAGTGACAGTAAAATGTAAATTCATTTTTTGATTTAATTTTTTGTAATCCCGCCTACTTATAATTAAGGGGGAGTGTTGGAAATAGTAATTACAAGTGAGTGAGATTTACGTCTCTGTCGATTTGTCAGTCAAGCAGTCGGTCATTCTGCAAATAAAAGTCACATGTTTACGCAAGATCATTTTTATTAGTTGGCAAACAGTGAAGTTATTAAATGGAGTCAATTTTTATCTGTCTCGAGTCCAATTAAGTAGTTGAAGAGTCAATTGAATTTATTGTGTCTTAAATGTTAATTCGGGTAGCTTTTGTAAGAAGTATCAGTTGTAGTCCATATATGTCTAAGATTCTAGTCAGTTGAAATATACATGCAAAGAGGTAGAAAGAACAGAGTCGTGAAGAATAAAATAGTAGCAGCAGTTGAGGAATCGAAGAAGTCTGAGATCACAAGCTCTATGTTTATGTTGATGATATTATTTTTGGTAGTGATGATGATAGGTTAAGCCAGAAATTTGCAAAAGATATGCAGAATGAATTTGAAATGTCGTTACTTGGAGAACTATATTTCTTTCTGGGACTTCAGATACATCAATGCTACCAAGAAATATTTATTTCTCAAACGTGGTATATCAGAGAAATGCTAAATAGGTTCGGAATGGAAGATTGCAAACCAGTTATCACTCCCATGAAAACCAGTTGCAAGTTGAGCAAAGATGATGATTCAAAGTCTAAATATCAAAGGAAATATAGGTCAATGATTGGAAACCTACTATATGTGATAGCATCCAGACCAGATGTAATGCAGGCAGTTGGACAAGTGGCATAATTTCAAGCAACACCAAAGGAATCACATGTATTAGCAGTGAAGAGGATTTTAAAATATCTCAAAGGAACAAAAGAGTTTGGATTATGGTATCCAAAAGGAAAGGATCTATCACTTATTGCCTACATAGATGCAGATTGAGCAGGTTGTATTGATGACCGACGAAGCACCAGTGGAGAAACATTCTACTTAGGCGAGTGTTTAGTATCATGTTTACGCAAGAAACAATCATCAGTATCTTTATCTACAGCTGAGGCAGAGTATATTGCAACAACATCATGTTGTACACGGGTTATTTGGATGAAACAAACTCTGACAGATATACAAGTTGAGTATGATGAGCTCATTCCAATCTATTTTGATAATACAAGCGCCATCAGTATCTCGAAGAACCCGGTGATGCACTCCAAGAAGAAGCACATTCCAATCAAGTATCACTTTCTATAGGAGTAGGTTGCAGAAAATAACATCAACGTTGAGTATGTGGGCACAAAAGAACAAGTGGCAGACATCTTTACAAAACCACTTCCACAGGAAGCCTTTGAATATCTTCGCTAGAGACTTGGAGTTATTTCTACTCCAAAATGAATTCTTTTTGGATGCTTATCGTATATGTCTTAGATGTACACGAGGAAGCACCATAAGAGGACAGTTTAGTCAGGGGGAGAAACCCCGGATGGAAAGATACATTTTCCATTGATGAAAAAGGGGGAGAGATTTATCAAATGTAGAGGACAGAGGCATGGTTCTAGGGGGAGCAGATTTATTAGATGCAGAGGATAGAGGCATGGTTCCAGTGGGAGAATGAGTGATATGATTTCAATATTGCATCAAAGTGTTGCCATCAATGCCAAAGGGGGAGATTGTTGATTAAGGTTGGTTGTCATTGATGCCAACCCTTAAAGAAAGCCCGATAGCACAAAGGTTTGGGTAATGGACCCAAGTTTGTTTGATGTAAATATGACTCATTATTGTCTTGTCATGGTTGATAAGAAGTACATATGGATGAACTCCAAAGTGGTCCCGTTATGGTGAAATCCCTCACGGGAAGACGCTTTATGGATTGAGTTATCCTAGAAGTATGGTTAGAGAAACCATGCTTAATTGTGGAATAATGAGATGAAGTACAATGAATTTTTCAGTGAAACTATCCTATATGCATAGTGCTTGTCATGCCATTTCTGGTGGTATGTTTAACGTCACATAACTCCTCACAGTTAGAGATTTATGACCATATGAAATTGGAGAACCCTCATGAGTCTTATAGAAGCCCCCAAGAGTCAAAGTGTCTTGCAAAAGAAATTATTTTAAATGGAGAAGCCCTAAAATAAGGAAAGTGTAAGGCTACATGAAGATATAAATAAGAGGCAAACCTCACTCATTAAAGACACACTTGTACATATTGTATATCTATTTTCTTGTGTAAATATTATTGTAAATACTTGTGGATACATTTGAAGTGGCAAATGTCCGAGGTAGCACGAAGGGTTGACGATGAAATTCTCGGAATTACAGTGAATACAAAAAACCCTATTTTCTTAGGCGTACGTGGGTTGTCTATGTATAGGGTGAGTACGTGTACGTGGGATGCCTGTGAATAGGGTGCGTACATACACGGGATGGCTGTGTATAGGTTACGTACATGTACGTGGGCTGTTTTTTTATAGGGTGCATACGTACACAAGCTGACTGTGTATAGGGTGAGTACATGTTGATAAATCCATGGAAACTTGAGAAGATGAAGATGTAGAGGTTCTAGATTCTGAGATCAAGCTCCCACGAAGGTCTAAAGTGCTCAGATAGATCAGATCCATCCATTGGTTCAAAAGGTATGTCTTATTTCTATGAATAGTTGGATTTTGATGTATGCATGAGGAATGGCAATGGAGATTTGAGGATTCTCCCTAGAGAAACTAGTGGCTACATGGGATTTTCTGTATAATTCAGATCTACAGAAATACAATGCTGGTATGTTCATCATTGATACTTCTTGTGAGGCACATCTTGTATTTCTTGGCATATGGCTAAGGGTTTTTATGGTACATGGTTGAGAGCTTGTATTTGTGTAGTAGTTGATGTATTGAGAGGTTGAATATCAGAAAGGATTTGATGACTAAGATCATGTGAGGAATATTATACTTATTCATGATTACACACACCTATGTGGCACATGACTAGAGAGGGACATATTTTCCTTGAGTAAAGGTTATGTATGAGGATGCATGCACAGGGTATAGTTACAGTCTGGATACAATGACAGGTTATAGATCTATGTGAAAGACGTAACAGAGGGTCATAAGTTTTCAAGAAAAAGGAAACCCTAGTTTTCAGAAGGCATACGCAGGCTGCATAATAGTTAGGGCATGTACATATGTGGGTTGCATAACAGATAGGGAGCATACATACGTGGGCTGTAGCGCTACAGGTCATGTACTTGTTGTATTTTTTTAGATACATGCTCAGTTCAGGTTCAGATTGATTACAGAGAAGTTGTACAGATTGGATACATGTCAGTGGTACAGGTTGATACAGTTGTACAACAGTATATCTCACAGTGAGAGGTTGTCAATGGTTCCATCATTCTACTTATACTTCGGGGTGGTTGGATGGGGAAAGGACAGGTGGTTGTAGCTGAAGAACATAGGGGGTTGCAGCCTCCTTCTGGCTGTAGCTAGAGAATTGGGGAGTTGGAGCTTCCCTCAAGTTGTAGCCTGAGAAACTAGGGGGTTGGAGCCTCCTTCTAGTTGCAGCTGGAAAACAAAGGAAGTTGGTGCTTCCAATGAATGTAATTCTTCAAGACATATAAGAAAAATAATTCTCTATTTTTCTCTTGCTTTGGGTTTCCATGTAAAACACCGGTGTATTGTGTATGTGTGTGATTGTTCATTTCTTATTGCTCATTATTGGATAATAATTCTACATTGACATAACACTTGGATTATTTGGTTAAAAAGGACTATAATTGCACTATTAATGATTCACCCCCCCTCTCAGTAATCCAATAGAGGGCCCCTCTTTTATTCAGTGCAATCCATTTATCACCAGTAGTAGTATCCATCCCACCATCCTGGTCCTGAAGTAGCGATGGGTCTTGCTGCATGAGGTAATGAGTTTGGGTATCATGGTATGTATCACTCTAATTTTTGAAGCACTTGAATATGTTGTATTGAATCCTTCTTCATTTCATGACGTTTTCTTCGAAATTATTCTCTTTGCCTCATTCATACCCGGAAGGGTAACATGGTGCCCTAGTAAGTTGATTTTCCTTTAGGATGGGTTTATACTGGTTGGTTATGTGAAAAGTCATCATCTGTCCCCTCCATACTTACCATTTTTTATATTTATTCCTTCCATCTCCCCTATCCTCGTTTGGGCATTGGGATTGGCTACTCTAGGAAGGGTTGTACATTGCCTTGTGGGAAGAAGGGGATAAAGGCCTAGAGGGTAAAAGTAGTTGACAAGAGTTAAAAGACAATGTTGAAACCTTTGATATTCTTCGCACATGGATCCCTAATAAAGAAATGAAAATATTTTTAGTAAGAAAAGGGGACCCATAATATACATAAAAACTCAAGGTACTAATTGATGGATAAGAGATCTCATCACGAGCCGACCTATTATGACCATGGGAATGTAGCGGTATGACACTACCACCTATCTGATCACCAAAACAGGGTAGTGGGTCTTGGTGGCATAGCCA
The DNA here is from genome assembly GCA_009831015.1 of Picea engelmannii. Taxonomy (NCBI): domain Eukaryota; kingdom Viridiplantae; phylum Streptophyta; class Pinopsida; order Pinales; family Pinaceae; genus Picea; species Picea engelmannii. Next base: position 51,667 of record ML801001.1, read on the forward strand.
AGAGAAAGGGGGTCTCATAATGAGCCAACCTTCTCATTTTCGTGGAATGTTTTTGGATAACGTTGTCACCTCTTGTCATCAATCCAGGACAATGGTCCTCAACTATTCCATTGAAGCACAAAAGAAATAAATCTAAGAATAAAAAGGAAATTAATGGGTGACTAAACTCCACTAGTTAGGGAAAGGGAGGGGCCTAAAAGTTAAGGAAAAGGGCTAAGCTAGGGAGCTTAATCCAAAAAGGAATTTTATATTAATATTTCTTAAAGTATAAAGTATGGATAATTATTTTATCGTAATTTCTAAAGTTGGGGCCAAGTGGACCAAAGTAGCTCCCAACATAACAAGTGTCACGTTGGGGACATGCATACATATTGTTTGGACTTAGATATTTTCCATCATTCTTTCCATGATTCCATCCATCATCCAGCCATAATTCCATGACCATTGCACTCACACAGTCAGTTATCCTTCATACATTCCTATCGTTGTACCTGAACCTGTATCAGGAGCCATACCTGTTTGTGTAGTTATTAGCTTGGGAGTTGGACTAAAGAAGCAGGTTGTCAGGCCTGTGGGATACTAAAGAGGTGGGATATTAGGCTAGTGAGCAATTTCTCTCTGGATGAGAGAATTGCTGGGGAATTGATTTCCTGAAGTTGCTAAACTACAGCTGCAGGGCTCTGAGACTTCATGTTCGGCTTGTTGTTGATGCCCTGGAAGGGAAGTGGGGCAGCCGAGGGACTATTGAGCAGAGAAGGGGCACACTTCCTGGGGTGGGACAAGCATGTGGGGAATGAGGGACTATAGGTTGTCAGTTGAGTGAGCACCTGAGACAGAGTCTTTCCTGTTGTCTATGCGCCTTTAGCCTGGTTAGGAATCCCTTTACCCGGGTGGAGTTTAGTCCCAGCTCAGGGGTGACGCACTGTTGAGAGTGATGAACAATGCAGTCTAAGGATGGGAGGTTCGTGGAAGGTCTTCACGCATTTGGTGACCTTATTACCAAAATAAGTGTCAATTGTGTGATAAATTTAAATGCTTCATTGTTATTTACATGCCTATTTTTATGGGTTGACATATGTGCAGTTATAACTGTGTTTATTTTTATGGGTATTTCCTGTATATGTTGCATGTATATGTTTATTGTTATTTCCATGTGAATCCATGTATTTACAGATGTATTTGTATGTTTACGTTTTATATATAATGCTTCCGCAAGAGTTCTATGTGTGTATGTTTTAATTTCATGCAGTTCGAAAAATTTATGTCGCATAGCTCAGTTGCATACTGGGTATGTTACAGTATGTTCTACAGAGAGAGGGAATAATAAGAGTTCTTTGGCATAGTGTGGCCCGACATGGATGGCCGAGGACGTTACAATGGGATAGGAAACAAATTCTTTTATGACAAGGTGAAACTCTCCCTCTACAAAGGAACCCACAAGTAAGACTTTACATTTCCCTGTTATTACATGCACCCCATGCCCAAACACTTACCCCATGCCACCTCATACACTTATATGACTTGTATTAGATCCCACCTGGGAAACACCCCAAACTTAAGAGAGGTCAGCCCAATAGGACACCCTGAGACCTTATCCAAACCTAAATTTTCAAATTGCATAACGTCTTTGAGAATTTGTCTGGGTTAAAGGGGGTTTGATGCACATGTTTGGGTAATTTAATTATTGGATGTGATTTACATGCTATGATTCATGTGACTTATGAACCCCTGGAGGGTGTACTTGTTGTTTTTGCAGGACCTTGCCCGGTGGACAGGTACACATGAGGGAATGATTAGCTTGGACCTTCATGGGGGCTCAAATACCATAGATGGATGTCGCCACCCTAGCCAGGGGTAAGAAGAAATTGAAGAATTGCACCAGGAAAAAGAAGGACATTTCCTTTGGAGGCACCCTTGCAGACCTAGACCCAGGGGGACCTTGCTCTTCCACATGGACGTTTGCCCTTGAGGACCCTAGACGTCACCATCATGACCCTAGATGTCATCCTGAGCTAGGGTTTTCATTTTGGAGGCATTTACGAGCCTAGTGGCACGTGTGGGCATCATCTAGGGCCTCTGGAGACCAAACACCCTACATTTTAGGCTCAACGTTCCACCTTTAGGCCTCAATGTCACCCTTGGAGGTGTCTTTAGATGCTAATTAATTTTTTTATATCAAAATTGAATTTTATTGTAAATTGGCCAGGTCGGCCTTATTTTGACTTGAAAATTAATTAAAGGTCAAAATTTTGTATAAATAAAAAGTACTCTCATTTTTACATCAAAACTTCTCATACAAGAGAAGAGGTCTGGAATTTGTGCCATAGTTAGGGATATTGGCTGAAATTGTGAGGCACACTCTTGTATAAGGCTATTTTTTGAAACTTGGATCAATCTTGGAAGTTTTTATGGTGATCTTGCATGGTATTTTCATGATTATTCTTGGTGCAAGTAAAATCTGCATTTTTTGTCATCTATTGAATGGTTTGTGTATGGTTTTATTTTATCATACAAGATTATGAAATTGCATGGTATACTTAATGCTTGAAGTAAGGAACTTAATTTCTACTTTCTTACTTTCTATTTGCCAAGCTTCACATTGAATTGATCTAGTAACTAGTGAAACCATAGAGCCCTAAATTTCTAGCACTCTAAGGATTTTGAGTTACTTATCTTTGCATAAGTTTTACTCCATAAGAAGCCTAAGGAGAGAAAGGTGTTAGGGCCTAGAATTTCCTACACCCTAACATCTTGTCTCTTTAGGTCCACGCATACAGGGACTTAAGTTACTACTTCTCATATGCATTTTCCTTCTTAGACTTTTGTGCATTATCAAATTGATTTGCAGCCTAAGAATTCTTGCATTTTGGCATCCATGCTGTGAGTTTTGAATAAACGCTTGGGAGTCCTTGTTAGTCTTTCCATGATTACATATTGAAGCCACATTCCTCTTACTATTCATTATTCTTGGCCTTAACCACGAGACTCCCTAATGAGCACGCTTTGTTGTCTTTCAAGCTTTCTTTAAAATTCAAAAGAAACATCCAACAAGACTGCATTTATTCTTTTCGATCTTGTCTGGATTACTTGAGAAAAGTATCCCCCTGGAGTCTTCTTTAAGCCCTTTTCAGACTCTCTAAAATTGAAAATATTTCCTAGCGATCTTGTTTCCCTTCACGCTCGCCAAACTCAAACTTGAAGGCACATTTGTTCGAAAATAGTTTACCCCTTTTTCGGTTTGGATGACTAATTTTATGAATAAAGGTATGCTCTAGGAACTTAGATTCACTAGAATATTATTCTCAAGCATAAGTTTAGCCCTTTTTTGGGCCCAAGGGACTAAATTTTTGAAAAAGGAACATTCTCCTTGGTTTTGGTTTATCTCTTTTCTGGGCTTTGGAGATTACTTACGAAAAAGGAACCCCACCGGAGTCCATACTTAAGCTCTTTTCAGACTCCCTAAATATGAAAATATCGTTGAGTGACCTTGTTCCTTCACACTCATTAAATTGGTCCAGAAGAACTTCTACTTGGCATGAGTTTAACCCTTTTTCCAGCCAGTAGATTATTCAAGAAAAAGGTACGCCTCAGGAGATTTGTCTCACTGGGAGAGTTCTCCTCAGTTATCTTTTATACTTTTGTGGGCTAAGGAGACTAAACCTAGAAAAAGGTTGTGAGTCCATAGTTAATCTCTTTTCAGACTCCTTAAAATTGAAAATATAGTCGAGTGATCTTGTCTTTGTCACACTAGTGAAAATGGTTTTGAAAAGACGTCCTTTTGGTGCAAATTTACTCGTTTTTCGAGCCGATTGGACTAATTGCGAAAATGATACTCCCTAGAGTCTTCTTTAATATTTTTTCAGACTCTCTAAACATGAAAAACCCACTGAGCTTACCTTATCTAGGCTCGTAAAAATTCACATGGAATAAGTCTTGTTGTGTCATGCTTAATCGCATCACGGGTCTCATCTTTGCGTCTTTGGCCTAATGTCAGCTCCATGTTGCTCTCAGCTGAACCTTTAAAACATTCCTTATACGCAATCCTTGCAAGACTTTTTGGCTTTTCGATCTGACACATTAACCCATGGAGGAATTTTCCCAGAGTGTCCTTATCCTGCATATGTCTCCTTTCCTTGTGCATCAGTATGTTCCATGCACTTGGAACCAATTTTATTGCTCGCGACACTCGTTCCTCCTTTGTAACGTAACATTCTTTTATTCTTTTTCAAGCTTATTAAAAATTTGAAAAAGACAAAAAAAACAAATATTCCAAAAAAAGGGGACGAGAAATATACATTCTTTTTTCGGAAGCAAGATAGTCGCCCTTGGACAAAGCACATCCTTTTGTTTGTTCGCCAAGCATTAGGATCTACTATGACCTTAGGAAGTTGTTCCCTCTACATAGAGTCGTGTCCTCCTATGTTTGGTTACTTTTCCAAACATATGGAGAGTTTGCGGTGCCTCCTGCATCATAGACTTATGTCAATGTTATGTTGCCTGATTCTGATCATTTGTCATGCTTTTTTCCAAGGAAATTTTTATCCAACCCGAGTCAGAAATTCGACATTTGTCTCTCAACTTTCATGAGTCGACCATCCCATGAGTCCAGTCAAGTTTGGATTCAAAATCGATGAAGTTCTTTGCCTGATGATCGATATCCTCCAATCTTTCCCCGATGACATGTTGAAGACCTCAAAGTAGTGATTCTTACACTCCTATTGTACTCCTACCTGAGATGTTGAAGATATTGAAGTTGTTGCTAGAGTTATGAAGTCCTCATCTCCATCCACAGGCATTGATACTTCTTGAAGTTTCATATTATATTGTACTTGAATATCATCGATTGATTTTTGATGTAAATCCATTATGTATTTCTCACGACTACACTTTATGTAGACATTTCTATGACATGGATCTACAATGTAATTGATTGACAACCATGGTTATTTCATCATGAGCATGGGTATGCCCACCTTAGAGAGATTATTATTTTTTTGCAGATGGCGACCTCCCAAACACTGGTCCTGGGCTCACTCGACTCTGTACCTTCCGACTGGTAAAGATATTGTATTGTATTTCATCCATCGGTTTCTCTTATGAACTCACACATTAGCTGACATTTTTTATAGCCCTAAAATTACCTATCTATGCATACATGGCATTGACCTTTCTACTTGCACAATTTTCCAAACTACTGTTGAGGATCTCTCTTTAAAAAACCATTTTTTGAAGCATGTATGCGCCCTACTGCACTATTTGTGGCATACATACGCTAGATGCATACTAGATAAGCCATGTACATATGCTATTTGCATACTAAACATCTCGTTTTTACCTCCAAAATTTGCAAAAAATAAAAAAATTGCAAGGAATTCAGCGGAGTTTACAGGCTATGGAGGGTTTCCCAACCAATTCACCCACTGTATCTCGTCCCCAAACCGAATAACTATTCTTTTGTCATATAAAAAGAGGTCTTGGGGTCCCATTTCAAGATCAAGAATAGAACATAGAAGCTCTGCCAAAATACCTCCCCCCTCTTATTCCAAATATTGCACCCCTTTCTAAGATTTAGGCTCAGTATTCCCTCTCTAGCCCTTTCTCCTATACAATCCCTTCCTTTTCCCTAAATTGATCACCTGATTGTGAGAGAAGGCTTTGAGATGATGCACTTGGAGCAACATTAAGAGGAGCCTAGACCTGGTTCACAGAGTGCTAGGCGCTGAAGGTTGTAACTTTTAATCTTCATACTGAATAAAGGAATCCTTTTCCTGTCCCAAATATTATGTGTTTATGCCTTTCTTTTTAATTATGCATAATGATTTATATCTAACCCTAATATTGATGAGTAGAGATAGAGTATTTGTAGCATTGTTTTCCTAAGTGTTCTTGTAGATCAACTTTGGGAGGAGACCAACAACCTGGGAAGCTACAAATGTGGAGGAGGTCTACATTGAACGTTAGGACCAAAGGCACTACTTATGACCTACTTTCCTATCTCTTTCTATTCATCCTTTTAGAATATTTGGGGTAGCTCAAGAATAGGATTTTCTTTTAAGGGAGATCATAGCTCTACCTGTACTTTGACCCTGGTATATTAATAGGGGGATTTTCCCCGCTAGCATCTCCCAGAACATGATTCAATCATTTGTAAATTACCACTCATTCAAACAAATAAACATCTTATACACACAATATGCAATTTTGATTTTCAAACTAACATTTGTAACATAAAAAGGAAATCGATATAATAGAATAAATAAGATAAATAAATAACTTAGCTTGATGTCCCTAGGATTGGTGGGTACTTTCCAACCCAAGTACCGAGCTATGGAAAATTCAAAAACTCATGAACAGAAAAATACCAGAAATCAGAGTTGCAACTTTTATTAAAAACAAAGTATGTTACAATTTACAATGTTTGTAGCATATGCATGAAAGTATGGTATCACCAAAAAATAGTAGAAGTTGTCTATTCCTCAATGCAATATTACAAAGTATGGTTCCCCTTTTTTATTTTAGAGGTGGTACATTTATATAGAAAAACCCTTAGCTAGAAGATAAAATCAACCTCCTATGTTCTGGTGGAACAAAAAGGAAATTATAGTTACATAAACCATCAAATCAAACTAGTTTTTATCCTTTATAACTATCCATACAAGTTTGGCATAATCAAATCAATATTTTGATGTCATTTCTATTCATGGATCCTCCCATTACCAAAGATCTAAACTATAGTTTGTTGAATATATTGAAAAATGGGCCGCACACAAATCTACACAAACCCAAATTAGGAAAACTCTTGTATCTCCCAAACCATGCCATATTTCAAGAATTCTGACATGACCTAATTGAGACCATCTTGCAAAAACCCATTTCTGGATCTCTCAGATTCTTCTTTTTTTCCTGTAAATCTCCTTGGAAGTTGACTACTTCTATTTCAACACGTTTTTTATTGGAAAACACTTAATCAAAGTTGGATACTGCCACGTGCGACCTGGGTGAGAACAAAGGCACACACACCATGCTGGGGGTTAGTTCTTCAAAACCCATGTGACCATCTTCCACCTAAGTGCATGCACATATGTTAACCTTCAAACTTGGGTACCAAAACAACTGGAGGTACGAGAACATAACTAACATTCCTCATTAGTAAACATTGCTTAAAAACCTCTATTAATTCATCAAGAACTTAGGAAACTTTAATAAATACACAACTATTGTTGTGAGTGGAAAATCCCTCTACGGACTAGCACTTAGGGTTTAATTATGCATGCAGAAAAGACCTAAATATTTCTACTTTCTACCATCATCCCAGACCTAATCCCCATTATTCTTAAGCAAATACATAGTTAAGAACATCAAGTGAGAATACCTTATTTCGGGCGTTTGATGTAGATCCTTCCTCATGCTTGATCGCTTTTTGATTGTAGCTCTCCTCCCAAGGCTGACCTGCATTCACACAAAACAAACAACAAACTCCACATGCATTATATATATAGATTAATGGGTTAGAGATTCAATAAACAAGTATGCAACAAACCATGAAAACCTCATATGGTGGGATGGGAAAAGTATTTCTTTATTATTAACTTCAAAAAATCAACTTACAATGATGAAGACGACCGCTGCGCCACGAACCTGGTCCTGGGCGCCTCTTCAACTATCCTCCAACTTCTTTTCTCTATCTTTCTCTTTGCACAAGGATGGCTACAGGGTTGGGACAAAGGGAATGCGCAATCGGGTATATCTTCTTTACTATGATTCTCCTCCCAAATGGGACCCCTAACCCTTCTTTTATAGGCTAGAAGAAGCTAGGTATTTGGACGAACCCTCGGCCATGCATGGCTAGAAGGTTTAGTTAACTCACCCAAAGTTGTGTGTTCCATCGACAAATTTCCTTTTTTCATGCTTTTGTAGGTACACGTGGGCTGTTTTGGGTCAGCGAGCGTGTACACACATGCAGTAATAGAGCAGGGTACGTGGGCCTTTATAAAAAGTGTTTTTAAGAAGAGTTATTCAACAATGCTTTGGAAAAGAAGGAATCTGAGATGGCCTGATGCCAGGTAAGCATGTCTGGTGCAAATTAGGGTTATAATAGATTCCCCCTAATGTGTGAGGTCAAAAGAGCATATGATGGCCGAAATACATTAACAATATTTACTGATGTGCCGAACAAGTGAGCCCAAGGACCAGAAATTGGGAGGCGTCGTCTGCAAAAATAACAATTGTCTCACTGAAGCAGGCATACCCATGCTCGGGATAGAATAAACTCATGGCTACCAATCAAACACATTGTAGATCCATGTCATATAACTATATAAAGTGTAGCCGCAAACAATACACAGTGGAGCTACATCTTGAAATCAAAAAGATATACATGTAGAGTATCCATCTTCTTAGAAGCTGATAAGGCCTGATGGCTGGAGATGAGGTCTTCAGAGCTCAAGCAACAACTTCAAAATCTTCAAAACTCGAGTAGGATTGTAATATGAGTGTACGACTTCACTACCCATAGGTCTTCGACGGCTCATTGGTCATGGACTAGAGAATGTTGATGATCAGACTCAAGGCTTCATTCATTTCAAACAAAGACTTGATTGGACGTTCAGGATGGTCGGGTATGAGGGCAAGAGACAAACTGCAGAGGGGCTGACTCAGGCTTGGTAAAAACTTCCATTGGACAAGAGCACGAAAAATGATGAGACTTAGGTAGCATGGAATTAACATAAGTTTACGAGGCAGGAGGCAACACAAACTCTCCATATGTTTGGAAGAATAACCAAATGGAGGAGGACAAAACTCTATGTAGTGAGAACAACTTCCTAAGGTCGTATTAAATCCTAGAGTTTGACGAACAAACGGATAGATTTGCTTTATCCAAGGGCGACTTATTGTGCTTCCAATAAAGAAAATACTTTTCCCTTCCTCTTTTTGGGGTATAATTGATTTTTTTTTTGTCTTTTTCAATGATTTTGGAAAAAAGAATAAAAGAATGTTACGTTACAATGGAGGAACGAGTGTTACAAACATACAAGTTCAAGGTGCAAGGACAAGACTGATGTTTAGAGAAATGACACTCGGGAAAAATCCTCCGGGGGCCAAAGGTGTTAAGACGCAGAGGCAAAGTGCTACAAGGCTTGCGTATAAGGTACTCTTCAAATGGTTCAGTTGAGAGCAATATGGAGCCGACATTTAGACCAAAGACGCAGGTATGAAAACGTGGTTAACAAAACACACAATGGTAACATCCTTCGATGTAAGTTTAACGAGCCCAGAGAAGGTAAGATCAACGGTTTTTCATATTTAGAGAGTCTGAAAAAATGTAAAAGGAGACTCCATTGGGGTACCTTTTTCGAAGGTAGTCTAGTCGGTTTGAAAAAGGGGTAAACTAGCACCGACAAGACATCTATTCAAAACCATTTTAATGAGTGTGATAAAGACATGATCACTCGGCCATTTTTTCATTTTTAAGGAGTCTGAAGAAAGTTTAACTATGGACTCCGTCAGGAATGTTCTTCTGGACCAGTTTAACGAGTGTGAAAGACTAAGGTCACTCGACGATCTTTTCAATTTTAGGGAGTCTGAAAAGAGCTTAACTATGGACTCCGTGGGGGTTCCTTTTTCGTAAATTCAGTCCCTTAGGCCCGAAAAAGGGTTAAAATGATACCTGAGAATACTCTTCTAAAGAAATGAAGTTCCTTAGAGTATACCTTTGTTCATACAGTTGACCGTCTGGACCGAAAAAGGGGTAAACTACCGTCGGACAGATGTGACTTCAAATTCCAGTTTAACAAGCGTGAAAGGCCACAAGATTGCTCAACAATCTTTTCATATTTAGACGGTCTGAAAAGGGATTAAAAGAAGACCCATTATGTCTTTTGGGAGTCTCGAGGGTGAGGTCAAGAGTGAAAAGGAATCATGCAAATGAGGCTCAAACTTATAATCAGGAAAAACAACAAGGACTCTCGAGCCTATAGTGATCAGAGACAGCATGAACACCATAATGCAACCAGGATCTACCTAGGGAATCCATGTTCCGGTAAGCTCTACCACCAACTCGCAACACTTCTAAAGGAACAATGATGGTTCTGTGTCACAACCTGATGGGATCAATCCTATGGCAAAGGAAAAAAGACAGCGAGATGCAAAAGTTAGGGTAGAAACCTAACCTACATGCTCAAGTTGATCATCTGAAATTTTTCCATGGACCATCAAAAGTTACCCAAAACTCCAAAAAACTGTCCCGATACTCGATCATGCCCCTCCAATGCAACTCCTAAATCACTCTAAATGGTTTTTGTTTTAAATAAAATGATAAGGGGGCCAAAAAAGTGACAAAAAGAGGCCAAAAAGTCTATAAATAGAAGCTGACAGCTCATTATCACCACTGCTAATTTGGAAATTGACTTTGGAGCCAAAAAACCCCCTTTGATAAAAGTGGTGATTCTGGGAGCTACAGTGGACGAAACGACCATCTGTCTGGACCAAGTAAGTACAAACTCTCTTATCTTGCAATTTAAATCTTTATTTTTTCTTTGGGTTCCATGTTTTGGGGGGGTGTCGACCTTCAAAAGGTCGGCCCTAGGTCCACATGGGTTGTCTTAGGACAGGCCGCGTGTACATTTGGGTAGAGTAAAAACTGCATGCATGTACACATGACTGTCAACATTACAGCCCGCGTGGACCCCCTTATTGAATGAAAAAAGTTTAAAAAACAAGGGTTAACTCTCCTGAACCTTGGTGTTTTGCAGGATGTATGTTCACTGGAGAGAAGGAGAGCATGAGGAGGTTAGTGAGTTGGTCGGGGAAGACCCCAATGCTGTGGTTGCCTTGATTCAATGTGGGCTTCTCAAGTTCTTCTTATGTCCTTTTATGTGGGCACAACCTAGGCTACTGAATTCCTTGGTTGATTATTGGCATCCGGATGCAGAGGCATTTATGTTAGAGGAGCAGTCACTGGTGCCCACGACAGAGGATATATATTTTTTGACTGGCCTCTCCAGGAGAGGGGAACCAGTCAACTTCCAGACATTTCCTTCGGGGTTGCATACCATAGCGGAATTGATAGGACTTTACTGTGAGGGTGGTACAGACTGCTCGAGCTCATAGGTGCCCATAAGCAAGATTACTGACTTATCGATGCAAGTGATTTTGTTTCTTATTGGATGGATTACTGGTTCTGTGGCTCTACATCAGGCATCCCGTGCATAGATGAACTGTGCAGTCCAGTGCTTAAATGCACAAATATTTGACTAGAGCATAACATTGTTAGATTGTATGAAGAGGCAGTTGACAGATTGTCGGTCGCGAACACAGAGGAACTTCAGGTTTGGTACCATTCTATGCTCTTTCTTCTTTGAAAGAGTTCCAAGCTTCAGTCCTTGAGTAGTGGTATGAGGACATCAGGTCTCTCTTCCTGCAGTTTGTAGATGGGTAGTGTTACTACCACGACAGGGTGGTGGAAGGACCAATGAGTGCTTCGATGATGATTTATTTTCTTGGTTGTCGCAATAGATCCCAGTCATAGAGGATTACCCCTATGCTGGGATTGATTTCTTGAGAGATCCTGAGATACCAGTACCTCCTGGTGAGGAGCGAGGATAAATGGGTAAGTTTACATCATTGTTTTGTTGTTTTTTTTTTTTTTTTTTTTNTATGTTTCTTTTGTTATATATCATTTTTTTTATACCAGAGTATTTGACAGATATGTGTTTGTTTTGTGCAGATGTGGGACCAGTACGACCTACGGACTATGCGAGGAACATGCGTCGTCCTCGGCCAGGGGCCGCAGCTTCTACCGCAGGGGGACCAGTAGCAGCAGGAGATCTTCCAGTCGGGGAGGCTGAGAGGGTGTTGAGACGAGTCGAGCGGAACTTTACTGTGCTCACTCACACGGTCCCTATGGCAGAGATTGAGGATCTGCCACCATCTATGCAGCCTCATGTAGTGGGGGCACCATGGACGTGGATCCGATTGTTTCGACGTTTGGAAAATGTTGTTGATCAGTACAACAGGCCCCACAGGCCCTGACCTTAGTTAGACTTTTCATGTGCCGAGAGCACTACTTGTATATATGTTTTGAGGGCATAATCCCCATGACTCATTATTCGTCATATTTTTTAGGTGCTTTCATCCACCTATGTACTCTGGTGACTATGATGTTATATATGGATTTTTATGTCTTTTTGTGGCTTATGGATCATTTTTGCAAAAAATGTATTTACATGTTTATGTGTATGTCCTTTCATATGTGTGCAAGATGCCAATCTAAAATTTGATTAGCTAGAGTATCTGTAATTTGGTTTAATCTCCTAGGAACATGAAAATATGTAATATAATCAAAGCTTTGTTCTAAGAGATGTACCCTAAGGAATCATCGGTGTAAATTCAGATCATGAACATGATAGACTCTATTTAACTGAGACACAACTAGTTGAGCGTCGAGATAGACCCAGAGATGAGAGATACCAGATGACAAGGTGTCACGAAGCAACTCAATAACTACACTATATTCAACGACATTATTTGTGGTGTCACCTAAGCATATACCTCTGGAAGATAATAACTGAAATCGAGGTGAAACAATTACCCAAGCTGCGGAGGCAAGCCTCTGAGTGTGTCGGCTAGCACCGTCTGCGTACCCAATGAACACCTCAGATTCACTTGACCTCTGCCACAATGGCAAAAGATACATAAAAAATGACACATCCATAACACTAAAAGAAACTAGAAAGTAATAGTACAAAGACTATACATATGCTACACAAAGTTACCCATGGTGCCCTGCCTATGAGTAATACTTCTTGAGGTAGAGTCCATTTCTAGGTTCTGCCAAAGCATTCCCTTCAAATTCAACCAAACGATAAGCTCCCTTTTTTAGAACCTCTTTTATGATGAAAGGTCTGAACCACATGGGTTTGAATTTTCCTACCCCCAGGGGGTCCTTATATTCGTCATAGACCAGGACAAGGTCGCCTTTAGTGAAAATCCGAGGACAAACAGACCTATCATACTGACACTTGACTTTATGTTTGTGAGCCTCATTGGCTAGGGCTGCATCACGACGCTGCTCAAGGTATAATAACCACTCTTTAAGTGGAGAAGTGTCTGACAATTATTGTACTGCCAACTTTAGGGACGGGATCTAACATTCGATAGGCAAGACTGCTTCCAGCCCGTAAACGAGTTGAAAAGGTGAGAAACTGGTTGCAGTCTTAACAGACGTTCGGTAATCCCATAATGCTGAGTATAACATCAAATTCCAATTTGACTTGGCTGAGTTGATCGCTCGTTGTAGGATGGTTTTAAGATATTTATTCACAACTTCCACCTAACCATTTTCTTGGGGGTAGTAGGGTGAAGAATGTTCTTGCCGTAACCCAAGATTTGACGTTAACTTGGTCATCATATGGTTCTGAAATTGACTGCCATGGTCAGTGACAATATCCCTCGAGACGCCGAACCTTGCTATTATCTGGTTGAATAAAAAGAGAGTTGTAGTCTCTCCATCATCTTTAAACCTTGACATAGCTTTGACCCACTTCGTGAAGTAGTCTATGACTATGATGATGTAACGGTGCCCCCTTGCTGAAGGAGGGTTGCATGTAGTGTAATCAATCCCCCACTTGGTGAAGGGACCAACTGTGATGACAGGAAACATGGGAGCGGGATGTGCCCTCATCTTCCGAGAGAAGATCTGGCACGAGTGGCACTTCTTGACTGATTCGATACAATCTTTGATTAGTGTCAGCCAGAAGTAACCTGCTCGTAGAATATTTTGGGTTGTTGCCAACCCAGACAAATGACCGCTACACGCTCCGGTATGGAAATCGTTAAGCATGATAACTTCTTCTTCGTGAGTGAGACATCAGTGCAAGATGCAGTCTACACCCCTCTGATACAATGTATCATCGAGTATGAGATAATTCTTAGCCTGATGGTGTATGCGTCGATGCTCATCACGAGAAGCAAAGGTGGGGCACTTCAAATTCTGGAGATAGATAAGTATATCTCCGTACCATGGATCCAAAGAGGTGATCAAAAATATATTTCCTCTGATAGGCGACTCTTCATGGAACAAAATCACCTGACTCAACCGGAAGTTCTGAAATAAGCTCTGCGAAGACCAGTGACTTTTTGGATTTCGCTGAAATGAAATCTAAGTCAAACTCCTGGAGGACGACTATCCATCTATTGATCTTTCCGCCTATTACCCGTCGTGTCAACATGTACTGGAATGGATTCACGACAACAATGACAGTGGTCTTGCGAAACAAAACATAATGACGGAATCGTTGAACATCATGAACTGCTGCCAACGCAAGTTTCTCAATATGAGAATAATTGAGTTTCGGTCCTATGAGGCCTTGGCTCAGGTAATAAATCACATATTCTGAGAACAAGTCACCCTCCTGAACTAATACCATGCCGATGGTTGACTCTGCTGCAGCCAGGTATAATAATAAATCTTTGTTATAGTTAGGTGACCGAAGCAGAGGGGCAGTTGTGAGGGAATGTTTCAATGCATTGAAAGAGAGTTGGGTGGCATCATCCCAATGAAAATGAACATCTTTCTTCAGTAAGTGCATAAATCCCTTTATGATATCGGCATAGGTGGCGATGAAATGTCTTAAAAATTTTGCCTTGCCCTGTAGACTCTGAAGTTGAATGATTGTGCATGGGGGAGGCAACTGAATTATTGCCTCAACCTTGAGAGGATCAACCATGATCCCTATTGTTGATACTATGAAACCTAACAAACGTCCTGATGTTATGCAAAAGTTGCACTTGTTTGGATTCAAGCGAATTTGGAAGTAGCGACAATGCTCAAAGATAAGTCGGAGGTGTGTGGGATGATCTGTTCTCTTGTGAGATTGAGATGCTAAATCATCTAAATAGGCCTCGGCTATATGCTTGAGGTCATGGAAAGCAAAAGAGATGGCACGCTAAAAGGTCGCTCCAGCATTTTTGAGACCAAAAGGCATCTTACGATATGCGAATGTAGCCCATGGATAGATGAGTGTCATTTTGTGCTGGTCTTCAGGTTTGATTTGTATTTGGTTATATCCTGAAAAACCGTCCATGAAAGAGAAGGCCTCGCAACCCGCACATTCATCAATTATCTGGTCGATGAATGGTGTGGGAAAATCATCTTTGGGACATGCCTTGTTCAAATCACAGAAGTCTGTACATACACGCATCATGCCTTATTTTTTATTGACCGGCACGGGGTTTGACACCCATTGGGTCAAATGGATAGGATAGATAAAACTGGCTTTTAGCAGTTTCTGAACTTCAACCTTAATGGCTATTGCTTTCCTGGGGTTAACTGGATGAATCTTCTGCCGAATAGGCTTGGCATCTAGATAAGTTGTGATTTCATGTTCGACTATTTTTGGATCGATGCCTGGCATTTCCTTGTAAGACCAGGCAAAAACGTCACATAATTCTTTAAATAGATCTGTGTAGATTTGAATCTCTCTGGGGAGCAATCAGCTCCAACGAAAACATTCTCCATGACGCTAGGGGTTCTGGAGATATTGATCGGTATGGTTTCAGAGATGGTTTCCATATTACCCTTAGCATAGACCTCTTGTGTAGCTAAGGGATTAATAGGACAAGACCTATCTCCAGTCATAGGCAAGGTGAATTCTCCGGCCTCGATTCAGCTTAACTCTGGGAGGAAGTATGATCTGTGATGAAGATCATCCTAGGGTTTGTCCGGACTAGTCATTTCTTCAATTACTACTTTTTCAGAGGGAAAGACTAAGTCTAACGAATCGGTGTTGGTGAGAGAACCTTGAGCCCAAATAGGCTCTAGAAGCGGATCTAACTCTTGTGCAGGAATTGGATTTGGGTTGGCTGAAGCTTGCTGGACTAAAGAGTATGCTACTTCAGCTACTGACAAGGGCATGGACATGCCCGGGTGCCCTTCTCCCTCCATCATGGCCGATGGGGAAGGGAGTATCCACGGATCAGTGAAGTAAGTCATGCAAAATGACAAAAATTGGAAAATCTCAACCTTATGGTGGTCGGATATGAACTTGACATCGCCTTGAGGGGCAGGTAATCGAAGGTACCCATCAAAGATGGGCACAAACCAACCCCTATGTTGACGATGCCTGGTTAAGGATTATCAATCATCGGGACTACGGACACCCCCAATGAAGGGTCAGGTATGGAGAAAGACAATTGATCAATGGTCACAATCCGGTCCTCATGTGGAAAAAACAAGACCCAAAAAACTGTAGCAACCACTGCTTGCATGGCATAAGTCCAACTCCTTCCTAATAAGATATTGTAGTCAAGGGATGCATCGACTACTTCTACCTCAACGTACACGGTCTTCCCTCCCAATTTCATGGGAAAAGTGGGAATGATACCATGTGGTCGGAATGAACAACCATCGAAAGCAGTGAGAAGAGTAGGTGATGGAGACAAAATGGGTTGTCCAATGGCCTTCCAACATGCCAATGACATAACGCATGTTGAGGCACCCTCATCAACCACCGTGTGAAAAATATTTCAAGTAAAATTTTTCGTGGGGTGAGCCACTACTATCTGAAACGCTATGTGGTAAGGCAGACAAGGTTTTAAGTCGGTTGTATCTAGCATGATGGTACCCGGATTACAAGTCGCGATAGATCCTAAAGCGGTTAGCAAAGATTTCCTCTGGGAAGGGAAGCTTTGGAGGACCTCCAAAGAAGACATCACACAAGGGGTTTGAGACAAATCCTCCACCACATAATAGTTCTGGGTGGCCCTTCCATTTGGGTTGTGAGAATCATTTTTGAACATGCCTTTTGGGATGCATGTCATTGTTTCGCCCAAAGTCTTCTCAATCTGTAGAGGAAGAGATGGGAGTTTAGCTTCTTTGCCCTTCTCAAAAGTTCTTGTTTTACTGTATTCATGTGCTCTAGTCGATATAAAATAATCACCCTTCATCATATATACATTCACGGATGCGGGATTGTTCGAAGATGGAGAGGGTCCTTGACTGCCCCCTTTCGCGCTTTTAGAGGCTTGGGTTAGATTTTTCCCATGCTGAAATGGATTAGTTAACACAACAGGTTATCGTTGTGTCACAAAATTTTGGGCCTCTGCAAGCTGAGGACATTGGTGGGTCGGTTGGTCTTCCGCGCACAGGTTGCACGGATACATCGCCTTCCATTTCTCAGTGTTTCCCCCGCCAGAATTATCAGTGGGTACCTTATCCCACTTGCCCTTCTTTCGTTGTTTTTTCTTTCCTTTAGGCTGTTGGGTGGCCTTTGGATTTTTCGATTTCACTGTGTGTACATCCGACGTTTTAGTAGGGGGAGCATCCAAAACAGTAGTTTGGCTGGCCGTTGTGTGTTGTATAGACAATTACTGCAATTGCTTCGTCAATTGCTCAACGGGTTTTGTTTGTGCTGAACCAACAATACCATCGGCATGTGGTCCAGCTCTCTATCTGGTTTTATCAAGTATTGAGTGTGGTGCATCTGGAAAGATCTTGTATAATAAACTAGACTGGGAATAGATGCGCTCAAGCTGTTGAGCTCTCATGATGGCGTCTTCTTCGAAAAACACTCCTGATGTCACAACATCTTTGGATAACGATGGGAAAAAAGACTTAAGGAACCACTCGAGAAGGAATGTTGGTGGGACTGGCACCTTAATTAAACTCTTTCGGTGTCTCCATTCTCGGATGTGATCAGAGATATGGTCCAGTTTTGTCTGTGTGAAATTGGCCAGCAATTCTGTGCCAGCGTCGTATCTCACAGGTAATTGAAAATGGTTTAGGAAGGCCATTGCCAATTCGCCGAAGGAAGAGTATCTTGAGTGGTCAAGCTCAATGTACCATTTCATGGCACTCCCAATGAGAGTACGTTGAAACAATCGCAACTGCACGGAGTTGTCTTTCAACAAGTTAGATGAGCACCAAAGGTGGAAGGTAGTCACATGATCGCCTGGATCTTCATTTGGTTTGGCTTAAAACTTTGGTATGTCTGAAGGTAACTTTGTCAGCATAGGGGGCCAATGCGGATCGTGACAGATAGGGTTATTCAAAAACCTTGTCAAGTCTGGAAAATGTAAGGTTTCCAGGAAAGGTAGATTGGGTTGTTGGTGATAACCTAGGAAAAAGGGACCTGGGGTTTGATTGGCACCAGGTTTCCAAGAAAATTTTGGCTGCTGGACTGGGTTCTAGTAAAAACCATGGCCATGACTAGCATATGGATTTTGTGTGTGAGGAGACATCATCGACTGATTCCCAAAATAGGACGTAGATGGATGGGCGTGCATTACATTCGAAGGAATTTGGGAAGGGTTGCCCCATGCCGATCCCGTGGGGATAGGCATAGTACCTTGTCTAGGGTTCCATTGATTGTGGAAAGAATTTCCCCAGATCAATATTCCTGATGAAGGAACAGATACCTACCAAGAATTCCAAGGCCCTGATGCGGAAGAAGTTCCTGGGTTATCCCCCTGTGCAGGAATAGTACCCTGCATAGGAATAGGTTTTCCGAAACCAGGGTTTCCCCCAGTCGGGAAAGTAGCGGATGAGAAGGCATTGTTACCAAACACACCAAACAAAGAAAATGGTGTCGAACCTATCGGCATATTATGTGAAGGCGGTCCTTGACTCCCTGCTGCAAATAAACTATGGTGTGCAGGTGGCCCAATGGATTGTTGATGCGTGCCACCGAGCGAAGGGGACGAAGGAGGTATATGACCTCCCCCATAAGGGAAAGCGTTAAAAGGAGATAAAGTGCCCCACATGTGGCCTTGCAGAAAAGCGTTAGAGCTCCCTTCCCCCAGACCTAAACTCTGTGAAGTGGAGTAGGAAAGTACAAGACTTGTACCTGAGCTAGGCATCCCGTATGAGAACGGAGGGCCTGTCGCACTTGGTGGGAAAGGGGTTGTGGCCGTCGCCATAGATGGGATCAAACCACTGTGTGAGGTAGAGGCAATTGAGACCATGGTGTCTCGGACCGATGACGGTGGGTTAGGAGGTGGAAACTCTCCTGTGGTGACAACCATAGTGGGAATTGGAGAATTCCCACAGGGAGTGACAACATTTTTTTCCATTGCTGCGTGTGACACTGTATGGCACTCGTAAGGGTGAATCGGTATGGTGATGGGTGCCAAAATATCAGTGGTTGGAGTTTCCGGATGTTGGTCGGGAAAAATTTCTTGTGACCCGGTCGCTTCAAAAGACCCTTGTTGGTCTAGCTTTCGCCTTAGTGGTGGTGGGGGTGGCTCCAGTGTAACCGGTGATAGGCCAAGAAGCCTGCGTGACTGACAAAGCTCATGATCCTCCACTATGTGAGAAGATCAAAGACACTCTAGGTCTATCTATTCATTCAAAAAACAACACACACTAAAAAGTCCCTACAAGATAAAACAAGCAAACACTAAACTAATTGGAAGAAAAGTTACAACAACCAACACTAGAGCAACTTACCGGTGCAAGTGCAAGTCGAACATGGAAGCACCCTCTAGGTATACTCTGCAAATCATGGCCCAATGTCTATCCTAGGTACCATGGTATACCCCTGCAGTCACCTGTGTATGTCCCTAAAAAGATAGGCAACTAGGTTGCCAACGCGTGAACAGTCACCAGGCGGGTAGAGTCGAATGTCGGGTAGACCATAATGAGCAGGGTATCGAGCCTGAAACCTGTCAAGGATATTGAAAGAAAGTGGTCTGGAAGACAACTGAGGACCTCGAATGGATTCAAGACCCACAAAGCTCCATGGAAAATGCAATCGTCGGAATCCCAAGACAAGCCCTCTATATGTGTTCTCCACTATGATTGGTCCAGCTTTGGAGGGGTTATCTCCGCTACCTTCCCGCACGTGACCTTGTGTTTATCCCCTGTGTTAGAGGGGGGTCCCGAATAAATTTCACGATACTATACTTTGACACTCCCTAACTCAGACTCCAATGTTTGATTTTAATGGCCTTGAAGAGTTTCCTCTCCAACCTAATTCAAGGCCCTAACCCGAAACTAGTTGGTTGACCCTACAAACATAAAAAGTCTAATGAATTTTAGATTTAGCGTTAATTTTTATGTCTTGTCTTAAGTCAAAGGTTATGAAAGTGAAACTAGTGATGTTTTAAAGATGAAATAAAAATAAACAGAAAGCTGGAAACAAAAACCTTTACTTCACTTAACTCTTAAACAACTTTTCAAACATAAAAATTTTTCTAAGATCTTTGAACAACAAACTCAAAGCAGGATTTCACTTAACTACGAGATACTTATGATCTAAGTAAACCATCAAGAACTTATGAAAGAAAAGACTTTTCCCTGGTTACTAATGCAAAACAACACTTTTTAACCAACAAAGAAATAAAAGTTTTTTTTTTTATTTGAATGCTCACAAAGAAAAAAGGAAAAACATCAACAAGTCAAAACCAAGAAAAATTTATGGCCTAAGAACAGATCGCAAAGAGTCACTTTAAAAAATCACACACAAGCAAATTAAAATTGGACTCTCACACTTGTGTAAAAACCCTATAACAGAAAATTTTTGAGGAAAACTTCTAAATGAAAAAAGAAAGCTATTGCTGTGATCAAACCTAAGTTACTGACTGCTATGATAGAGACCCAAACCTGAGAGGTATAATTCTTGTCAAAAGAAAGGATAACTACCTTACCTTCAACAAAAATTCTCTCCACAGATACGCTGCTGACGGTTCCACAGCAAGCGTGTGCACGCGAGCTGTGTAAAGTCAGAGCACATGTACACACGTGTCGGCCTTATACAGACCACATGTATATCTGAAACTCTGAAACAAATAAAAATCCAAGCAAGCTAGTCCAGGCAGAGACTACTGGTACTGAGAACCAGAATCTCTTGAAGACTCAGACACTTACTTTAACAGAAAAAGAAAACAATTCAAGGAAAACTTCATAGAACAAACCAATCTGAGGTGAAACCTAAGCTATAGAATGCAAACAAAAAAGAATAGAAAGAGTTCCAAAAAACCCATGAGAAGGACTAATTCTGACAGGGAAGAGGATGACTGCCTCTTTAAAAGAATTTTTCTGGAATCATACACGCGACTGTCACCTCCTCAGCTAGCATGTTCACGTGAGCTGTGAGAATGCAAAGAGTGGGTACACGCGTGCAAACCTTATACAGGCCGCGTGTACCTCTGTGGGTCTCAGAAAAAAAATACAGTCAAGCAAAGAAACAGAGATAACTGGTATGGAGGACCAGAATCTCTGTTAGCCCAGACTTTTGCAGAAACTTTAAAAATAGGAAAAATGAAACTAGTTCTTAAAAATACCTGAAAATATTCCCAGGAACCCTAGAGATTTCCCCAGTATGGTCTCCAATTCTGTTGTGAGTGGGAAATCCCTCTATGCTCTAGCACTTAGGGTTTAATTATGCATGCAGAAAAGACCTAAAGATTTGTACTTTCTACTGTCGTCCCAGACCTAATCTCCATTATTCTTAAGGAAATACATAGTTAAGAAGATCAAGTGAGCATACCTTATTTCGGGCGTTTGATGTAGATCCTTCCTCACTCTTGATCACTTTTTGATTGCAACTCTCCTTCCAAGGATGACCTGCATTCACACAAAATAAACAAAAAACTCCACATGCATTTGATATATAGATTAATGGGTTAGAGATTCAATAAACAAGTATGCAACAAATGATGAAAACCTCATATGGTGGGATAGGAAAAGTATTTATTTATCTTCAACAAATCAACTTACAATGATGAAGCCAACCGCTGCTCCACGAACCTGGTCCCGGGCTCCTCTTCAACTGTCCTCCAACTTCTTTGCTCTATCTTTCTCTTTGCACAAGGATGGCTAAAGGGTTGGGACAAAGGGAATGCGCAATCAGGTATAGTTTCTTTACTATGATTCTCCTCCCAAATGGGACCCCTAACCCTTCTTTTATAGGCTAGAAGAAACTATGTATTTGGACGAACCCTCGGCCATGCATGGCCAGAAGGTTTAGTTAACTCACCCAAAGTTGTGTGTTCCGTCGGTAACTTTCATTTTTTCATGCTTTTGTAGGTACATGTGGGTTGTTTTGGGTCAGTGAGCGTGTACACGCATGCAGTAATAGAGTAGGGTGTGTGGGCCTTTATAAAAAGTGTTTTTAAGAAGAGTTGTTCAACAGTGCTTTGGCAAAAAAGGAATTTGAGATGGCTTGATGCCAGGTAACCATGTCTGGTGCAAATTAGGGTTATAACAACTATACCTTAAAAATTCTTGTTGAGGAGTTTGAGGGCTTAAAAGCATGAGATTGGTGATATTATTGCTAGGTTTTACGTTTAGAATTAGGGTAAAATAGGTGGTTTAATATGACAAGTTGGGAGGCCAACATCTCCCCCATGCCTAAGTATTTGCATGTCCTCATGCAAACATAGAAGGTAATAAGCTCTTTACACTAAAACTGTTTACATAACCTTTCAAATAAAACCCTTTTCATTACCATATACTAAGAAAATCACAGATAGTATGGTTCGTACAAAACCCGCCGAGAACTCTTTGAATTTAGTCCCCAAGTTGTTATGGAGAAGTCTTCAGTCAAACCTTGAGATCAACTGATATTAATTACCTTGTTAGAGGAAGTGAAGGTTGCTTCACATATTTGACTTCTATTATGTCTCCCTGCTCAATCTCTAAGTCAATGGATTCTTTCTTTGCTTAAGTGAGGATCAAAAACTAAGTTCTGATCACTATGTGGCTTATTTTTGCATCACCATGCATTTAGTAATCCTTTCGGTAATAGGTGTTATTGACAGATTCAATTGTTGAAGTACTCTTTACCTGATTGCTTTTCCATGACTCCTTTGAATTAAAAATGAATAGCATGTTCTCATGATAGTCTGTTCAACTGGATATCATATTTAAAGTGAAATGGCAACTTGATGTGGTATAAATGAGTCATAGCATACCTTCTCCTCCCCCATGCCTGTTTACTTGCATGTCCTCATGCAAGAAAGTCCTCAAAACTAATCAAAACTAGAATCATCCACCAATGACTAGGAAAGGTCGACTTCATTAGTCAAAATATTGAGTCCCCTGTGGTTCTGGTTCTTTGAAATGGATGATTGGATCGAATGATTCTTTCATTGAATTCCTTGTTCTCATAATGGAGCTTATTGATTTCTTCTTAGAACCTATGGCTTTGTTCTTTTAACTACTCATTCCCCTATCTATTCAAAACAATCAACTCCATTACCTCTTGTCTCATCCTCTTAATTTTCTAGTTCTTCCTTTTTAGTTTCATCTCCACTGATGATGATTCAACTAGTGAAACATTATGTTCACCATATCCACTATTATAAGGTTTGAGAGGAAATTTACTCGGGGTTCTTGGAGTTTTGAATTTTTGTTTCTTAATAGATATGGGGATATCTCCTTATGTCCTGTCATCATATGTTTCTCTACCCAAATAGATCGAAAATGGATTCAACACTAGATATGATACATTAGGTTTACTGTGTCTAGTATGACCGCCATCATCTAGTTCAGGTGAGAGTCTACTTGGAGGATTTTGACCCTTACTCCCTTGTCTCCTTCTAGATCTAAAAACTTCACCATTTGGTAGAATATACTCTTGTCACTGTCCAAGGAGATTGGGAATTGTTCCATTCATGACTTAAACCTTTGACTTCTTCAGTCTTGCAGTGTCCAAATACCTTCTTAGATTTATTTCTAATGTGGTTCTTACTAACAAATGAATCATATAGATATAGATTTGTGCATGCCCAATGAATATGGAGAGGAAAATTGTACTCATGGATAATAAATGATGCATAACATACTCTTTACCACCCAAGGTCGGATAAATCCACAATATCGTTCCTAGGTCAGATAGAAAATAACCCATTGACACCCCTAAAATAAAGGTTGAGAACAACGAATTTTGGAGAGTAACTAATATATCTTGAACATTATCACAAAAAATATTAGAAAAGATCAATAGGTATATAGAAACAACTAGAACAAGGATTGCATGTTTAGTAGAGAAACTCTTGTTGTTCCATTCAATTTGCTTGTATTTTTTTATCACCTTAGTTGTATCATACAAAATCTTACACAAAAGGATGCCAACTATCACATAAGTGAACCGCAAAATTTTTGATGAATGCAACTACAAGAGACATCCTCCAGCTTACAAACCTGTGAGATGTGGAATATGACAGCTATGTGAATTCTTACTCTCAGCTTACAAACCTGAGAGAAAACCCTGAATAAAGGGTTCCTGGCTCCAGCCTGGGACATCGGATAGGAATGTATATGGCCTCCTCCATGAAGTGAGAGAGAAGAACTCCAAATGATTATCTGATGTAAGAGAGACATGTTAAGTTAGGGAAATCCCAAAAATCATTGGGCACATCATCATGAGAATAAGAATGAAGATGATGTGATGGCCTCCTCTGAATAGAAACAGAGTTGATTGAAGACTCCAGGTGATCCTCCTATTGGTGGTAGTTGGAAAATATATATGTAGAGAAGACGTGACTATGGATGAGCATAAGTGCACGTGTGAGGACCTAGCTCATCTGTGTAATGTAGTGACTCAAGTCTATGGCATCCCTATGGATGTGTCCCCTAGTGGATGAGCACTAGTGGGTGTATCAGATCCTTTTCTATATATTGTTCAAGAGTTAGACCTACCTGTAACCCTAGTTATTATGTAAAGGGTACAGGTCAGCCCCATGTTAATATAATTAATATAAAGAAGATAATTAATAATGAAAATATTAATTATAATAATAAAGTGTGTTTGACTTAGAGAGGTCGGACCTGTTGTGTCAATAAGACACCCTTGCTAAATCAATCAAAGTCTAATATAAGTAGGAGATGATTCTCCATGGTAGTTGTTGTCGTACATGAAAATTAGGGATTTTTATTAAAGAAAATTTGCAGCCTCAAAATCATCTGGAAAAGTGCGCCCTAACCCAAGGAACTCTTTGGAACCTTTAGCACACCTTTTTAGTGGGTAGATCTCTTGGAAAGTGAAACCCTAGTTTTAACAAAATACCAGAAGTACCAGAAAACCAGAAGTACCAGAGTACTAGAAGTACCAGAGTACCGAAAGTACTAGAAAAACAGAAGTACCAGAAAATGAGAAGCACGAATCTAGAAATCCACTGGTCAAGTTTAAGGGGGTAAAATTCATATTTTCATAAATCTGACTGCACCATCTTACTCGCCTCAACTTAGTGCATCTATCCCCTGGATCATAATTTCAAAATTTGAAGTTTGAAAAATTAGGGTTTCCTCATAAAACCCTAAGTTGCAGTTGCAGCTTCAAAATCAGTTGCAGTTGCAGTATCAGTTGAAGTATCAGTTGTTGTACCAGTTGCAGTCACTCTTGAAGTCTTTTAAGAAGTTGGTAAATATTATCGATGATACTAGATGGTGCCACTACCTTCAAATACTATCATAGTTATGTACTCACATATGTTTAAATTGTTAATCTTTAAAAGGTATTTGCAAGAGAAGGGATCTCTTGTCATAGATCCAGAAGAATCTCAAGATCCAACACATTCAGAAGAATAATGCAACTCAGGTTTGATTATTCTGACATGCATCTATTTGTTATGACATTTATTTGATCTAGGTTGCATGTTGAAGCTATGACCATCATACTAACCTTTGGTCAAAATTAAAGTCAAGATATTAGATGAATTAAAGTTGAGATCATAGAGTTTGTTCTCTAACCCAACCTTCTGTCAAGATAGAATATTGTCCTATTACAAAAGACAGGTTGAAGAAAGCACTTGTTATATTGAGTGAAGGAGACTTGGAAGAAAATAAACACAGTGGAAGTGAAGACTCCAGGTTTGATTGTTGTAATTGTCATTCCTCTAACTTATATTACTAAATTTTGCTACATTACAAATAGGTGTTGTAGTTGTGATAACAATCCTTAAAATTGTTTTGATTCTAGAGATGTACTCATTATTCTCCTTTAGGAGATATTCTTGTTTTGGCTCCACTTTTTTTCTTGTTCCAGATAGGTCAAGAACAAAGGAATATGCTTATCCTTCAGATGGAGTCACATTGACTCAGAGGGAGTCAAGACTATTTGAGAAAGAGGAAGAATATAACCATCCTTGAGAAAATCAATGCTATAATGCATGATCATAATATTTCTATGATTTCATGGGCAGAAGCATGCATGACACAGTATATGTTCACAACAAGAGTCTTCACCAGAATAGAAGCCTTCACCAGAGTGAAGCCTGAGATTGAACACTTAAGGTTATTTAGGTTCCCAGTGTATCTTCATGTACCCAAAGAGAAGAAGTCCAAGATAGATCCTTTAGAAATAAAAGATACAATGAATATTCAAAGACATTCCAAATCGACATCCTTGGTCAGAGATAGATTGAGACAAGAAGAAACATTGTCCTTGTAGAAGAGATAATCTTTCAAAGATCCAGATAATATCAGATGGATATTGACAGTAAGACTATAGCTTCTCCCCCTCTAGCAGTTCATAGGGAGAAAGAAATTATTCTAGTTGCTCCAGTCGACATGTTCAAAGATATTGCAGTAGGGCATAAAAGGCTTACCTAAACTCACTCTGCTAGAGGCAGAGAAACATACAAGTTTCTCAAGGCACATTACGAGAAAGGAAAGAGAGATTTTTCAAGCTATCCTTCAGTCATGAGCCACTTCATTGATGCTGAGAATCTTTGTCTTAGAGAAGCAACAAGAGAAACTGTATGGCAAGATGCCATAACAGAAGAATACCAGTACATCTTAAAGAATGATGCATAAGATATTATTCAGGGACCGGAAAGGGAAGTTTGTGGTAACTTCCAAGTAGATATATAAGATCAAGCATGCAACTAATGGAAGTGTAGAGAAATACAAAATGATATCTATAGCCAAAAGTTTCTCTTAAACAGAGGGAGTTGTCTATGATGAGACACTTTACCCAGTGAACCTAATACACTTCTATCTGCACTACCTTCCATGAGTTGGAAACTATATCAGATAGACAGATTCTTGTTGAGTTTGTATTTCTTATACAAACCTATATTATTACAATGTTATGACAAGAGCTTGATTTTGATGACTTATTCAGAAATCCTTGTTGTTGAAAACAAGCAAGCATTAACTTCTGATTTTCATAAAGGATCTGAGTACGATACACTACTTCTTGGGACAAGAAGTATGACATAGGACCAATGAAATTTTCCTGATTCAAGGAAAACATACAGTGGGAATATTAAAGAAGTATGACAGAATGCAAATCCACCGTGATGGATTGATGATGATTCAGACGAGACTAATCCACAGTTGATTGGATCATTGATGTATCTTGTCAACACTAGACTTGATTCATGCCACATAGTGAATGTGATGAGTCAACTGAGACATACTCACTAGGAAACAAAAAAACATGTATCAAGACACAGTTGGATATGGTTTGAGATATGCCTCCAGTGTGAACTTGAGTTGGAAGAATATGCCGATTCAGATTAAGCAGAAAGTATAGTGAACCAAAAAATCACATCTGGTTGATGTTATACCTTGAAATCTTCCAGGGTTTCTTGACACAATAGAAAACAAAACTCTGTGTCCTTGATTGCACCAGAGACATAGTATATATATAGCAGTGAGTGTGTGAATAAATGTGGCTTCACAAAATTCTGACGGATTTACTTGATCATGAGATGGATCCTATGATGATAACTAAGAGCCATGTGTAAAAATCCTTGAGATTCTAGTGTTTCATGATGGTTCAAAAACACGACGAGATGAAATACCTTCATATTAGAGATATGATAAAGAAGAAATATTGTATACTTGCAGTACCTTCCTACACCTGAGCAGACTGCAAACATTTACTTGGTGAAGAACTCCTTCTCAGTTAAGAGGGAGTATGGATGACCTTAGCCAAAAAAAAAAATCAGAGTATCTCAGTATGAGACTTGGCTTTATGGAGAATGCCTCCCTAGCTGACAGGGAGTGTTGATGAATGCACCTATAGGAGACATCCTCCAGCTCACAAACCTGTGAGACGTGGAATATAACAACTATGTGATGTATTACTCACAGCTTACAAACCTGAGAGAAATCCCCTAATAAAGGGTTCGTTGTTCCAGCCTAGTACATGGGATAGGAATGTATATGGCCTCCTCCATGACGTGAGAGAGAACAATTCCAGATGATTATCCAATATAAGAGTGATCTGTTGAGTTAGGGAAATCTTGAAAAGCGTTGGGCACATCATCATGAGAATAAGAATGAAGATTATGTGATGGCCTCCTCTGAATAGCAACAGAGTTGATGTGAAGACTCCTTATGATCCTCCTGTTGGTGGTAGTGGGAAAATAGATCTGTAGAGAAGACGTGATTATGGATGAGAATAAGTGCACGTGTGAGGACCTAGCTCATATGTGTAATGCAATGACTCAGGTCTATTGTATCCCTATGGATGTGGCCCCTAGTGGATGAGCACTAGTGGGTGTATCATATCCTTTGCTATATGTTGTTCAAGAGTTAGACCTACCTGTAACCCTAGTTATTATGTAAACGGTACAGGTCGGCCCTATGTTAATATAATTAATATAAAGAAGATAATTAATAATGAAAATATTAATTATAATAATAAATATAATAATAAAGTGTCTTTGACTTAGAGAGGTCGGCCTTGTTGTGCCAATAAGACACCCTTGCTAAATCAATCAAAGTCTAATATAAGTAGGAGATGATTCTCCATTGTCATTGTTGTCATACATGAAAATTAGGGATTTTTATTAAAGAATATTTTCAGCCTCAAAACCATCTAGAAAAGTGCACCCTAACCCAAGGAACTCTTTGGCACCTTTAGTGCACCTTTTCAGTGGGTAGATCTCCTGAAAAGTGAAACCCTAGTTTTCACAAAGTACCAGAAAACCAGAAGTACCGAAAAACCAGAAGCACTAGTCCAGAAATCCGTTGGTCAAGTTTGAGGGGGAAATTCTGATTTTTAGAAATCTGACTGCACCAGCTTACTCACCTAATCTCAGTGCATCTATCCCCTGGATCATAATTTCAAAATTTGAAGTTTGAAAAATTAGGGTTTCCTCATAAAACCCTAAGTTGTAGTTGCAGTTGCAGCTTCAGAATCAATTGCAGTTGCAGTATCAGTTGAAGTATCAGTTGTTGTACCAGTTGAAATCACTCTTGAATTATTTTAATAAGTTGGTAAATATTACCATTCATACTAGATGGTGCCACTACCTACAAATGCTATCAGAGGTATGTACTCACATATGTTTAAATTGTTAAGCTTTAAAGGGTATTTGCAGGAGAAGGGATCTCTTGTCATATATCCAGAAGGATCTCAAGATCCAACACATTCAAAATAATAATGCAACCCAGTTTTTATTATTCTAACATGCATCTATGTGTTATGACATTTATTTGATCTAGGTTGCACGTTGAAGCTATGACCATCATACTAACCTTTGGTCGAAATTAAATTCAAGATATTAGATGGATTAAAGTTGAGATCATAGAGTTTGTTCTCTAACCCAACCTTCTGTCAAGATAGAATATTGTCCTATTACAAAAGACAGGTTGAAGAAAGCACTTGTTATCTTGAGTGAAGGAGACTTGGAAGAAAAGAAACACACTAGAAGTGAAGACTCCAGGTTTGATTGTTGTAATTTTCATTCCTCTAACTTATATTACTAAAGTTTTCTACATTACAAATAGGTGTTGTAGATGTCATAACAATCCTTAAAATTGTTTTGATTCTAGAGATGTACTCATTATTCTCCTTTAGGATATATTCTTGTTTTGGTTCCTCTTGTTTTCTTGTTCCAGATAGGTCAAGAACAAAGGAAGATGCTTATCCTTCAAAGGGAGTCACATTGACTCAGAGGGATTCAAAAATATTTGAGAAAGAGGAAGAATAGAACCATCCTTGAGACAATCAATGAAATAATGCATGATCAAAATCTTTCTATGATTTCATGGGCAGAAGCATGCATGATGCAATATATGTTCAGAACAAGAGTCTTCACCAGAATAGAAGCCTTCACCAGAGTGAAGCTTGAGATTGAACACTTCATGTTATTTGGGTGCCCAGTGTATCTTCATGTACCCAAAGAGAAGAATTACAAGCTAGATCCCTTAGAAATAAAGGATACAGTGAATCTTCAAAGACATTCCAAATCGACATCCCTGGTCAGAGACAGATTGAGACAAGAAGAAACTTTGTCCTTGTAGAAGAGATAATCTTTCAAAGATACAGAGAATATCATATGGAGATTGAAAGTAAGACTATACCTTATCCCCCTCTAGCTTTTCAGGGGGAGAAAGAAATTATTCCAGTTGCTCCAGTTGATATGTTCAGAGATATTATAGTAGGGCATAAAAGGCCTACCTAAACTCACTCTCCTGGAGGTAGAGAAACATACAAGCTTCTCAAGGCACATTCCGAGAAAGAAAAGAGAGATTTTTTGAGCTATCCTTTAGTCATGAGCCACTTCATCGATCCAGAGACTCTTTGTCTTAGAGAAGCAACAAGAGAACTCATATGGAAAGATTCCATAACAGAAGAATACCAGTACATCTTAAAGAATGATGCGTAAGATATTATTCAGGGACCAGAAATGGAAGTCTATGGTAACTTCCAAGTAGATCTATAAGATCAAGCATGCAGTTGATGGAAGTGTCAAGAAATAAAAAATGATATCTATAGCCAGAAGTTTCTCATAAACAGAGGGAGTTTTCTATGATGAGACACTTGGCCCAGTGAACCTGATACAATTCTATCCGTACTACCTTCCATGATTTGGAAACCATATCAGATAGATAGATTCTTGTTGAGTTTGTATTTCTTATCCAAACCTATATTATTACAGTGTTGATGAGAACAGATTGATTTTGATGACTTATTTAGAAATCCTTGTTGTTGAAAACAACAAGCATTAACTTCTGATTTTCATAAAGGATCTGAGTACGATACACTACTTATTGGGACAAGAAGTATGACAAAGGACCGATGAAATTTTCTTGATTCAAGGAAAACATACAGTGGGAATATTAAAGAAGTATGACAGAATGAAAATCCACCATGATGGATTGATGATGATTCAGATGAGACTAATCCACAGTTGATTGGATCACTGATGTATCCAGTCAACACCAGACTTGATTCATGCCACACAGTGAATGTGATGAGTCAACCGAGACAGACTCACTAGGAAACAACAAAACATGTATCAAGACACAATTGGATATGGTCTGAGATATGCCTCCAGTGTGAACTTGAGTTGGCAGAATATGCCAAGTCAAATTGAGCAGAAAGTACAGTGAACCAAAAAAGAACATCTGGTTGATGTTCTAACTTGAATTATTCCAGGGTTTCCTGACACAACAGGAAACAAAAATCTGTGTCCTTGAGTGCACCATAGATAGAGTATATATATAGCAGTGAGTGTGCGAAGCAATGTGGCTTCACAAACTTCCGACAAATTTACTTGACCATGAGATGGATCCTATGATGATAAATAAGAGCCATGTGACTCCTTGAGATTCTAGTGTTTCCTGATGGTTCAAAAACATGACGAGATGAAATACCTTCATATCAGAGATATGATACAGAAGAAATATTGTATACTTGTAGTACCTTCCTACACTTGAGCATACTGCAAACATTTACTTGGTGAAGAACTCCTTCCGAGTTAAGAGGGAGTATGGATGTCCTTATCCAAAAAAAAAACTTAGAGTACATCGGTATGAGACTTGGCTTGATGGAGAATGCCTCCCTAGCTGAGAGGGAGTGATGATGAATGCAATTATAGGAGACATCCTCCAGCTTACAAACCTGTGAGATGTGGAATATAGCATCTATGTGAAGTCTTACTCTCATCTTACAAACCTGAGAGAAATCCCCTAATAAAGGGTTCATGGTTCCATCCCGGGATAGGGGCTAGGAATGTATATGGCCTCCTCCATGATGTGAGAGATAATAAATCCAGATGATTATCCGATGTAAGAGAGATCTGTTGAGTTAGGGAAATCCCAAAAAGCGCTATTCACATCATCATGAGAATAAGAATGAATATGATGTGATGGCCTCCTCTGAATAGCAACATAGTTGATGTGAAGACTCCATATGATCCTCTTGTTGGTGGTTGTGGGAAAGAATATCTGTAAATAAGACATGACTATGGATGAGAATAAGTGCATGTGTGAGGACCTAGATCATTTGTGTAATGCAATGACTCAGGTCTATGGCATCCCTATGGATGTGGCCCCTAGTGGATGAGCACTAGTGTGTGTATCATATCGTTTGCTATATATTGTTCAAGAGTTAGACCTACCTGTAACCCTAGTTATTATGTAAAGGGTATAGGTTGGACCTATGTTAATATAATTAATATAAAGAAGATAATTAATAATGAAAATATTAATTATAATAATAAATATAATAATAAAGTGTGTTTGGCTTAGAGAGGTCGGCCCTGTTGTGCCAATAAGGTTCCCTTGCTAAATCAATCAAAGTCTAATATAAGTAGGAGATGAGTCTCCATTGTAGAATCATATCCTCCACACATGTTTTGGTAATTTCAGCAAGTACTTCTCTTTGGCAAGGGTGCGCACCTCTCTTGGGAGCTAGGGTTTCTAGGGCTTAAGCACCCTCTTGTGTGCTAAGTCATTTTGTTGGTGAAAGGTATTTCTCTTGAAGAATATAGCAAACGATTTGACTGGGTTTTTCTCCCTTGTTTGAGAAGGGTTTCCTAGGATATATCTTGTGTACTTGTGCATGGTGTTTCTTCTTGTGATCTTGGTTTTTGCAGCGTTTATGGTTATGGTTATTTGATAAAGTCGAATGAACTTCATGCTTAACCTAATGCTATGAAAACATTAACAAGAATTGGTTGTTCCATTGCATACTCTCTTAAAATAAAATCTGATTGGCATTGATAGGTAAAGGCATACCTTCCTTCACAGGTTAATAACTTGTAAAATCACCAGTGGAGCCATGCAATCATCCACAAACCAATACCTAGCTATTGCCTTTGCTGAATTTTCATTCTGATGTTCCAGATTCAAGAATCGGTTATAGTCTTAGAGTTTCACCGATTTTTTTTTGAACCATCTTCCTCCTTCCTTGGGAAGACCCGTGACTTGAGTTATTTTCTTCTTTGAAATTCCCATGACTGGATCACTTTAATTGGGTATCTCATCCATTAAACCCTCTTTCAAAGTGAAGCAAAAATTTATTGTCAAAACCTTGAAACTCAGAAAAGAAATAATGCCATCAACTGTCCTACACATTGCTTTACATACATTGTATCCTAGAAAGGCTTCCAGACATGCATTGTTATTGGCTCATGACAGTCAACCACCATTTCAACTCTGTTGTCACACTTTATAATTATTACATGAAAGTTTATATGGAATATGGTTTGAATGGTCAAAGGTTCTGAAGGCCTGCAAAATTTAGTTTTTAATGACATGGATAACTCTCATTTGGAAATTCTTTGGTGATTCCAAATGGGTCTCGATGGTCAGACCATAACTGTTTTTTATGAAATTTATGGGTAATTATAGAATAGTTGGCCTTGTTTACACAATAAAAAGACAATTATGCCTGCATGTGGAGAATTTAGTGGATAATGATGATTTAGTGGGAAGTTTCATAATGAAGGTAGGTGTAAACATGTGATGCCTTCCATATGGTTGATAGGTGAGTCATCATGGAGAGTGACACAAATGTAATGGAGAAAAAGTAATGTGCCCTATGGAATTTGCATTAGAGTAGATATACAATGGAAGAATACAAGTAAGAAGGCTAGGACATAAAAATGAAAATGGATATGGTGTAAAGAAATAAGGTAAAGAGAATAAGAGTAGGGTAAAAAGCACAAGAGTGTTTCCTAACAAAATTCCCTTTTGTTCTTAATAAATGAAATAGAGTTTTAAAAGAAGATTTTAACTCAGAATTAAGTCAGTTACCCATACTTACAACATATATGCATGATTTGAGTTGATGCAAGAAGGCTATGGAACTGCGGAGATTATTACAAAATTTGAACCATGGAACTTTTGTTGTTGAATCTGATGTTGCTAGTGATTTGGAATGAAAAGGAGAGACCTGCTACTATCAAAATTTGCTCAATAATTTAAAAAACACAGCTACAGGTCTTCTCATACCTACTATGGGATTCTCGTACCAGAATAACCAAGAACTCTAAAAATCCATTAGTGTTGTTACTTTGTTACTCTGTTGTTCTAGATATATTGTTGTTTTGAATACTCTATTGTAGTATATTTTCCTAAATTGAAGGAGTGAAATCCAACTTCCATACATGCTTGAAACTTTAGAAATATAAGATATTCTGAGATTATTACAAATGGTGATATCTAAAAATGGAAATAAAGGAAAAATAAATGAATGTTGGTGGTTGATGTTTCCACAAAGGAGAATGCTGCAACAAGTGTCTAAAATTACAGAGATTTTTCTGAAACACTTGGATGATAAGTACTCTAGTGATGCTGCCATGAAGAATTGAAGACCTGCCATTTATGGGAAAAAAAATTTAACTTATTTATTGAATGCAAGATGAAAAATAGAGTCAAAGGACTGTAGGTTGATGTTGCTTCAACAAGAATGTCATCCCCTTTGTATTTGCATACTTCTAGAGACTACAAATTGTTGTTAAGATCACGAACCAAATAGACTTCACCGAAAATCAATCTTGGCACAATTATATATATGTGAATGAATTTGTTGAAGTTGAACATTGGATTACTAGCCAATGATAAATGTCGTTAACCAATGCCTGATACAGAATAATTCCCCTACGGACAGGTGATCTTCCCTTTTAGTACAGATCCATCTACCAAGACAAAAAACTACCTTTGGAAACTACCATTCCTATAGATTAATTATTCCCATAGAAAAAGAGAGAAGGAGGGATAGTATGATGTACCTTAATTTCAAATTTTTTCCATGCTGATCCAATCCACGAGTTCTGAATAAGTACCTACAATGGATGAAAAAAGACAAACAACTATCTCCTACTCTAATGGATTAGACAAAATTGATATATCTATGAAAGATTAAAACAAGCATAAACAAGTACATGTAAACATGTACTAGAATGAAATAGGCCAAGTATATTGATGAGAAGATTAAAAAGACACATACAACCTTCAGATGATGTTGCATCATCTTCACCAAGTCCTCCTCGTCCAACCCTTTCTCGAAAGATCCACGATCAGAATAAAAATGCTTTGTTGATTATTTTTCCTCTTTGTTCACCATGAGAATGCCTCCATTTATAGGATTTGAGAGGCTCTACCACCTTGTTTATATTTGTTATTAGTTGAGTATATGACTCCATAAGTTTTGATATCTCCCTTAGATGCATCATGAGGGTTACATTCGAGCCAAACCAACTCGATCCATCCATAGATTTCCTTAGAGAAAAAGGGGATTTATTCCAAGATTTTCTCAACCAATTTGGTGCTCCCTTACAATGGCAAACAAAGTGCTACAAATCTCCCTTTTATATCGAAAAAGAGTGCTAGTGCTCCATGTATATGAGCAGAGGAGCATTGATCTTTTAAAATTTTCCAATATGACCAATTCCCATAGAAAACACTTTGTTTCAATTGTCAAATCATGGGTCTTCTTATTCTAACATGTTTTAGAGGTTGTGTCAAGTGTTTTCATGGTGTATTTCACAATGTGACACTTACATGATGAGAATGCAACACTTACGCCACTTGCGAAAAAAGTGTGACACTTACGACAAAAGTGCGACACTTACGACAATGCAAATGTGACATTATCGAAGTGAGAAATTTTTATGTGTAACAGATTGCCCCCAAAGTGTGAAGTCAAAAAATGAAAGATGATGGCTGAAAAACTTTGTAGATTCTTCGAAGCAAGGGTATGGAGTCAAGGAACCTGGTAGAAGGTGCAGAAAATCATCAAACAATGTTAATATGAATTCCATTTTCGAGGCAGGAATACCTATGCTCATACTCTAAATAACTCAAAGTATGGCCGCCAATAAATACACTATGGATCCATGATGATATTGACTAAGGGTATGACCACCAAAGATACAATTTGGATCCATACTTACATGACATGAACTGATCGTAGCAATGCAGAATACATGGTGGAGCTACGAGATGATAAAACATAGCCACATACCAATACAACATGGATCTATGTGACAACATAAGTATCAACATGCTCAAGTGACTTCCTTCGCAGCATGGGCAAAGAAGATATCAAAAGGAATGTTCAACCCAGGGTCTTCGTCCCAATCCTGATGTGGTACGAATATATCCATGTGAATAGATGTTTTGATGTCGAACATGGTAGAAACCACTTGATTACTGGTCATTGAGGTAAATCGTTAACAAGTGCAAGGGAAATCATCAATGATGTCAATGATTCCCAAGGTACCCTAGTACAATCCAACGAATGTGAATAAATGAGTTGAGGTAAAACATTCGTGGAATCATCCAATCAGAGGTCAATGATGTAAACCAACCGTCAGAAGAGAGGAGGCATGAAATTGAAGCATGCAGGTCCCAAGGTACTAACTGGTTTCTATGTCTAATTCTGGGATGATGTGTTGAAGTCGACAAGAAAAAACTCGTCGAAGGAGGGTATTGATTTATCCCCCATCGACATGAAGTTGACATGGGAAAGTGATAACATATAGAATATGAACACATACTGACATAGATATGGAAACTGGTATTTTTGTATATGGTTGAATCTCGAGGAGGAAACTTCCCTTGAACACTGAGGCATGACATGAGACTTGGTAGCATAAATGCAAAATGGACCAAAACATGATGCAGCGAGTGCTAAGGCATTATTTGGATGGTTCAAAGGATTGGAAATAATCATAGGATTGGTTCAGTGTAAAGGTTTAGCAGATTATCCAAGTGTTCAGTGTGAAGGTTAAAACAAGTGCAATGTTCAAGGGA
Organism: Picea engelmannii; assembly: GCA_009831015.1. Taxonomy (NCBI): domain Eukaryota; kingdom Viridiplantae; phylum Streptophyta; class Pinopsida; order Pinales; family Pinaceae; genus Picea; species Picea engelmannii. The sequence goes on from ML801001.1 coordinate 88,613, forward strand.
GAGTGGAAGAGCTGTTTACAAAAAATTTCAAGAAACTTGACCCACTTCCTTCAATTTTTCCCCCCATCCAGATAGATGAGTACCTATTTTTAACTTAACAAGCTCAAGGAGAATAACACATGCTCGATATAACTCACCTTCGGAAATTTTCTCTTCCTTTGTTTAATGAACTGGAAGAAGTAAGGGTTCGTCCCCATATGGGCCCTTCAATGTTTAGTTTAGCGAGTGCAGAGAAGGAAAACTCGGTGGTTTTTCATATTTAGAGAGTCTGAAAAGAACTTAAATGCGACTCCATGGTTTTCCTTATTCATAATTTTAGTCTCTGAGGTATGACAAAGAGATAAACTATTACTTGGAATATGCCCTTTTGAACCTATTAACGAGTGTGAAAGGAAGCAAGATCACTCGACAATATTTTCATGTTTATAGAGTCTAAAAAGAGCTTAAAGGAGACTCCAGGGGGTTCATTTTTCATATAAGCTTTACGAGTTTGAAAAAGTGATAAAAATATACTCGGTTACATTCTCATGTATTTGTGAGCGTGAGAAAGAACAAATACTAAGCTCATTAGTGTTACAAGGTCATCGAAAAAACTCTGCTCAAATTCCTATAAAATCAAGCTATTCTAGGCATAAGATGTTAGTAATTTCTCGAAACAATAATAAAAAACCCAAAAATAGACTTTATAATAAGGAGAAAATACCAAATTGAATATATCAAATATCAAACTAGGTCAAAAATTCATTTTTACCTTTGTTTTTTACTATTCTCCTTTGGTCTTTGAGTTTTTACATCTTTTGGAGCATTTTTTGAGTGTTGATTGTAGGGGTTGTGGGTGACTATTTTCAAAACCGTCTGGATCAAGTTGGCTGTCTCCTCCTCCTCATTCTTTTTTGTGCCTTTTTTATTGCATTTCAACCTTTAGTTTAGGTGTTTTAAGCTCCTTGGGAAGCTCTAGAGCGTTGCACTAGATCGATGGTCACTCAAGGCATCGAGGGGGAGCATCAATCTTGATTTCAATGCCATGGTGTGCTCATTGAGGGTGCACTAGTGATCTGTTTTCTTCTTTGAGGGTGCACTAGTGCTCTGTTTTCTTCTTTGAGGGAGCGCTAGGCACAAAAATATTTTTTTTTTTTTTTAAGTTTTAGGCTAAAACGAGGCAATTTCTTTCATTGAGGTTTTAGATAATGATGATTAATTGATGTATTTGCAAGTTTCATTCATATCCAACCATGATTGAGTGGAAATAATGCAAGCATGAATTCAATGAAATTGCTTCTCTTCAAGACCCTCAAGCAAGGACAACCTTACACAATTGTGGTTTGCTCAAGTATTTCAAACTTCAGAACATGAGGAAAGAAGTGTTATTGCTTGAATACTTGATCAGTTTATGTGATGACGGTGAGAAATAATTTTGAATAAGGCCTCATTTGCTTGAGATTGATATGGATGATGTATACTTTTTGATGGGGCTCTTGAGGAGAGGGGCACCCATACGTTTTTCCTAACACCAGGCTACTCCGCGATCGACCGAGGCATATGTTGTCGAATAATGTATACCAAGGTCACAGTTGGTGGGAGGAAGTATCATTACAAAATATGTGAGAGATATATCACTTTGATCCATCCTATTCTATATCACCAAGTTCGCGGGGAGCACTAGTGCCCATCTGGCTTCTAAATCCAAAATTTATTATGCCATTTAGTGTTTGGAACCAAGGCTATTCAACTGGAGTGCAGGGTTCCTGAGGAATGTTAAAGAGCATATATCCAAATGCAGAACTGGCAGGAAAAAATAGTTAGGATATGGTTCTTTATTGGTCTCATTTTTCTTAGAGTGGATTCCTCATATGCAAACACAATTTGCAATGATAGCATGCCCTATGACCGAGCCTCACTTGAAGATTTGGACTAGTCTCTCCCCCAAGTTTGAAAATGAGCCCTCAACTTTTAGATTTACTGTCGACTTCTTTGCATGGTGGAGGAGGCATTTGGTGGTTATTGAGGACTTCCCCTATGTTGGGGTAGATTTTAGAGGTAGTGCAGACTTGGTACTTCAAGAGGGAATACAGTGGGATGCATCAGGTATAAAAGATCATAACCTTGTAACAATATATATTTTTGTTTTTTATATGTTTTTGGTTGTACAACTAGGGATCTAAACCACTCTGTTTTCATCATGCAAACAAAGGTGCATAACGTCCGGCAGAGATGCCAGCATTGGGGTCTCGTGGAGATGCACAGGCGACAACTGAGCATGATGTCATAGCAGGAGGGCTTCAAGAGGTGGATAGGAACCTCAGGGGTTTGACGATATGTGTACCTCCCTCGAGGAGGCAAGATGTGCCACTACAGTTTCAACGACATACAATTGAGGTCTCTGAAATCCTCAATCATTTTCTGCAACGATTGGAATTAGCGGTAGTGTGATATGCAGAGAACAACGTGATACATGAAGATGAGTAGAGTCCCCAGTCATTTTGTAGTCTTTATGATGATACTATGGGAATGAAGGCCCATGTTTTTCCTCGTTATGTAATTTTTTATGATGTATTTGACAAAAAACAATTGCTATCACACTTATATATATAAACGTATTTTGTAATGGCTATGTATGTTGTATTTTTGTTTTATGTGATGTTTTTATACATATGATTTATGTTTCAAATGTCTATCTATGAGCAATATACCAATCAAAAATGTAATTTGCTAACAAATCCGCGATCATGTTACGTTCTCTTGAAATGTGTTTGTACTCAAGAAATTCAAAATCTCTTTCGAGATGGTGAACACTCAGATGGAGACGTAGTAAATTTGAGTTGTGAACGACGTACTCACGATATAGTTGACGAACCATGAATTGAGAATCAAGGTTAATAATCAATTGAGATATACCTAGAGAGGAGGCTTCAGTTAAGAGATTGATGATGACATGATACTCTGCAATGTTATTGGTTGCATATCTGAGGAAAATTCCTCCCGAACTCACTAACTTGCCAGAGTGGTAGATGACCCAAGCTGCTGAAGCAATGTTCTAGGTATGTCGACTAGTGCCATCTACAAACCTAAAATAGATGGGAAAGGATGATGTCATCTATGCATTCAATCACAAAGCATAGTATAAGAAGTTGAGACAAAACCTGTGCACACAAAAGAAAAGACACATTATGTCAAAAGTATATAGTATAGTAATGTACAAAGCACACATGCGAGATATTCTATGTATAGTACTTCTTCAGGTAAATCCCATTTCGAGGCTCATCAAGAGATATCCCATCGTAGTATACTAACTCGTAGGTGAATTTGTGTAACATGCACTTTATGATGTATGGCCCGTGCCACCTCGGTTCTAACTTTTCTGCCCCCAGTTTTTCACGATCTTAATCATAGACTAGAACTAGATCTCCTTCTGCAAAAGTGCGAGGTTGGATGGACTTATCATATTGTTTTTTCATGCATTTTGTATACATCTTGTTGATGAGAGTAGCATCATGATGGGTTTCATCCAACTTGGTTAGATATAAGAATCGTTCCTCTTCAGCAGAAGTGTGGGGTAAGAGTTCTACGGTGAGTTTCAACGAAGGAATCTCACATTCGATGGGTAATACCGCTTCTATCATGTATACCAACTGGAAGGGTGTAAATCCAATTGTGATTTTAATTGAAGTTTGATAATCCTAGACTGCAGAGAAGAGCTGCAAGTTCCAAGAGGTTTTGTTCGCTCCCACCATGCGTTGAAGCATGGAATTCAAGACTTTGTTGATGGCTTCAACTTGTTCATTGGCCTAAGGATAGTAGGGGGATGAGTTTTCATGGCGAAAACCTAGCTTGGTGCACGATTCTCCCATTATCTAGTTCTAGAAATGGGATCCATGATCATTTACAATAGCTTATGGGACACTGAATTGAGTGATGATGTGGTTGAACACAAAAAGTGTTGCAATTCGTCCATCGTTAATAAATGTAGGCATAGTCTCATCCCATTTAGTGAAGTAATCAATGGAAACAATGATATAACTGTGCCCTCCGGCTGAGGTAGGCTTACATCGCATAAAATTGATGCCCCATTTTCCAAAGGGGCCAACAACGACAATAAGATGAAGTGGAGTTGGGTGGGTATGTGATTTCCTCTGAAATATATGACAGGGTGGGAATTTTTTAATGGCCTCAATTCCATCTTTGAATATGGAAGGGAAAAAATAATCGGCACATAAAATATTTTGGGCTATATTTATCCTAGAGAGATGACCACCACAAGCTCCAAGGTGACAGTCATTTAAAACTTATTCATCCTCATCATGGGTTAAGAAACATTGGAGGAGAGTACAAATTCCATGCCGGTACAAGGTGTCACCAAAGATTAGGTACCATTTTGAGTGGTTTCTAATGTGACATCGTTCATCACGTGAAATGTTAGGCTGAAAGAATTAGGTTTGGAGATAGAGAAGAATATATCCATACCATGGGTCAGACGTACTAATAAGGAAAATGGATTCATCAGTAAGGGAATCATTGGGCTTAGTATCCTCATCAGTATGGGGAAGATCGTAAATTAATTCTACAAAATACAACCATTTCTTAGCCTTGGATTTTGCAAACTCGAGATCAAATTCTTGGAGAATGACGATCCTTTTGGAATATCTTCCCCCAAGTACTTGATGAGTCAATATGTGGTACATGGAATTTCAGTCTGCGATGACCGTGGTAGTGCGTAACAAAATGTAATGTCAAAATATCTAGACGACAATAACTTCTTCCAAAGCCAAATTTTCGGCGTGTGAATACCAGAGTTCGGGACCTAATAGACTTTTACTTAGATATTATATCACATGTTCGGTGTCGTCTTCATCCTCTTGTAATAACACCATAGAAATAGTGGAAGTGGAGGAAGCCAAATAAAGGATATAATCCTCTACATAATCTGATGGGTCAAAAAGGGGTGTGTTCGTTAAGGCATGCTTAAGAGCATCAAATGAGTGCTAAGTGGTTGCATCCCATATGAAAGGGGCATATTTCTACAACAATCTCATGAATCCTTTAGTAATTTCGGCGTAATTGCAAATGAAGCGGCGAAGAAAGTGTGCCTTCCCTTGCAAACTTTGTAGTTGAGTGAGGTTGTTGGGATGAGGTAAAGCGATATTGGCTTTGAATTTTAAGGGATCCACCCTAATCCCATATTTGGAGACTATAAATCTAAGGAGTCTCCATGATTCGACATCGAAAATGCATTTATGGGGGTTAAAACGTATGATGTAAAACCGACATCAAAGAAATATGGCTCGTAGGTGACCAATGTGGTCTTGTCGATGAGACAAGTGAGTGGGTAATTCATCGAGGTAAGGTTCAAAAACATGTTTGATATCATGGAATTCATACGACATGGCCCGTTGAAAAGTGGCTCCAACGTTTTTAAGGCCAAATGATAATTTCTAATAAGAAAAAATCCCCCAAGGCTGGAAGATGAAGGTTTTTTAATGTTGATCAGTTGGTAAAATTTCGATCTGGTTATATCCATAAAAGAGAAAATGATGCTTTTGGCACACTTATCGATAATTTGGTCGATAAAGGGTGTAGGGTAATTGTCTTTGGGACAATCCTTATTAAGATCCTGATAATTGATACAAGTACAAATGGTCCCTTGTTTCTTGGTGATCGAAAAAATGTTGGAAACCCATTTGGTCAAAGGGATAGGGTAAATAAAACCAGATTTCAAATTTTTTTCTACTTCTACCTTGATTGCCACGGTCTTCTTAGGATGGACCGGGCAAAGTTTTTGTCTCACAGGTTTAACTCCTGGGTAAGTTTTGATTTCATGCACATCGATCGATGGATCGATACAAGGAATTTATTCGTAACTCTAGGTGAATATGTCACAAAATGCTTTGAACAAGGCGGTATAGGTTTCAACTTCTCCAGCTGAACAATTTGCACCTAGTTGTATGTTTTCTACAATACCTTCTTTAATGGATATGTTGACAGTGATAGTGGAAGAGATGCTTCCCAAATTTCCCTTGAAGATGGTATCCTGAGTGAGTATTGGAGATTGGGGAGAGTCGACGATATCACTAGGAAAGATAGATGAAATATATTTCTCTATTTCATCCAAACTGGGAAGAAAGGATGAATGATGGTGGTTTTCATCCCATGGTGCCTCCTCGATACCAAGCATTTCCATAATAGATTCATCTGATGGAAAAATATGTAGGAGGTAATCAAAAGTAGAGGATAGGGAATCTAACTAGGATGGTAATTAATAGGTCGTAGACGCCAACATATGTTGGTCATCCAGTGAAGGAGAGGTAGACTAGATGGCATCATATTCATCATCTACAAGACTAAGTGGCATGGTATCACCTAGTGTATCAAATTCTAAGGGACTAGGCACGATCCAAGGATCATATGATTCGAAGGATTGATGTTCCATAGTCAAAATCATATTAACCATTGCGATATGTTGCATAGTGGGAGGGAGAGGTGTAGGGAAGGTACCCATGAGATAAGAATCTTTCAAGAGACCTACCCCAACACTTTCATAAGTGATTTTTGAGTCTCCCAGAAAAGGAATGTTGTTGGTCGTGTGAGTGCAAGCGTCGGGGGTGCAATAATGTAACTGATCGATGGTTACAATTTTACCTTGATCAGGGAATTGAATGCATCAAAAAATTAATGAAGAAACAATAGTCCTAGCATAGAACCAACTTCTCCCTAGAAACAATTTATAATCGAGGGGAGCATCGACTACTTCAACATCTACGGAAACAATTTTGCCTCCAAATTGAATGGCTAAGGATTGTAATAATCCATGAGGTCTGAAACCTCTTCCATCAAATGCTCATAACATGGTGGGATATTGATTGAGACTAGGTGATTTAAGGCCTTTCCAATAAGCCAAGGACATGACACATGTGGATTCCCCCTCATCCAATATCGTGCAATGAATATGTTGATTATGGACAACGACATCGATCTGGAAAGCCAGTTCGTGGGAGAGTCGTGATTTAAAATTATCCAGATTAAATGTGATATTGTTATATGACTCTAGATATATAGCTCCGATGGCTTCCAAGAGAGTCCTACGTTGGCTAGGGAATTTTTTTATAACTTTGAGAGATGACATAGTGCAAGGTGCTTGAGCCAAATCTTCAACGACGTTGTAGTTTTGAGTAGCACACGAGTTTGGATTAAAGGTCGACTTCGAATTATGCTCTTGGGAGGGTGTAGAATAGAGTCAAAGTTATGTTTCTAAATCTGGAGTGGCTGAGATGGAGTAACTGTAGTGGGTGGTGGGTCCAATGTAGTACTAGTAGTAAATTTTTCCTTATCAGGTTTACCTGGAGGTGTGTCATATGTCATAGTACAAGTGTTCAAATCTATCCCATTAAACATGTAAATGTGTGCACTTGATGAAGCTTCCTCATTAGAAGGATGATTTGGATTACCTCCTATCGGAGGTGTAGGATCTTGTGCAAATGGTGACTACTGTTGTGGAAAAGGATGTGTCAATACAACAGGTTGATAATTTCCTTTAAAACGTTTGGCAACTTCGTCTTGATGAGGACAATCTCACATGTAGTGATCATCACCACAAATGAGACATGGAAATTTCAGTTTGCATTGTGGTTGTTTCTCAGTAGAAGGTGGTTGTGTTTGTGTTTTTTCATTTTCGGTTTGATCATTGTTTTTCTTAGGTTTTTTCTTATTTTTCTTTTTCCCCCCTGATTATGGAGGAGAAGTAGATTGAACTACATTCACCTTAGATATTTGAGTCAGGGTGGAGCTTGATGAGAGTGAAGTTGATCCAGGAGCGGGGGCAGTGACTGAATGATTGGTCATGCCAGTGAACCGTGAAAATGTACTAGGTTTTGACGAAACCGATAGCTCCATCTGCATGAGCAGTGGAGGATAGTTTTGATGGATTGGTTGATGGACGAGGAGCGTTTGGAATCAATTCATACAAAGTACCATATTGGGAATAAACCAAGTCCAGATGCTAGGCACTATCAATGGATTTCTCTTCTATAACGACACCACCCATGGCTACATCACAAGCGATCGGAGGAAAAAGAGATTTGGTGAACCATTCAACCAACAATTGGTCAGGAATGGTTGCTTTGATCAACCATTGTTGTCGTCTCCACTCATGAATATGATCAAAAAAATGTATGGAGTTGGTATGACGAAGGGAGGTCAAATGTTTTGTGCCCGTTTCGTAGCAAATAGGTAATTGGAAGTGCGTGAGGAAATCCATGGCAAGTGAATTAAAATCTTGAAAAGTTCTGCATTATAATTCAATGTACCATTTAGCCACTGTACCCGTAAGTGTAGGATGGAAAAGACATAACTGGATAGAATCATCCGTTATTGAATTTGATGAACACCATAGATGAAAGGTCATAACGTATTTATTAGGGTCTTCACCATGTTTACTGTCAAATTTTGGAATATCAAAAGGCAATTTAGTAGGAATAACTGGCCAAAATGGAGAATGAAATATGGGATCATTAGTTAATCTCGATAGATCTGGTAGATCTAGAGTGGCTAAGAAAGGTAGTTGTTGATTGATTTGTGGATGATACTAGTGTGGCATAGGAACACTAGTAGGACCGTAAACTAGTTGTGGTGGATAATTGTAGCCAGCAGGTGCTCCCATATACTGTTGATGTTGACCAACAAAAGTAGGATTTATTTGTCGAGGAATGTGCATAAAAGGAGAGGGGAAACCAATTTTCCATTGGGGAGGATAACCGATGTAACCCAAGGGATCATAGTTCACTTGAGATGGATAACTAGGTTGCCCTTGAGGAGGGTAACTACGTTGACCATGAGGAGGGTAAGGATTTCGCCCTTGGGGAGGAAAATATGATTGACCTTGAGGACCCCAAGTGGGATTCGAGATTCCTGGGAAAGGTTGTCCAGAATGTAGTCTAGAAGACTTGAGATTTTTTTATAGCCCTAAAATGCCCTACTCTTGCATACATGGCCTTGGCCCTCTTACTTGCATATTTTTCCAGAGCACTGTTGAAAATCTCTTCTTAAAAAACCATTTTTTGGAAGATGTACGGACCCTGCACCATTACAGCTTGTGTACATATGTTTGTTGCACCACTACAACTCACGTACATATGCCTACTGCACCATTACAACCCGTGTATGCTTGCAAAAGTTGCAAAAAATAAAAAGTTGCAAGGAATTCATTGAAATTCATGGGCTATTGGAAGTTTCCCAAATAATCCACCTGCTATAGCCCATCACCCAACCAAATAAACTTCCTTTTGTCATATAAAAAGAGGTGTTGGGGTATCATTTCACATCCAAGCATAATAACAATGAAACTTTGCCCAATTTCTCTTCCCCTCCTTGCCCAATATATTACTTCCTTTTGTGAGATATTGCCTCAACATTCCCTCATCAACCCCTTCTTCCTCCATTCAACCCATTCCCTCTCCATTGAGGTGATCATAAGGTTGAGAGAATAAGTTCATTCAAGGTGCACTTGGATCATGGTAAATAGGAGACCGGACTAGGTTCATGAAACAGTAGCCGACTCAGATTGTAAGGTATAATATTTGTATGATGAATAAAAGAATCACATTTTCCTGTCCCAAATGATGGTGTTTTGAGTATTTTTATTGATTTTTACTTGCAATTTTATATCTAACCCTAACTTATGGACATAATAGCATGCTTGTAGTTATTTTTTTTCCTATCTTTGGATGCAGGTCAGCCTTGGGAGGAGACGTGTATTTAGTGGAACTTCCAAGCTCAAGGAGATCATCACCAGACGTGGGATCAAAGGTATAGTTACCTGATCTCTTATCCATTTTATTTCTTTACATTATTTTTGGTATATTTGGGGTAGTATAGAAAATTGAATGAATTTTAGATGGTTATTCGCTCTGTCTACATCTTGAACCCTGGTGTAGTTAAAGGGGGGGTTTTGCCGCTAGCATATTTGGGATTCCTCCTTGTAGGTTGGGGTATGATGGCTCTCCATGATGTGGTTGATGGAACTGAACTCCTTGGGGTGGTCCCCAAGATTGTGGGGGATTTTCGATGAATGAAGGTTGAGATTGTCCCCCTTCCATTGGTTGGGTAGAAATTGGGGTATGACCGGTAAGAGAGGGTTGCCCCCTAGTTGGATTTTGCATGTTGGAGGACAGTTTCCCCCCGGTAGGGATTTGTACCGCATTTGGGTTTAGTTGTGTGACAGGGTTTTTCATTTTATTATGTGAATATGTCCCAACAAGATTATGTGGAGTATACGAAGTTGTAGCTTGAAGAGGGATGTGAGGTATCACTGTCAATGTACTTTGCAACTGACTGGTTAACATGACTCGTGTTTTATTGTGAACTTTCCCTAAAGTGGTAAAAATATTGACTGTTGTTTCGACGGGACAGTTGATGGGCTGACCTGACGATCCTTCCTCTGCACCAACAGTAGTAGAGGCATGTGGAGGGTCAAAAGGGAATCGACTAAAATTAAGCTTTTCATAAAGGTCTCATCCTGTTGGATTTCTCCGTATAGAATGAACAAGAGTTTGTTGTGGATCTACCATTTCAATAGAACATACATGGGTAGTGTATTCTTCGTTAAAATTTGGTTGTATTGGTTCCATATGTAATTGATTATATGGCCTTGACGGTAGGTGAGGGTAATATTATACTATAATGTTACCTGAGGAGTCCAATCAGAAAAGGAGTGGATCGAGAGGAACTTGCAAAGAGGGGTTTATAGGAAAGGTGGAACCTTCCTCAACCATAACTAAGGCTCTCTTGGGATTTTCTATCAAAGGAGTAGCATCACTCTCGGTGTCTGAATGGTTCTTAATATCTTCATGATAAGTGTCTTTAGGTGAGTTAGGAGGTAAGGGTTTGTAGCCTTCTGGAGGAAACCCTTGCATCCTATGTGATCTATGAATACCTTTATCGAACAAAGTACCAATTTTTAAGACAACTTAAAGTGAAGAAATAACACTTAGTAAAAAATCTAGAAAACCAACAAGAAAACAAGGCCATCTCTCAATGAACGTACTAGTTGGTGATGAAATCCAACATCGTGTGATCAAATTGAGAAGGGGCTAGGATATGAGTGGGTGGATTAATTACATTGGCAGCCTTCTTAACAGACTTACACCTTGGTGCAAGCTTCCTCACGATTTTATCCATGGGACACCCTCCAAGGAACCCAAATTAGTTTGACCAACATTTTTTCTAGGTACAACAAAGACTTCCCTTCCCCATCACCTCGTGTAAGGACCCTAAATATTGTGGCTACTAAGGATACCAACTCACAGTCAGCCTCTAGGAGGGTACAATCAACAATCGAGTCTGAACGTATGGGCAGGATATCAAGTTCAAAATTATTCAAGAGAACTGAGGAAAAGTGGACCGGTAAACTCTAGAGGACCCCGAATGGATTCGAAATTCATGAAGCTCTGAGACCAAATGAAAATATTTAAGCCTTAATAAGAAACCCTAATATACGATCTTACTACTACAATTGGTTGAGCCTCAGAGGGGTAATCTTTGTTTCTCTCTCGAATGTGACCTCGTGTTTAAGCCCTATGTGAGAGGGGGATCCTAGCTATTCTTATATGAAGTTTGGATTTACTCTCCCTATTGAAAGATTTTGTGTTTTTATTTAATGATTTGGAGAGTTATTCTCACAACCTATTCCAAAGCTCTAGTCCTAGTCTAGTGTTGGTGTAAAAATATTAAAAATAAAAAATTTCTAGTTTGATTTTAATTAGCGTTCATTTTCATGGTTGTTCATTACAGAAAGGTGAATTCTAGTGAAACTTATGATGTTTGATACTCAACTCCAAAAAATATGAAAATAATAATATGCAAAAAAAAATCAATGAACTTCTAGCTACGGGAAGGAGAAGAGTTTCTTTTCTTTTGTCACTAAATAACACTCAAGGATGCAAAATTTTATACTATTTCATTCTCAACAAGAATTCAAGCAATTGCCAAATTATAAAGAAAACCTTTCCAATATTCAAAACCAATGCGTGCAAGTATTTCTTTGCTTGATTAGAAATGTAAATTGAATAGTTCATCTAATGTTTCTTTATTTCACTAATAATGAAAAATGACTTTACTATTGTGATTTGAAGAAGAGGAAGAAAAAGTACACAAACAAAGACACTCTCCGCAGTCAATAAGAGACTAAAAGAAGAACAAATTATCCACTCAAATAAAAAAAACAAAAAGAAAAAATCAAACTTAATAGCCTTCCAGAATTGAGTAAGGGATCAAAGACAAACAAAAACAATGCTAAGATCAATAAATTTTGCTATGAAAACCTCTAATCAATCAGATAATCGAAAAGAGAAGCAAAAAGAAACCAAGTTTGAGAAAACACGATTGATTTTGAAATAAGGAAAGACAACACAAAACCAATCAAGCCTAAAAGAATGAAAAGCAACAAGTTTTAAGTCAAACAAAAGACAAATTCTGACAGATTAGGATTTGATCCAAAGATAAAGATAAAAGGATTATGCCCAACAAGCAAGAGAACCACAATTTTTCAAAGAAATAAAAAATGGCACTCTGGTAATCAAGGCACCAGAGCACTATAACACTCCCTAATACACTCTGGGGGAGAACCGATCAAGCAATCAATTCTCTAACTTAAACTAGAGAGGGCACTAGTCCTGAGAAAAGTTTTAGAAAAACCCAGAAAACTCAAAAACTCAGGGAAATTCAATCATAGACTCTATGAGACAACATAGAAAATATGCAAAGATGTAAGGATAGATCAAATCAACAAACAATATCTAAAGATATACAAAAGGTATGGACAAACCAAGGAAAGAACAAAAAATGAAATTTCACTCCCCAGTGGAGTCACCAATTTTTTTCATAGAATAATTCCCCTGTGGATAGGTGAATCTTCCCTTGGAGTACATACTCCTCTACCAAGACAGAAAACTACCTTTGGACACTACCATTCCTATAGATTAATTTTTCCCATTGAAAAAGAGAGAAGGAGGGATAATATGATGTACCTCACTTTCAAAGTTTGTCCATGTTGCTCCAATCCGCGAGTTCCAAATAAGTACCTACAATGGATAACAAAAGACAAACATCTATCTCCTACTCTAATGGATTAGACAAAATCGATCTATCTATGAAAGATTAAAACAAGCATAGACAAGTACATGTAAACACATACTAGAAGGAAATATGCCAAGTATATTGATGATAACTTTAAAAAGACACTTACAAACTTCAGATGATGTTACAACAACCTCTCCAAGTCTTCCTTGTCCAACCCTTGCTCGAAATATCCACAATCAGAATAACAATGATTTGCTGATTATTTTTCCTCTTTGTTCACCATGAGAATGCCTTCATTTATAGGCTTTGAGAGGCTCAACCACCTTGGTTATATTTGGGATTATTTGAGGATATGAATCCATCATTTGTGATATCTCCCTTAGATGTAGCATGAGGTTTAGATTCTAGCTGAACCAACTTGATCCATCCATATCTTTCCTTAAAGAAAAAGGGGATTTCTTCCAAGATTTTTTCAACCAATTCAGCACTCCCTTACAATGGGAAACAAAGGGCTACAAATATCTCTTCTACATGCACAAAGAGTTCTAGCACTCCCTATATATGAGAAGGGGAGCACTGATCTTCCAAAAGTTGACCAAATCCCATAGAAAAACACTTTGTTCCGAGTGTCAAATCATGGGACTTCTTCTTCTAACATGTTTTAGAGGTTGGATCAAGTGTTCTCATGGTGTCATTCATGATGTGACACCTACGTGATGAGAATGTGACACTTATGACAATTATCACAATGAGAATGTGACATTGTCAAAGTGAGAAATTTTGATGTGTAACAATGCCAGACTACTCACCTTTGAGGCCGATAAGAGTTGAGTTTCCTTGGTACATATTGCAAGGTACAAATAGATGAGTTGAGGTCGAGTCAGCTGCAATATCTTTCAATCAAGAGAATTTGATGAATTCCCATTATTGACAACGAGGAAGATTTATATTAATTTACGCAAGTCCCAAGGTACCATACAAGTCTCTAAGTCTGACCCCAGATAAGGTGTTGGAGTCGATGGGGAAAATTTTGTCAAAATGTGGGCCTTAAGGAATCCAACATTGTTGGCATAGGGGCAGACCCAGGGTTCAATGCTCAAGAGCGCACCAACAAAACCCTAACTACCAACTCTTTTGGCAACACCTATGAAGCAGATGAAGTCTCACCTGAGGTAGAGGCAGGGGTGGTTGCAGGACTCCAGTGTCTGCAACCTTAGCTGGGACACCGATTTGTGATTACAACACCTTTACAGAGAACTTAGCAATTATAGTTCATTAATATCCAGCCCTAGTTACAATGCAGATAAACCCTAATAACATAGAAGAACAATATTCACATAGATCTGATATATTCAAGCACTAAGCATATTGACATAGATTAGATCTAGCATTCATTCAAATTATTCAGCACTAGGCTATCATATTAGAATATTCTAAGCATATATTAGTGCACTGATCATTTAATCACATAGACGAAAGAACAACCATAAAGCACAAAGCAACCATAACACAGGATATACATGGTTCACCCCCAACCTGGGGCTACGTCCACCAAATCTTCTTCTCTTTTATTGCCTTCTGTCAATATTCTATATGCACAGAGCCATGAGATCTTACTCTGCAGAGGACATGATATCTGCATGCACTTCACTAGATCCTCCTTCCCTGAGTTACAACACAAAGCCTTTTCACAGTCTCTTACAATCACTTGCACTTAGCTCTACAAGTCTCACACAATATGCATGAAGCATCTACAATCCACACTTTCAATTAGCACTTAGCTCTTCATCCCCTTTCTACATCGCCTATATTTCTATTTATACATTACAAAAATGGCCTAAACATGGGTAAACCCATGGACCGACATTCCCATACCCATTACATAGCTCAAAACCCAAAAATCTGTTGATTAAGGTTGGTTGTCATTGATGTCAACCCTTGAAGAAAGACCCGTAGCACAAAGTTTTGGGTAATGGACCCAATAGTGTTTGATGTAAATATGACTCATTATTGTTTTTTCATGGTTTATAAGAAGTAAATATGGATGAACTCCAAAGTGGTCCCCTTATGGTGAAATCCCTCACAGGAAGATGCTTTATGGAGTAAGAGAACCCATGCTTAATTATAGAATAATGAGATGAAGGAAAGTGAATTTTTTAGGGAAAATATCCTAGATGGATAGTTCTTTTAATGTCATTTCCGGTGGTATGTGGAACGTCACATAATTCCTCACAGTTAGAGAGTTATGGCCATGAGAAGTTGGAGACCCCAGGTTTGGGTAATGGACCCAAGTTTGCTTGATGGATAACGGTATGAGTTATGATATATTTTCA
>ML801001.1:105374-121038 GCA_009831015.1 Picea engelmannii
CACTGGTGTACTATTCATGTGTGTGATTGTTTATTTATTACTGCTCATTTTTGGATAATAATTCTACATTGATATAACATTTGAAGAAAAAGGATTATAATTACGTTATTATTGATTCACCCCCCCTCTCAGTAATCCAACAAAATCCCTAAAAAGGGGCCAAGATCCCACGATATCTGCATCAACTTGCACTCTGCCTTTGACAGCCTGTCGAAGTCCCAAAATAGGTCAATCATGGCCAAGGATCCTCAAAAATTGGTGAAGGGCCAACATGCCCCCAACACTCACCTGTGACTCGTCCCGAGACACTCTGATCTAGGTAGATCTACCTCAAAATCCTCGAGCTTGGCTCGAGCTGCTTCAACTTGTTGTTGCGCCACGACCTCCTGCTCAACGAACTATTGGATAACTGCTTCATTGATAGGTCCCTCCAAGCGTTGTTCAGCTATAGTGACAACTTGATCTAGTTCTTCTCCTGCAACCTTCAATCTCTGCAAACAGTTGGCAAGCCTCGTCCTGTATTGGTTGGAGCCTCTGATTCACTTCCATGACTTTGCTCTGAATGGTGAGGACCTGCTATTGAGCAGTGCATTGTTCTTAGGAACGCCTCATCCTCTCGACTGCTGACAGGGGATTTAACTGTGTCTGTATTATTTCTGCTTGCTTCTTTGCCTCCTGGCACTGTGACTCTAGTGCCTTCAGTTCAGGATCCTCAGTGGGTCTCTCATAATTCTGGGAACTGTGATCGCTTAGTTGTTTACATTCCATGGAGAGGGCCTTGATTCTCTCAACTACGCTTCGAGAAGTTGCTTCTCTTTGATCTTGTACATCCCGCGGAGTGTTGGGAACTGTTTGTATCTCCAAATATGTTATTCTCTGTTGAATCTGTTGGATAACTTCCGCAAGCTGCGCGACTTGATGCTCTACTGGTTCTTTCGCTTTTGATCTAAGCCTGTCACAGAGCGAAGTGCTCTGCTGACTGCTTCTTTGACTTCAAGCTGCTCTGTGAGCAACTTCTCTTTCTCTTGTTGGATTTGTTATTTCTCCTCTTCAAACTTTGTCTAGAGAGAAACCTTCTCCTGTTGCGCAAATCAACGTTGCTCTATGACTACTTTTTACACTTGCTTTAGGGCCTCTGTGGCCTATTCTGTTTCTTCCTGTGCACGATGAAGGCGAGCTTCGGTCACATCAACTAGTCTATGGAGTTGGGTAGGATCATCTCCCAACTATTTTTATAACCGTTAGGTTCGTCGAGATAACAGTTATAATGTTTTCAAAGGCTATATCACTTCGCCATGGTGAAGTTCCATGTTGCGTTGTTTTGATATCCTGACGAAGTTCCAATTTTGCAAACTTTTCTTCTACAAAGTTGCTTCTGGAAACTTCTACAACTTTTCTATCTGTGCTCTCTTCTTACTGATCTTTCTAGCCTTCTTCCCTGTAATCTTTATCTCAGTATTCCTATTTCCATTCTGATTCTTATTTCCTTTTAGCATAGTAACTTTGTGTTGTTGATGGTCTTTCATAGGGTTTAATGGCAATACTTCTTCTCTGTCTGGGGTAGGTTCTCCACTATTCTGTGAGTCTTCTTGTGTTCTTTCCACTTCTACATCCAAGTTTCTGGTTCTGAACAACTTTGATCTATTCTCATGTTCTTCAATCAAGTGTGTTATCCTCCTAGTCATGAAATCTTTTAATTCTTGCTTCTTTTATTCTAAGACTTCTTCTTCTTTTCTTCTGGTTTGATCCCTCTCAATCCAAGTTTTTCCTAGTAACATAGAAAATGGGGCACTGCTCTCAATAAATTTAACAACCTCTCTTTCTTTTAAATGATACCCAACCTTTCCTGTACTATGCACTAAGATCATAGTATTTAACCTGCAAAAAATTATTTACGGGGTCCTGCATCCATTTGTTAGTCCAAACATTCTTTCTATGCATAGGAATAACATATCTCTCATTATTTCTATCAGATCTACTCATATCAAACCTTCTTTCATCTAGTTGTGCCCTATTTTTCAAGCTAGGACAAAACTTATTGAACATACCTAGATCCATACTTTTGAAATAAAAGTTTCCACTTATCTTACCTTTCTCAGAGCACAAAGCTTTCAAACCTTAAAAAATTTCATTGTTCTTACCTTTAACAAAGCACAAAGCTTTAATATATTACCTCTTTTCTTCAGATCTGGCTTTTCTTCTTAGCATAGAGCTTCATAAGTCAAGTAGACTACTGTGCAATAGGAAACAGATCTACGCACAGAGATTTCTTTTCTTTAGTTCCCAGCAATCATAGTTTCAAGTCAAATACTGCACACTTCAGCAGCAGATCTACGCACAGAGATTCTCTTTTTCTTTACTTCAGTTCCTAGCAATCACAGTTTCAGGTCCCGAAAATGGAACCATTTGTTGGAATAGGGGAAGACCCAAGTTTCAACTCTCAAGAGTGCACCAACAAAACCCTAACTACCAACCCTTTCGGCAACACCTGCGAAGCAGATGAAATCTCACCCGAGGTAGAGGCAGGGGTGGTTGCAGGACTCCAGTGTCTGCAACCTTAGCTGGGACATCGATCTGTGATTTAAACACCTTTATAGAGAACTTAGAAATTATAGTTCATTAATATCCAGCACTAGTTATAGTGAAGATAAACCCTAATAATAGAGCAGCGCAGTATTCACACAAATCCAATATATTCAAGAACTAAGATTATCGAAATAGATTAGATCTAGCATTCATTCACATTATTTAGCACTAAGATATCATATTAGAATCTTTTATGCATATATCAGTGCACTGAGCATTTAATCACATAGACAAAAGAACAACCATAAATCACAAAGAAACCATAACACAGGATATACGTGGTTCACCCCCAGCCTGGGGCTACGTCCACCAACTCTTCTTCTCTTTTATTGCCTTCTGTCAATCTTCTACATGCACAGAGCCATGAGATCTTACTCCACATAGGACAAGAGATCTGCGCGCACTTCGCTAGATCCTCCTTCTCTAAGTTACATCACAAAGCCTTTCCACAGTCTCTTACAATCCCTTGCACTTAGCTCTACAAGTCTCACACAATATGCATGAATCATCTATAATCCACACTTTCACTTAGCACTTAACTCTACAAGTCTCACACAATATGCACGAAGCATCTACAATCCACACTTGCACTTAGCACTTAGCTCTTCGACCCCTTTCTACATCGCCTATCTTTCTATTTATACATTAAAAAAGGGCCTAAACATGGGTAAACCCATGGGCCGACATTCCCATACCCGTTACATATCTCAAAACCCAAAAATCCCTAAAAAGGGGTCGAGATCCCGCGATCTCTTCTTCGACTTACGCTCCGCCTTCAACAGCCTGTCGAAGTCCAAAAATAGGTCAATCATGGCCAAGGATCCTCAAAACTTGGTCAAGGGCCAACAAACATCCTTCGACACAAGCACGGATATAATAATTTGAATATTACATGGTATAAAGAACAATTTAATGCATAATTTATTATTAGTCTTTCTCGTCGGTTGCCCGGTTTTCAAGAAAATCCCATGTCCAGTTCCGCCAGAAAACTAGTTTTCACAACTGGACTTATTTTTCTCTTTACTATTTTATTCATTTATTTACACTATCCTACTCTACTTTGGAAAAAATAACATCTCCTCAGGTGTAGGATTATTTTTAATGCATCCATTTATGCAACATGATCTTTGTTAAACACATATCTAGATTTGAAAAATACACCTTGATGAGTACTAGGATATGAGAGGCCAACTGCTCTTGTGTAGATGATGCCAATAAGTGTTGAAGAATGGAGAAATATTGAGGCTTAATGACTTTTTGGAACTAAGTCTAAGTACATTCTTTATACTCTTGGCTCTCTTCTTTGGTTGGCATGCCATGAAGTTCTTCAGAAGTTTCATCAATCTACTGAGTGTACAAGGGATCTGGATCTAGTGAAAAATATGCAAGGAATTGTTTGATTTCTGAATCCAGTGTCTATTCTTCATTGGTTATTGTCGATGACTCTTTGATCTCTTCCTCATGTTGACTACGATAACTAGAAGAAACTTCTAATTTCTCCCATGGAAATTGTTCATGGATCCTCCTCTGCTTCCAGAGATACAAACTCATCCCCTGTGACAATATTGAACTTTGGACAAGGATTTTAAGAATATCCTTGTGGTGGCATGCCCTCCTCTACTCAAAAACTTCTTGAGTTTCTTTGAATTCTTTCACTGGTCTTAAAGTTCCTTCCCACAAATGGATTAGTATTATGGGGGCTCTTACAACACCTTAGACTAAGGAAAATAAATTAAATTAACATGAATAAAATCACACTATTCGAATAAACTTTAAGAAATCTACAATATTTAGGTATAACCATTAGTCAACTATAGGATAAATAAGGGTTTGGATAGAGTCACCAAAGTAAATGCAGCGGGCTATAACCCTTGCAAAAATTCATAAGCAAGGACACTTATCATTTTTTCCTCCACCAATTATGTAATGTAGTGAGAAAAAAACCAAATAGAAACAACTAAAAAAACTATCCTTCTATCATTCACCTTTTAACATCTCCCCAACAAAAACACCAAAAATGTTGGGTCAATTAATTATCATTAATAAAACCACTGTCCCTGTCAATATGGTTCGTAAATGATCAAAGTTTAAACTATTCTAACTATTCTAGATTCTCAAGAGACAAGGAAATAATGCTTCAAACCAATCATTCATTAAAATTCTACCTAAGCAAGCCTTTTGAATACTTAGCTTAGTCCACAAAGTGAATGTCAAATATTAGCAGATAATAAATAACTTTATATATCATGCATAGATATCTGATCTATGCATGATCATATTCTTTGATCTGTTCTCATATTAACCCTCAATCTGTAGATGTCAAGGATTCACACACTAAAAATATCAAAGTGTTGGTAAAGAATTAAAGAAAGTGACTACTAACCCATTATTTTCATCAGATCTCCTTATAAAACCCAAGATGCAATATTTCACTTTAAAGGACTAAGTGTTCATCCTTCTACTTATGAGGTTAGATGTGATAATGATAATTCCAATTGCTTGTCAAAAAAAATACAACAGAGTATTATATATCATGCATAGATATCTTATCTATGCGTGATCATATTATTTGATCCTTTCTCATCTTATCCCTCAATCTATAGATGTCAAGGATTCACACACTAAAAATATCAAAGTGTTGGTAAAGAATTAAAGATAGAGACTAGTAACCCATTCTTTTCATTGGATCTCCTTGTAAAACCCAAGATGAAATCTTTCACTTTAAAGGACTAAGTGTTCATGCTTCTACTTATGAGGTTAGATGTGATAATGAGAATTCCAATTACTTGTCAAAACAAACACAACAAAGTGTTAACTATGGTCACAAGTTTTACTCTAACTGTTTTCTTTAATCAGTCATCCATAAGGACATTGAATCCCTATTCAATGTTACTGAACTTAAGATGAATTTCTCAGTCTAGAGGAAAATATTATGAATAGTAAACTCAAGACTTAATCCACAATCAATATACTCAATGCAATGAACTTGTGGTTGCGTTGCACTTCCTTTTACACAAACAATTTGCTTGCACAAAGGTGCAACTCAACTATCATGCATTGTTTAGTATTAATGGTGTGATAGGAAAAATAACAAGAACTATTTAAAAGTAATCAACAATATTTAAATATTAATTCTCACAAGGAGGCTCAAGACATATCCATATTTAGATGTCACTATATCAATGATTAAATTGATATTTTCCAGACTATGTGATCCAATCAAGAAAAAAAAACATAAAACCTATATTAACTGGAAAACTCAGCAATGAATTTAGATAAATAGCAAATCACTCAAAAGTAGATAATTGTCTCCTGAGAAAGATGTATATGGTACCATTAACTATATCCGAAGGTCACACATCAACAAACTATATCATTCATTAATAACAATCCTGAGACTATCCTTAGGTGGGAAACCCTTGCATTCAACCATGTAGATTACAATACAATGCTACAAGAACAAATTTAAAAGAAGGTAACAACCAAACTTGTTAAAGCAAGACTATGATATATCTCACTAATGTAGCACTTGTTCATCGATCTTATTTTCTTTATACTAGAATTGCTTTCATAAAATTTTAATTTATATTACTCAACACATTCATTGATCTCACAAAGAGTTATAATAATTTTTAACTTCCCAGGTTTGACCTCTCAACACAGTTTCCTTGGAAGTTGTATGTTGCTATTTAAACAATTTTTTTACTGGAAAAACCTTGATCACAACTAGATATTGTCACATGTGACCTAGGCCCTAACATAGGCACACACACCATGATGGGGGTTAGTTATTCAAAACCCATGTGACCATATTCCACCAGGGTGAGCACGCATATTTTAACCTTCAAGCTTGGATACCAAAATAGTTGGAGGTACAGGGACAAAGCGAACATTCCTCATTAGTAAAACATTGATTAAAAACCTTTATCAATTCACCAAGAACTTATGAAATATTAATAAATACAAAACTATACCTCAAAAATGATTGTTGAGGAGTTTGAGGGCTTAAAATCATGAGGTTGGTCATATTATGGATAGGGTTTAGGTTTATAAGTACGGTAAAAGAGGTGTTTTAATATGACAATTTAGGATGCCAACAATTGTTGTTGTGGGGAAACCATGGACACTATGGATAAATTCACTCCATACATATGCTTCTATACTCTTCGACGACCAACAAAACATATAGACAAAGGTAAAAATTCCCCAACCTGCCTTTGTATTCTTCAATGACTCTTATTAGTAGACATAGTGTTCTTCACTTGCTAGTAGTGGGCCACCATGTAGGGAGCTAGAGGAGTATTTCTTCATGGAGCAATGAAAACATATTGGAGGATTTCTTCGTCGAGGTGTATGATACTAAGACAAATTTATCTCTACCAATTTAGACAACCTTTTGTGTTTGTAAACACAAAATATATTTCATGGAAACATGTCTGACCACTAATTTAATTCTTCAACTAGATTGTGTGTTTGGATTTGAGTCTGGCTATATGTCATATTTTGGGTCTACAAAGTGTTGGGCCTCAATTTTGACAGGTTTTCAAGGATTATTTCACTTAACATTCCACGATTATTTTATACATGTGTACCTTCATTACCTTATATTATCCTATTTCATCTATTATCATCCATTTTTTATTATGTGAACTTCATTAGGCATACACGTGATAATATGGATGAATTATCATGTTTTCATGATTACTTGGAGTATATTTTTTGATGTCCTAAATTACCCCTAAAGTTATAGCATGTTTTAGTCATTTATAGTTACTACTAGAATTGCAATCTATGTGATTACTGGAATTGCAGGTTTTGACTATCGGAATTCCTGTAGCAGCCTGTTTCTAGAAGTATTTTTTCCACGACATTTCCAAACAGATGAAGACAAATTTGGAAAATTGAAGATATGGGTTTGGTGAAGAACACACTAATTTTAATAACACAAGGGGATATTTCTTAGAAAATGTACAACTAGGGAAATATGGGTGGATCTTCAAGATGGATTTTTCCAAAATTATTTTAGTGTTGTGATTCATGTAGTGCCTCGATGTTTGGGATGGTTGCGCCTATTGTGGACGAATTTGGGAATATGGGTATTGTCAAGGATCATGTTGTTGTTCTTCTATGTTATTCAAACATATCCAACAACCATTAGTTAACCTCCATTTCCTTAATAAAGTTTGTGTTGGTTGTAGATCCATGCATTTGGGATCTGGTCTCATTTTGTTTTAACCACTTCCCTTCTATGAGAACTTGGAATAAAGAACTTGTTGCAAATCAATATTTCTCCATTGTAGTCTTTGTTAGCAATGTATTCCAAGGGAGGCAGTCCCCCCTCCCTCAAGTATATGCTACCCAATAGTTTCCTTTTGTTGTGTGAGTTTATTTGTCTTTTTGAGCTGAAATTTTATTTATGTTGTGTGGTTCAAAATAATTCTTGTTGGAACAAGATTTTCATGCTTGTTTTTCTTTCAGTGAGAGCGATGATCATTTGAAATAGGAATTTTCAGAGTTGCAATCTATGCACTTATTTTTCACTATTTCTTCATTAGTTGGCAACTGCTCATGATGGAAACCTTTCTTGCATTTATCAGTTTCTCATTTTGATTGTTTATATTTTTAAATGAAGGTTGTTAATCTAACTTATGGAGTGAATGAAACAAAGTATTGTTGAATGAAAATATCTGTATTCAACCTACAATTCTACCCTATAATATTCATTGTTAGATGAGCTACCATTTCCTAAGAATTATGTTTTGCAGTTAATGAGAGAATGGTGTGTTAGTTGGAAGGTTTTAAGCACTTTGAGGATAGCTTCTACATATATTTTTCCTATCACTTCACAAGTTTACCAACTATGATTGATGATAACATGTAACAACATTATTATCATATAATTTGATTGACATTTTTGATGTCGTTGTCGGGGAAGTGCTTAAGGATTTAGTCTTGAAATGAGTGTGTGATTGTTTCTTCTAGATTTTTAGTTTTATTCACTACTCATGTCAATAGGGTCTTGGTGACAGCATGGCCTTAGTAGCATGAGAGTTTGAGTGCATGCTTTGCCTCAAAAGTTTCTTTGTAATTTTTTATATGAAAAAAAACCATACACTAATCCATGTGCAAGACAAGGATTATCAACTAGCAAGCATAAATTCAGGATGTTCAAGAATTTTCTCCTCCAAGAAATTTCTCAAATCCTAGCAACAATTGGAAACATCTCTACATCTCAAGAAGAGAAAATCTTGATAGCATTCAGGGAAATACCTGCACTCCAAGAAGTGACAGAAGACAAAAAATCCATGAGAAACATCAAGAAGACCTAGAAGGGACCAAGGAGTCATGGAAAGCATTTGATAAAGAATAGATAGAAGAACCTAAGATTGAGGAGTTTCTACCATGCATGTCATCAGATCATTTATGCATTCAAGATACCAATAAAAAATTATCATAATATATATATGGAATGAAAAGGGAGGACATCCAAACCAATGATAATAAACAAGAGAACCAAGGGAACAATGATTACATTGAAGTATGGTTCCAGACATCCATCAGTCATAGATATCCCTTCATCCTTCAACACTTCTTGGCACCATATCAATCAGATCAACTGGTTCCTCATATCCAAACAATAATTGAGGTATATTTTTCATATTTGGATATTAGTTTATTTGTGATCTTGTTACGTGCATGACTTCATTGGAAGTACTCCTACACTTGAGGAAAGGTTTCCTTTTCCAAGTAGGGTAGGATAGTCAATAAATAAATCAATAAATGTTGCATATAGTTGATTAGCTCAGTTTCAAGTATAGCTTGACAACCTACTTTAGTAATAATAAGGTCTCATCCTCAAATATTATTACTTCATTACATATGCTCATAATTCTTGCAGTAGTATTTTTCTCTAATTTCTTGTAGCAACCTACTTCAAGGGAACTTTTTGCACATAGGTTGCAACTAGTTGATGCCAAACGAAGAAAAATTGGGACATGGGTTTTGTGACCCAGATGGCCCTTTTGATAATAGGTGGGAAAACAATTCAGAAAATGCATAATTAAGGATGTATGATTATGTATTTGAAGCCAATTTTTAAATTTTCTTGTAGCTTCCTGCAACAAATTCTTGTTCTAGAAACAACCTCCAAGGTTGGCATATCTATGCAACTCCAGGTGAAATTATGAAGCATGGGTTTTGTTAAGAATGAAGGTTTTATTCTTACCTATTATTTAATCAACTCAATAACCCCCAGTCAAAGAGAATATCCTTGGTCAAAGTCACTAATTTATGTTCCTATAACACATTTCTTTGTTCCTGAAGTAGAATGCCAAAACATTTTTCAAACAACAACAAAGTCAAGAGTATATCCCATCAACCCCATTTAACATGACCAACATTCAACGATTAATACCTGCACATCAAATTCAAAGGTAAAATCTTAGGAGTTAATTTCAGTGTTTTTCAGAAATTCTGGTAGTATAATAGTGTTATCAACATGCTAGTTTACTACCGAAATTCCCAATTCTAGTAGTCCATCATGATTAAAAGAATACCAAATTACTACTAGAATTTCATTCTTGGAACAATTACTGGAATTGTAGGCATTTAATACCAAAGTCCATTCGACTACTAGAATTCTTGTAGGTGATATCCGACAATGGATTCGATGGTTCAACCAGTTTTGCCTCTCCAGGACATAAATGGAAACATGAATATTGTTCAGAAAGGTCTTGACATGGACATATTCCTATTTTCTTAGCTCCAGGATCATCTTCAAGCATGTAAATCTGTGGTCAAAGAAGAAGTCAAACACCAAAGTATACGAGGAAGATCCAAATGTAAAGCAATGATTTCATGCTTTCAATCATGAAAACACCCAATGACTAAGCAAGATGGTTTATTTGTATGATTCCATGTTGGGAATTTGATTTATTTTTTATGATTCACTTTGGCACCAACAATCTGACAACCAAACTAACTCTCCTCCTTCATCGTTGAGATAGAAAATTGTAACCACCTCGTCCAAGTTAAGAAATTTCAAGGTCGTGTTGGTTGTGTGATCCATCTATTTAGGGGATGAATGTTTCATTACTTCTACGTGAAGGTAAACTTGAGGTTATGAGGACAAATTGCAATTATTTTTTGCTAAGATATAATTCCCAATTTGCTTTGAATATACATGCAATGCGATTATTTTTTTGACATGTTTTGTGGTATTGTTGATAGATTCTAGCTAGTGATCTGGAACCATTTTTCTTTCAAATATAATTTTTTGTTGCTATTATGTTTGAATATCTGATTACAAATCTAGTTGGGTCAACATGAATCCAAGCCTCTCATTGGACGAATTTAAATGGAAGAAGGATCCATTGAATCATAAGTTGGACATAAATTTCCCTTACTTGATTGTACCAAGAAGTCAGACTAATTATATTCTCTTTGACATTCATAGACATAAGCTAGAGAAGCTGCAAAAATGGCTTCCATGAAATCAGATTCAAGGATGATTGTTACTTAGGGACTAGTTGTTACTTTTGGTTTAAGCCTTGCTATTGATGACCTTATTGGGATGGAGCATCATGTGGATACCTTTAGGTTGGATTGAATTTAAATATCAGTCATATATGGTAGCCTGTGGAGAAGGACTAAGAAATGACATCATTTCTACCTTCAAGTATGTTTGATACAAGAGTATTGTCCCTCCAAAACCAACCTTTTTTATTAGGCCTTAGGGTTCTTTGAATTTTCTAAGAGAGTGGGTTCCCTAACTTCAAATTATTGTAAAAATCATATGTTTTTATTGAATTCTAGAATAATTGTATAAGATAGAGTTAGTTGGATGAGATTGATGATTCTAGAATAGGAATTGGTTTGAAGATCTTGATATGTAATCAAATCTGCCTTTGTTAAGAAGATCTCAAGAGTTTATAATATTTAGAGAGATATTAAGGTGAGGTGTATATATCTTTAGGATTTTGTGGATCTGAGGGACCCTAGAGATTAGTTAGTGGATATATTCAAGGATCTGAACCAATTTTGGTGTTATAATCCTTTAGTTTTAAATATTGTAAGCCTAAGGGCATTAAGGGGGCCGAGTTAAAAGAGAAAAGAATAGGAAGAGTGTGAGTGGAAAATGCCAAGTGTGGCCAAAGTCCAAAACAAAGGCCAATTAAATGTAAATTAGGCCAAGAAAGGAAGGAATTCCTTGTGTAATATTATGTACAATGAGGGAATTAATAAAAGATAACCAATGTGTTATTTCTTCCTGTATAATTGAATGGATTATGTATTCCTCTGTATCATTGAATGATATATAGGGTGCATATTTGAGGTTTTTTCTACTAGAATTCTCTTTCAGAGTTGTGTTGTAGGTTCCAGATCTAACTTTGGTAAAACCCTCATATAAAATAGGATAGATCGTGACTCTTGATCATTAATCATTAGATGAGATAGATGGCCCAAATTTGATAGTAGATCATGGTTGAGTTCGAAGTTGCAATCAATTGAACTCATGAATGGATAGAGTTGAATTTTATCTCATGCACAGGACAAAACGTAGGTCAAATATTGTTTGAATTCCCTTGTAAACGTCGAAGATCAATGACCATCAGATCAATATGAGATCAATTCATGACCATGGATTTTTCTCAAGATCCATGCCATTCGATCAGAACAATGAAGTTAAGATCCATTGTTGATCACATAACATATCAACAATGATCCGAGGTTTGAATGATATCATGGAGGTGGATATCCGACCATCCTTTTTATTAAAGATCGCAGTGGAATGAAGGTAATGGATCGTGATCGTTGAACAAAAGAGATCGGCAATGGAGGTTGATCCATCGGATTGGAGACAATACCCCAAGGAAACAATAGTCCAATAGACCTAGGAAAATTCTATCTAGATCGATGGATCTAGGAGGAACACGTGGTAGTGTTATATTGGAGCAAGTTGTCGGAGTTGGCACAAATTGTCGGAGTGGTACCAACACATCAGAGTGTTTCCACTTGGTCAGATTCTGAACTTTCAGAATGGCTATGGTTTTTCATCGGAGCTGAATTGGTCAGAGTGACACACATTATTGTATTCCGATGATGACACTCCAACAAGAGGAAGTATGACACTCTCAGTGTTGGGTCATAGTCCAAGGTTTTATGGAGATCCCCACAAGACTAAACAATGATACCAATCTTTGAAAGTGGCAAACCACTTTACGTTAGTCCAAGGTTATATTGCTTGATTTCGCAGAAGAAAAGGGGCTTAGTGCCCAGACGAGGAATTTTTTTTGGATTACACGAAGGGAGATTAGTTCCAATCCTAACTAGAGTGCTTAAGTTAAGTGCATCTAAACTATTTAATGGGTTTTTCACCAAACAAAGATTCCAGGACATGATAAGTTCGAGGGATTAGCACCAGAGGGAAGATATGAGAGAAGATTGAGTGCTAAAGCTGCAAAAGAGTTTATTCTAACTCTATATTTTTGGGTTTTAGACCAGGAGGTCACCATCAAGTGGTATCAGAGAAGGAAATTTTGATTTTCTTGTGAATATGATTTCAAGTGAATGCTTGAATAATGGTAGGATATTACTGTTTGGATTGTTTTGTAATAGAGAAATTGCATATGATATAGGATGGAGGTTTGGATAAGGATACATGGTAAAGAAACAAAGTTCAGTAGAGGAACTTTGAGGTTGCATAATTGGGGTCATTCCAACCAAGGAAAAAGGTGGATGTTGAAAAGACAAGATCTCATAACATATTGTAGGGTATCAAAATAGTCCCTATTATCACTCCATTAATTCACTAAAACCTTCACAATTACTTCCATTTCACCTTCATATCACCTTCATTCCACCTCCACATCATTACATTTACCTCATTTGGGTTATAACTATGCTTTTCCAAAATCTATCAATTCTTAACATTTTTAAGTGGATTTGTGGTTAAACTTTAGAAAATAATATGCTTATACTTATACCTAACAATAAGAATGAGTTTGTTAACATGTGTAGGTACAAGAGAAGCTTCCAATACACCTTTATGTGGCACTCTATGTTCAAATTCGAATTTGAGGAGATCATGGAGGAGATTATTGAGAAAATCATTGAGAAGATCATGGAGGAGATCATGGACCTCATGGAGAATATCATGGAGGATAGGGTTATGTGTCTAGATGGTTGAGAGATGTATGGAACTAAAGAGAGATTAGTGGATCACATTTATGAGTTTGTTATCATAGCTCTTGTATAAATAGGAGTGTTACCTCCTTCATTTGTAAGCTTGTAATCTTAGAATTAGAAAGAGTTGTAACCTTAGAGTTGGTTTGTAATGGAGATTTTGAAATAAAGAATCATACTTCAATTTTGCTTCTACATCTGAGTCTCTTTTAAAGTGGTGTGCTTGTGGAGTTATGGAGGGCCCCCATGGCCTCACTTGCATGTTGATTTGCTTATTTTAGGTATAATTTAATTTATGTTTTCGTTTGATTTCAGCTCTTAAGTTTGTTAAAAATGTTCTAATATTGGAAGAGTCTTATTTGAAAGTGTTCTTGTAAGAGAACCGCAAGACCTCATACAATTATTAGATTTAGGTTTGTTTCATTTCATCTTTTAAATTTCTATTAAATGTTCTAATATTGTAGGAGATCCTAAAATTCAGGTGTTCTTGTAAGAGAACCTTAGGGTCTTGACAATTGTTAGATCTAGGTTTGATTAGTTGTTGAAAGAGATTTTGATGAATATGTTCTTGTAAGGGAACTTTAAGATCTCAGACATATTAGGAATCTTTCTAGATCTATATATTTTAGGTAGCGCTTCTAAGTTTACCTTCCCGGGTTGACATTAAATAAACTCTGATTGACATCATCAATTAGACCTAAACACATATCTTGCAGGTATTGGTCTAATGTTTTTGTTAAGCCCTAATATTGGCTAATTACCTCTTAATTGGGGCATATTATATTAGTAATTTTATTTTATTTATGTCGGCTTTAGGCCATTAGTTGTAATTATACCTCCTAGTCTCATATATACCAAGGAGACATTTTCATTTTGAATCATCTTGTACTTCAACATTTAAGTGGGGTAAAAGGAGGTTGCCCCCTCGAAGAGGGTTAATATATGAAATTATCTCTTTTTCAAGTCGTTGAGTACTTTTTCTAAGGTTTTTCTATGCTATATTGATATTTGGTTCTTAACATATGGTATCAGAGCTCAAGGTCTTGGGGTTTCGCTGCTACATCTGAGACACCTTGGAATTTTCGCTATAACTTTTTTTATACAACGTTTCATAAGGAACAGCTTGGATGATATTTAGTATATGGATCAAGGTACGTTGGGTTCAAAATTCATCTCTTGAGGCCTTATACTTTCGGTGATACAGCCTGTACAAGATAGGGTTCTAGAATCATCCTGAACTGAATCATTACGAAATTTTCGCTATAAAAATTTTTCTATAATGTTTCAGACCCTGAAATATGGAGGCTATTTACATAAATTAGTAAGGTATCTATGGTAAAATTTTCATCTTTTGGGTCATCATAAATTTGTAGATACACCTGTGTAAGATAGGGTATCTGACTAGTCCTATTGACTAGTCTCAAGAAGGTGTTCTGGGTAAAACAATCATAACTTCTTCATAGAGTATCAAAATTGAGTGGGACTTGTTTCATTAGATCATGGACAGTCTGTAGTATTTCTGGTGCGAGTTTCAAAATTTTATATCAATTATTTTGTGCGGGGCATGCTATACAAGTGATATCTCTTGGAAAGGCCAAAAATCGGCAAGTTGTGGGAAAGTTACCATAAATTCCACTTGGCACATCCAATTTTGATCAGACCTATGGCATTGCAGAGAAGAAATATTGGAGAAATACATAAAAGAAAGTTTCATACCCAGAAGGGCCGAAACTTGGGAGATACAACATAAGAAATATTGTCTAGCAGAACCACCTCAAAATCAAGGTTCAATAGTGATACTTGGCCAACATGCCACCAAAAAAGGGAACTTCTACACCAAATAAGCCTCCAGAAAATCCTACTTGGACTCTTGATGAAGGTGAAGAAATGCGTA
>ML801001.1:125506-140648 GCA_009831015.1 Picea engelmannii
TATATACCAAGGAGACATTTTCATTTTGAATCATCTTGTACTTCAACATTTAAGTGGGGTAAAAGGAGGTTTCCCCCTCGAAGAGGCTTATTATCTGAAATTATCTCTTTTTCAAGGCGTTGAGTACTTTTTCTGAGGTTTTTCTATGTTATATTGATATTTGGTTCTTAACAATTTTTATAATTTATTTTTTCTAGTGAATACATATTTATGTTTGCAGGTAGTAGCAGGAGGAGAAAAAGTCTTGAAAATGACATCATTGCATAGAGCTCTTCGTCATCTTTCCAACGACTCAAACGACAAGTAAAACATAGTCATATGCAAAAGTTATGAGCAGTCAAAGTTTGGGTCAAACATGCAAAGTCAAAGGTCAAAGGGAAATAAGAGGTGACACATTTCACCATTGCAAGGGTGACACATGGCACATGTCCATACAACATGTGACATAGAAATTTGAGTTGGAAAATTGTACCACCAATTGACAAGTGGATGAGTCATTTGTTGACAAGTGGATAGCCAATGAGAGGTTGCCACATGATAGCCCCTCATTGGCCAATATTGGTTAATCTATATAAAAAATTTGGGAGTCAAGGAGGGTCGAACCCGTGACCTCCCATGGTCTTAACATACTCTCCACAACCAACGTGCCATGATTTTAGGTCTTAAACTACATATGGAAAAAATTACATTTAAATTTGAATTGAGTTGTAAATAGGCAGCAAAGGGCCGAGGACCTAAGCCCTCGACCCTAGCCCTTAGCCCCTGGCTATTGTATACACCATGTAACCAACACCATAGCACCTAAGGGGATTAACCTAATGTTCATGTAGGAGATGTTATGTTTTGTATACTATATACATATATATATATATATATATATATATATATATATATATATATATATATATAGTAAATTATATAGTATATAGTAAACTATATACTATATATATAATATAATATATACATATATCCATATATTGAAAAAAAACCACAAAAAATTTCAAAGGATGAGGGGATCGTGGGAATGGAACCCCCGACCTCCGCTATTTTAGCCAGAGGTTTTAATCAATCTACCAAACAATTTGTTTGCTACGGAGATACCTCTTAATTTAGCATTCAGTTGCACTAACTTCATGTGAAGGTTGATCGACCAGGCCTATTTAAGGGTATGGATTTCGAGACCAACACACATTCCAATGTCGAAACACATTTCAAGGTGAAAAAATTTCAATGCAGAGTGCATTTATGTGTCTCAAAGTGTGTTCCAAGTTTGTTAAGTTTATGTGTTGCATGGAAAAGTGTTCCATAGGGTATGTTATCCACACCTAG
The DNA here is from genome assembly GCA_009831015.1 of Picea engelmannii. NCBI lineage: Eukaryota > Viridiplantae > Streptophyta > Pinopsida > Pinales > Pinaceae > Picea > Picea engelmannii. The sequence continues at coordinate 126,836 of ML801001.1, forward strand.
GTAAGTTTATACTCGTTGGATTCATTTTTCCACAAGGATTATGAATATGAAGTCTTTTTTATAATCACAGGCCATTTGTAAAAGTCTTATCTTATTTTTTCATGTATGAGACACATAGTCTCATTATACATATAAAAAGGGATTTTCCGGCCCCTGTTCAGAATTTATACCAGTTATCTCAAAGCACAATAAGATTGATACACTTGTTGATAGTGGATCACAAGTGGATCTTATTTCTGAGCAAGTTGTTCATAAGTTGGGATTGGAAACTAGGCCTGATCCAAGACTGTATCCTTTGCGTTGGATTGTGATAATGATCAGGTACAGGTAACTAAACAATGCAAGTTACGGTTCACAATCACCTCTAGTTTTATTGATGAGGTAGAGTTAGACGTTGTTCCACTCGACATTTGCAGGATGGTTTTGGGAATTCACTACTTGTATGATAGGAAGGCAATTTTCTAGAGGGAACATAACAAGTATCATCTTTTCAAGGATGGGATGTATTTCATTGTGAGAGCTCATCAAATGAAGACTAATTTGATAGTTGTCACTACAAGACACATCTTAGCTAATGCTAATATCCAGGATCCAGGTTTAGATCATACGGTTGAAAGAAGAATAGGGCCTTTGGTTGATGGTGTTCATATTAAGAAGGGCAAATATGTTGATGGTTCATTCTCTTTTGCATATGTATATTCAATTTTGTTGATCAGTTTATTACTAATAAATAGAATATGATTGGCTACTGCAACAATGAATGGTTGAGTTTGTGAATTTAAGGGAATGGTTGACTTGGTCAACAATGTTGTTTCATCCTTCATTATCATTGTGATGAGTCATGTGCTCGTTATCCAAGCAGGATGGATGGATGTACTAGACAAGTGAGGCAGAAGCATTCTCACTTTATTTCTAAATAATCCATACTTTTGGAGGTCCAAAATTTCCTCCAGTGGGGAGGTGTGATCCAAGAGGATCTAAGGAACGCTCACAAAGATCCAAAAAGGTCTGGAATGCTCACAAAGGTCATAGGGGGTCCAAAAATGCTCAAAATTTGACCTTCTCAAATCATCCTGAAAATGGCATCATTGTGTAGATCTCATCATCAAATTTCCATTGACGAAAACGACAAGTCAAATGGAGTTCATATGCAAACATTATGAGCAGACAAATTTTGGGTCAAACATGCAAAGTCAAAGGTCAAAGGGAAAAAAAGGAGACATGTGTCACCACTGCAAGGGTGACACATGGAAGATGTTTGTACAATAGGTGACATGGAAAGTTGAGTTGGAAAGTCGTACCATCAGTTGACAAGTGGACGAGTAATTTCTTAACAAGTGGATAACCAATGCGAAGCTGCAACATGGTAATCCCTCATTGACCAATATTGGTTAATGTATATAAAAGTTTTGGGAGACAATGAGGGTTGAACCCGTGACATCCCATGGTCTTAACATACCCGCCAGAACCAACACGCCATGAGTTTAGGTCTTAACCTACATATGTCAAACATTCTATTTAAATTTGTATTGAGTTGTAAATGGGTGGCAAAGGGCTGAGGGCCTAAGAACTTGACTCTAGCCCTTAGCCCCTGGATATTGTATACATCATGCAACCAACACCATAACACCCGAGGGGCTTAACATAATGTTTGTGTGAGAGTTGATATGTTTTGTATACTATATATATAATATATAGTAAACTATATATATATTTATATTTATATATATATATATATATATATATATAGAGAGAGAGAGAGAGAGAGAGAGATCCATATATTTAAAACTAACCAAAAAAATTTCCAACAAATGAGGGGATCGCGACAATGGAACCCTCGACCTCTGCTATTTTAGCGAGAGGTTTTAACCAATCCGCCAAACAATTTGTTTGTTATAGAGATACCTTTGAATTCAACATTAAGTTAGACTAATTTTGCGTGGAGGTTGGCCGATTGGGCCTATTTAAGGGCATGGATTTCAAGAGCAACACATATTCCAATGTGGGAACACATGTCAAAGTGCACAAATTTCAATGCAGAGTGCATTTATGTGTCTTGAAGTGTGTGTCAAGTTTGCTAACTTTATGTGTTGCATGGAAAAATGTGTCATAGGGTATATTGTCCACACCTAGGCAAGTTTATACTTGTTGGATTCATTTTTCCACGGGGATTATGAATATAAAGTATGTTTTGTGATTAGAGGTCATTAGTAAAAGTATTATCTCAGTTTGTTATGTATGAGACACATAGTTTCGTTATACGTGCAAAAATGGCTTTTTTGGCCCATGTTCAGAATTTGGCCGAATTTATACTCATTGGTTTTCATAATTTCGCAAGGAATTCGATGGTAAACTCTATTTTTGCATTTGCATAACATATTTCTAGAGTTTCTTCAAAATTGAATTTTTATGCAGCATATTGTAATGTAATTTGGTATTTTGAGATGATGGAGAATAATCATGCTTTATAAAGGGACTTTGAAGATGAAGAGATATATGTCATACATATATGTAATTCGAGTTCTTTTATTTTATGTTGTATTATCTCATCATTCTTCAAGATTATTCATCAATATTAATGAAGTTTATGGAAAAATAAGCATATTCACATGTGTTTTTTGCAAATAGTCAAGTGATCTTCATTTACCGAATCTAATCGGATGTTTATGTGTAATTAATAATTAATTGAAAATCTAAGGATTTTCGGATCAAGTTGGTATCAGAGTTGGTTTTGACGTTTATTTTCTAGTGAATGCTTACTTGGTCCAAATCTAAGTGAGGTGAAGACAAGCTTGCAAGTTATAATCCTTAAATTGGTTCAAGAGGCTTCATTCCACGAGGAGAAATGGAGCATGAATATGTTCTTTCTAAGGCTTATAACGAGTTTCGAAAAAATTTCCTTGAGATTACATCCATGGTTAAGGAATTGTGGGAAGACATAAAAAGAAGAAGAGAAACTCCTCATCAAAATGAAGGTGGTCAAGTCGAAACAATGGTAAAAATTGAAGCAGCAGAAGGAGGAGGAGAAGGTGAAGAACCTCTAGGGTCTCCTTCATCCCCATCATCATCATCATCATCATCATTGTCATCATCATCATCTTCTTCTTCTTCTTCTTCTTCTGATGAAAGTAAACATTCTTCTCATAAGAGAAAAAAGTGTTCTAAGAAGTCTTCTCGTTCTCATGATTTTCCTTTGTTAAAGCTAGATCTAAAGTTTGATTTGTCTTCTTATGATGGAGAGTTGAATGCAGAGAATTTGGATAATTGGGTCAAACATATTGAAGTATATTGCAGGGTACATAAAATCATACAGGATACTTCAAGGATACAGTTGGCCACTCTTCGCCTAAGCGGCACAACATTGATATGGTGGGAGAGTCGAACACAAGCTGATCTTATTCAACATGGTAAAATCATTTCTTCATGGATTGAATTTGTAGTTGCATTAAGAAAACAATTTTATCCATTATCTTATATGAAAATATCAATGATTTCTTGGCAAAATTTGAGACAAGGAAAAGGAAAAAATGTTCAAGCTTATACAGAGGAATTTAAGAGGAAGGCACTTCCTTTGGGGATTCCATTACATACTCTTGAGACTCTTCTAAAATATATTGGTGGTATGAATTCATATATTCGTCATACTATATTGATGTTTAATCCTACTAATATTGATGAAGTATCAATACAAGCTACACATATTGAATCCAAAAAAGGAAAACATGATGTTGAAGATATGTCAAAGGAGCCACATGAATTTGAGGAGTAGTCGAAGGGAAAATGGAAGAATAAAAAGACAAATACAGTAAATAAGGATGAAGAGAATTAGCCTACATGTTCTCATTGCGAGAAGAAAGGGCATGATTGGAATAATTTTTGGAAGTTGCATCCAGAATTGAAGCCAAAGTGGGCTCAGCCTAGGAAAGGTAAAAAACTGGCCACAGCCATAGTTCAGGATCTTGGATAAGATTTTGAGGATGAAACTAAGGTTACAACTATGAGAAACAAAGTTAAATATTATGTTGCAAGTTTCAGTTCATGTACTTCTTCTACAAAGACCAATGTAATCCCTGATGGAAGGAAAAGAAAAGGATTATTTCATTTACGAGTTATATCAAAGGACACTAAGATTGATACACTTGTTGATAGTAGATCAGAAGTGAATCTTATTTTCGAGCAAGTTGTTCAGAAGTTGGGATTGGAAACTAGGCCTCATCTAAGAACATATCCTTTGGGTTGGATTTGTGATAATTATTAGGTATGTTGTTCCAGAGTCTGTACTTAAGGCTAGAAAGTACAGGGTCTAGGCATCTGAAAGTGAGTAAAATATAAAAAGGGGAAGAATCAACCTTCGGGAAAGGAAGCTAAGGCTGATTTCTAAGTTTTCATTGTCTCGCTTCCAAACGTTCCTGGATGCTTAAATCCCGTTCAATTGTGCCCCATGAATGTTTGAGTTTTACCCAGGTGATGGCAGTTTTAAGTATGGTGTCAAAAAGGTTCAAAGCGATGTTGGTTTGATCCGATAGGTCAGGTTCAATGTTGGGTTATATTGCAATGGGCACAGTCATGGAGGAACAAAAATTGAAAAGAAAGTTCAAGGTTTAAAATGCTACTTCAATTTTTTTATCGTATAAAAGAGAATTTTTGAATCTGATGTTAAAGGTAGAACACAAACCAAAGGCCTTCTCCCGTAACTGAGTTAACTTTTTAAATAATCATGTATGAAATGTGAGAAAACATTAAGAAATCGACAATGCAAGGCTCCTATCAAGGGAGAATCCCGCCCTGTAAATAGAAGAAGAAAAAGGCAAGAAGAAATCTGACGAAGCATAAAATATAGAGATCTAAAAAGTTCATAGGTCTTGTACCTGTTGATAGCCGATACAAAGGAAAAACTGCAAGCGATTAGACGACTAAAAAGTTGGTCACCACAGTAGAAGTTGTACTAAATTGCAGCTAAGCATTCATCAGAAATATATATGCAAAATGAAATTTAATATAAGATAACAGAGAAAACAAAACTCATAACTCAATCTTCACGGAATCGGGAATCTTTGGATTGCTTTGTATTAATTTTCAAAAGAAAAAAATTCTCTATTACAATCGTCCAAGAAAGGTCTAGCCCCTCTTTCTCACTTCAAAATGCATATATATACAAACTTATAAACATTCGAATTTCAATCGTTCCATAAGTTTTCGGTTACAAAATGGGAAATTTAAGTGTTTCACTTCTTTGTCTTTGTCCTCCTTCGTGTGGGCAGAGCACCTATCTTTCTTTACTCTTCGAGTTCTAAAAATAGAACAGGCAGACATCTGTCATTATTTGGCACCAGAAACTTGCCCCTTCGCCTGCTCGGTGCAAGTGACGCACCTCTCCACCAACTGGGCTATCAACCTGGAAGGCTCTGCTTGGTCGCTTGCTTCAAAAGTGTAACAACTCTTCGCCAACTATGGAAAATGTTTTCCCACTTGTCGGTCCTCTGTGATGATGGAGCATAATTGTAAACTTGGTTGTACTAACCATTTGTCCACTTGGGCCATATCGACCTGGCTAATCTGGGATATCTCCGCTTGTTGCTTCTCCATGTTTTCTTTGATGTCCAATAGATGTTTAGCTATATTGATTTTGCCCAGTGTCCTAGCACTGATTTCCTTATCAAGGTCTAGCAAACTTTTACTTATCAAAGAGAACGTTTCCTCACAAAAATTCTTTACTTCGTTAGCTCTCCCCTTGCTTTCTGATATGTTCTGCTCCCAGACCTTCAACAAGATATTACCTCTGGTTTGTTCTGCGATTGATAATTTTGAGCTGTTGACCGTCTCTATCTTCGTCGTAGCTATAACAACATCTTGGATAGCGACCCGTGCTGCCTCAGCTTCTCTTTCTCTCGAAGAAATATTTTCTAATATTCGATCTATCATCCGACAATGGTTTTGAATGGTTCCTACCTTTACCAGCAGGTATTGTTGAGCCATAAGTACCTTATGTCAGATTTCGGTGGCCTGCGATCTGAACACCTTTATGTCTACAACCTGGTTCTCGGCCACCTCCTATTTCGACTGCAGCTCTATAATTTGTTGCCCCTGCTGGCTTACCTGTGTTTGGCTAGTTTGTGTCGACTGGCGCTCCTGCTCGAGGTCGAACCTGAGCTTCTCGATTTCACGCAGGTCAGCTGTTCAGGCTTCCTCAAGGCTCCTGCTCACCTCGTCCCTGACATTCGCTTCAACAGTAGCCACCTTAGCTTCCAATTTACTAATCAGGAGGTTCTTTCATTTCAACTGGGCCGTCAAAGTCCCAACTGAGTACTGATTGGCTGTAGCATAATCCCCTAGTGTCCTGGCTATCTCCTCTATAAATTCTCCCTCTTCCGCGGCCTTCCCATCTGTCATGATTTTAAATTTTTTAGCCATTACGCCCTCTTTTTGATATAATCCTTGCCTCACCACGGCCTTTATTTTTTTGTCAAAGAAAAATTCGTTAGGAGGTAGCTCCTCTACAGAAATAGGTGTCAGTTCTTCATTGAAAATCCATCCCGCGTCAAGATTCCCCTTTGTGAACTGCAAGGGTGTGACAATAGCAATCAGACTGTCGATTTCCTTAGATGTTTGTTTCGGGGTGACCTCTGTAACCAGCTTGTTTGACGTGAGCAAAAGTGAGTCGCTCGATCCCTACAAAGGTATCTCTGCTTGGCCTTGGGCCTGCTTACCTAGTGTGCCCTTTTTGGGGTTTCCTTCCTGCTTATGGGGAACTTCGGCTCCTTGCCTTGAAGTTCCAGCCTCCCTGGTTTTCCCTTGGTCCTTCTCCCCACTAGGACTCGAGTCCTTTGCACCTTTGGCTCCCATCTTCTTTGTAACTGGAAGCTCTGGGGCTTCACCCTGTAAAATCTGGGGGAGACAACTTCGTCAGTGCTCCTAGAATTTCAAAAATTCGGCCATGTCTCCGGGTGGCAAGACTTGAATCTGACTTAGGACTTCAGCAAAGGACATCATGCCCTAGAATATTTCGTCATGTGGGGAATCCTCGTGTTCATACGTCTTCAAGCCGCAACTTGCTAGGTGATTGCTCACAACCTTACTAGGGTCATGCTTCTTGAACTCAATATCCACCAACTTCATTTCTTCTAAAGCTATAGCCTCGGCTATGGCGTGGAAAAAATCTAACAAGGAATACACACCAATACGAATAGGGAAGGGTGGCCATACCTTTTTTGATACTCCTTTGATCTCTTTGCTTATTCCACTGAGAAGAGTCTATCTGGCAATCTCACAGAACAATAGCTTATCTAGCAGGAATAGCGGGAGGGCATATGGAGGGACAGAGGTGCCAAAAACCATGATATATGAAAATTCCTTCTCTAGATACCAATCTTCCATGCTGCTTAGGCTGGTCACGATGCTATCTGATATCCTGGGAGGCAGCTGGCCAAAAATGGCGACATGAAGTGGCACCATTACCCAGTTGAAGATCTCGTAGATGAATTCTATGGCCTTATCCTCCCAAAGCTTCAAGTGGTAGACATGGATAGGCTCTGTATTAGATGGAGCCCAGCTCCAGTTCATCAGTGGGAAGGGTGTCATGAAGAAGATGGCATCCATGATGTAAGAAAACATAAAGAATGAAGCTCCTTTCTTACTCGCCCTCTGTGCTTGATATTCAGTAATTTGACTGGTCAGACTGTCAGACAACAGTTTGGCCCAGTTGAAAGAGAAACCCTCAGTGACTGTATGAATGAGTGGCACCCATGGGAGGAATAAATGGGTAGTTTCCTCCTTCCCATACAACCTGCAGGTCATCATGGCTATGTACTTGAACTGTGGCTCCAAAGAAGAGATTGAATAGATCCCATTGGAGTCAGCACTGAATTTCGCGGGATGTGAGACCCAATCTTTGATCAAATCGGACAAACTTTTTGCATACTACTTGCACTCCTTCTTGAAGCCTTCTAGGAATTCGGCGTTGTGAGTAAGGTTCAGCGTGGGTGACAGTTTATACATTGCCCGCAAATGTTCTGGTCAGAAGGTACCAAACGTCACCTTCTGTTCGCTGATAATTGTCCTAGTCGGGATGTCCACATGGTCCAGTGCCCACCTGATCATATCAAAATAGGGAAGAAGCTGGGGCCTTGCCACTATTTTTTGAATCTCTGCTTGAGCGAAGATTTTGTATTTGGTTGTTAAATCATCCTTCGTGTTATCGTTAGAATCATCCGAACAATTTATCACCTCGGATTGCAAGATGTTGGAAACGTATGACCATGTCTTGATAGAATTAATACTTCGGGGCGAGGTATCGGAAACAATGTTTGAACCCTGACCTGAACTCTCGGCAGCTGACTTGGGCATTTTTCGTGGAGCCATGAGAATGAAACCTGCAACTAGACCACCTGTCGAACAGATTTGAAAATCACAAACAGCGGTTAACCTGGTAAAATGGCTCTGCGCGTCAATAGAAATGAGAACTGAAAAAATGAAGGAAAAAACTCTTTATCTTAGTCATTTAAACCCCTGGTGTCCATGCGAATAGAACGGTCAAATCGCTTAAAGAAAGATTTAGCACTAAAAGCAAGATCCTACTATCTGTCACCTCGCCATAGTTCAAATAAATGCCATAATTGTTTAACGATTTGTAACACGAATCAACGCAAAAAACATTTAAATTTACTCCGTAGATGGTGCATGTTAAAGTTTGCATTGATGCATAGATTAATCCATCTTATCTCCTTTAATTAAGTTTGTTTTAGTCTTTAATCCCCCTTTTTCAGCATTCTCCATATCGGAAGATTTCACTCCTACCCTTTGAGCCCCCAAAACCCGAAATCGTGATGATGTGATTTAGTTAAAAAATCATGATCTGACTTAAGTTCTTAATTAATCCATGCTTAATTAATGAATATCGTGACTTCGTGATTTGCAGCTACGAAGGTATGGTTTTTTGGGAGAGTGATCATCGAGTCACGAAACCCCGACAGTGCTTAACTAGGGTTTAAAGTGATTTACTCATGACACTAACCTGGGTAAACTTTTAAAACCGTTTCACGACTTCGCATATCGAAGTTTGGAAACCATGCGACTTGTAACTCCCGAAGCGCGATAGCACGAGGTAATAAAAGTGACAAACTTGCTTAACGGTTAAGTGACGGTGATTTAGGACTATAAAGGCCATCGCCACTTCACATGTCGGGGTATTGAAGCTTTCAGTGGGTAAATATCATAAAGTAAAAGACAACCTGAAAACCAACTTTTGACTTTAAGAATTATATTTAAACCACTTGGAAAAGGTGGCTCCAACATAGGCTCCAACTAGGGATCCCGTCTTCCTGCGGGGCAGGAAGAACAATAGACCACGTGACTGTATTGGGTAAATGGAGTCATTGGTTTCTTTCTACGAAATTTGTTTTAGGAAGGGGATACAGAGGAAAAAAAGAGATTTTGTCTTTACTTCTGAAAAGATTTTCAATATTCAATTGCGTTCTAAACTCAGTTGCAGTCCTTCTGATGACTTTCTCCTTCTCGATACTGAATTCAAGTTTGCTTTAAGATAATCAAAACATTCCTAAGAAATTCAACAGATCTTGTGGATTTTGGCTTGCATCAAATGAAGTAAATTCCATGCTTTTAATCGGGGAGTCCTGCTTGAACTTGGGATGCAGATCTAGTTTCGAAAAGGCTGTCTACCAGAGTAGAGTGAAATTTATGTATGACGGCCTTACAGATATCTCAGATATTGCTTCACTACCAATGAGCCTATTCAGTACCCCGGTGAAGTTATCTGGCCCTTTTTACTGAATTTCCTTTCACCACTTCGAATCATAATTATGCATTTAAATGTTGAGACGAGGGCAATCATTTATGAATTTCCTTTCATCGTCTCCTTGGACTAGATGGGGGCAATCAAATATGAATTTCCTTTCACCATCTGTCTTATATTTTACTTTTTAAAACATGAAGTGGGGGAAATCATCTTGTATAAGGTATACCAGGGATGATGTCTGTGTAATATTCGTAGTGAAGGTCTATCAACTTGCTTTGATTACTTAGGACCAACCTTCTCTTAACTTTCAAAACACCTTATCCCATAGGGAAAATGGGAAAAATTACTTCCAGGAGTCTTCCTTCGAGCAAGCCTCAATCCTTCGAAAACTGTTAAAAAACCTAGAAGAGTCAGGATCAACCTACGCATAACTTTGTTCAGTAGGAGACTGAGGAGTTATGAGGGTTGGCTCACTTTCTAAGATCTATTTTCCAGCTTCCAAAGCTAAAACGTAACCTCTTCTCCCTCTGTGGGAACCATGGAAAGGTGTTTGGTTTTTAAGAAGGTAAATCTGAGGATAGAAAAAGGGCAATGGAGAAAGGTCTGGAATTCGAAATACATAGGTCATGGATTAAACCCGACTCTTGGAACCCTTTCTCAGAGACGCTTTACTCCCTCTGCTTATTTTAATTACCTCTTATCTTTATCTAGGTGAAACTTTTAGGACTGAAAGTAAGAAGTCGTTCGTTTAATGACATATCAAGCGAAAACAACATACTTATGAGACCGTCATGGCACTTTATCGACATTCATTTGAAATACAGACATCTCTGGAACTCATACCTTTGCCTTACCATTTCGTTCTCTTCTAAAATAACGAAAAAAAAAATTATCACCTATTTTTGGCGAATTGATTCTCCGATATACGACCGTCTGTTTATTCCTTTCTGTTGTTTGGGCTGCAAGCCAGGAGCCTGTAAGGGAACAACACGAAGAGTATCAGGGCTATAAAGGAATTGAATGTGTTGAAAATTCCGTATCCCTACTTCTAGAAAAACACTGACCTATATGATTTGTGATGAAAGTAGACTTACTAAAGAAAAATTATGAAATAAAAAGAAAACACAAACCGGTATATACAGTGGAAATTTTGGAAACCATTTATTGCATATAGTGCTTTAAATAACGCTCATTGGGCGTTAAGGATTTTATCATCCAAATTCTCTAATACAAACGAATTTTTCCCTTCAGGAGCTGTGACTTTGAACGGTCCGTACCAGATATGATCAAATTTACCATGTTTTGTCGAGTCTTCCTTCCTAGCATCCCATTTCAAAACAAAATCTCCGAGGAGAAATTCTATGTCCTTGGCTTTATGATCGAATAACACTTTCATGTTGTCCTGGTATTTCTGTAGCCTTTCATCCACTTCGGCCCTGTGCTGTTGAACTTCAATCAGTTGGTTTATTCTTCTTGTGACATGATTTGGTTCTTCTTTCTCATCTTGCCAAAGTTTCATTACGGGAAGCGCTATATTTATAGGTAATACTATGTCGGTCCCATATACTATTTAGAAAGGAGAGGTGACGATAGATTTTTTGTACCTATCCAATTTGCCCACAAAGTGTATTTCAAATGCACATGCCAAGATTTTTTGTTTTCGCTCAACACTTTCTTAATTATAGTGATTAGACTCTTGTTTGAAGACTCAGCTAGCCCATTTCCTCGGCGGTAATATGTCATGGAATGACCGAGCACGATATTGTACTTTTGGCAAAAGTTGACCATAGCCATAGATTTAAATGCCTGGGCGTTATCTGTGACTATCTTTTGGGGGCAGCCGAATCTAGACAAAATGTTCTCTTCTAGGAAATCCATTACCACCGAATTGATTGCCTTTCTAGTTGGAATAGCCTCCACCCATTTGGTGAAGTAATCTGTAGCAGTCAGGATCCATTTATGTTGAGAACTAGAATGAGGGTTAATTTCGCCTATAAAATCTAGTCCCCATTGTTGAAAAGGGGCTTCCGTTTTGAACGGAACCAACGGTAGCACTGGGAGTTTGTGCTTGCCTGCGAACAATTGGTGAGGGTTACAGGCTCTGACTTTGGTGTTGACGCCTGAGAATAGTTTGGGCCAATAATATCCTGCCCTCAAGATCTTATAAGTCGTTTCCCTCCAGGCGTGATGTCCTCTGCACACTCCTTCGTGAAATTTGTTTATGACCTTCTTTGTTTCTGATTCAACTAAACAAACCAACAGGAAGCCTAGTGGGTCTTTCCAATACAATTGGCTTTCGGATATACAGTACTTCATCGCATGCAGCTTCAGTGTCCTGGATTTAGATGGGGATAAGTCACTCGGGCATTTCTATTGGACACACCTACCACACTTAGAGGGGGGGGGTGAATGAGTGTGGGGATCTTTTTCCCAAAACTTCACTCTTGCACAAAAATCATTAGTTAGCATTTGACATTTAATAATTACTCATTGTTGTCATTAATAATCAGTTAGATGTGAATACACATCAGTAACATATATCAGCAATATATCATCAACAAATCATCTCCACAAGGAACACAAGATGTATGTCAAATTTTTTTTTTTATTATGGACTTCAATCTGGGGGTTTTTCAGCAACAACTGAATAGAGTACAACTCTACAAGAGCACCAACTCTTTATGCAAGACTCAGCTTACATTCTCAGCACCAAATGATATGAGGCAACAATCCTCAACAGATATCAATCTGTACCATAAACAAGAGCATCAACCATGCACCAACCTGTGCCAAACAACCTGTAATCAACCTGTATCATAAAAAAGTGCATCCAACCATGTACCAAGTATATACCAATCATGTGTCAACTACTCATCAAAAATGACTCATCAATATGTACCAACATCATGAACTATACACCTCATGTAAGTGCCAACTCATCAACTGCTTGTCTCAACCATGACTAGTTTTGGATTAGTCAACAACCCTAACTTGAAATAATCATAACTTTGTACCTGTAATGAATAAAGATATGAAACTGATACACAATGTGCTTCAGTATGTTTTATACAATTCTTCCAGGTGTCACTACTTGTAACCTCTCAGAAAAGGAGTTATAGCAAAATTGGCATACCTTGCTGAATTTTGGATTATTCTAGAGAGCGACCTTGTAGAGTGTGCCCCACATGGAATATTTGTTGAATAGATCTGAATTTATTCTAGAGACTACTAAAGACTGTAATATAACCAACATAAATTTTCTCACTGAATTTGGATCTATTATGAAGAAGTTATGACGTTTTTACCCGAAACACTTGTTTTTGACTAGTTTCAGGACTGGTCACAAACCCTATTTTCCACGGAGTGTAACTCACAAAATACAACGACCCACAAGATGAATTGTTAACCATAGATACTTGGATATGTTTTATCACTTTCATAGCAATTTCAGGATCTGAATCATTATATAAAAAGAGTTATAATGAAAATGGTGAGATGACCTGTAAATAACATACCTTAGAAAGCACCATCAAAAGAATTTATCCTTCCTTGCATTTCGGCCTTCTTTTCTTCACTTTCCTCAAAATTTCGGCTTAGATATCCTTGGTTACCTCAGTCACCTAGAGATATTCAATATTCTCAAGTTTTCCACACCAAAAATGCTCAATAATCTCTCACAAGAAGCTCTCCACCAATACTCCAAAAGATATTCTCACAAGAAGCTCTCCATTGATCCACAAAAAGGATGATCTACAAGAGACCATTGCTATCTTATTTATATTTTCATCCTCTAGGTCACTTAACCCATTTTTAGGTCACTTAACCCATTTCTAGGTCACTTAACTTATTTTCCTTATTTTAGGGTTAACCACTTTCCATAAATAGAAAGTTCTCCAATACTTTATCATTTAAATATTCTTTCTTGATTTTGTCACCTTACTTTATCATTTCTTGATTTTGTCACTTATATTGATTATTTAAATAATCCACCTTGAATTTGTCACTTTAATTTATCATTTAAATAATATTAACCCATTTCTAGGTCACTTAACCTATTTTCCT
>ML801001.1:182630-201764 GCA_009831015.1 Picea engelmannii
AAATGGCATGACAAGAACTATCCATATAGGATAGTTTCACCAACAATTTCCTTGATCTTCATCTCGTTATTCCACATACAAGCATGGGTCCTCCAACCATTCTTCTAGGATAACTCAATCCGCAAAGTGTCTTCCTATGAGGGATTTCACCATAAGGGGACCACTTTGGAGTTCATTCATTTGTGCACCTTATCAATCATGATAAGACAATAATGAGAGCATGGGTCCTCCAACCATTCTTCTAGGATAACTCAATCCGCAAAGCCTCTTCCCGTGAGGGCTTTCACCATAAGGGGACCACTTTGGAGTTCATCCATTTGTGCACCTTATCAATCATGATAAGACAATAATGAGTCATCTATACATTTTTCCAACAATGCGTCATATACCAATGAAACCACATTGATCCATCTTCATCATGTATCAATGACAACTCATTGGTCCATCTTCATCTATGCATTCTCATCAAGGACAATACATATTATATTACATCAATCGTCAATCAATCAATCCTTTGACATCAATCAATCACTTGACATCAATCAATAACTTGACATCAATCAATCAAACCATTGGCATCAATGACAACATGATCCAACAATTTCAAGGTCAGCAAGTAGGACATTATGTCTTTATACCAATCTGATGAGGCAAACTTCTCTTCGATTCTGATTGCAGTTATTTGTTTATCGAGCTCGTTCATGTCCACACACTCTTCACATCCCTGTAAGCCATTTATTCCAAGGGCTCTGAAATTTGATTTAGCTAAGAGCTTAGCCAAACCTTGTCCTTTTACTAGTCTCGTCAGTTTTATCTCTAGGTCAAATTCTTGAATTTGAGCAAGACACCGTCCCCTTTTCCCATCATTGTCAGACTGAACCAAAATGTCTTTTATGGAACTAGTGGGTACGTACACAATTACCTTGGAATGTAACACATAGGTTCTAAAAGCCTTTAATGCCTTCACCATAGCATATGCTTGCTTTTCCATTATATCGTATCTAAGTTCAGCGTCTCTAAGACTTTTACTAAAAAAGGATATTGGTTGCTCGAAACCTTCTTCATTGTTTTGGAGGAGTACCGCAGCAAGTGTGTGTTTGGAGGCAAACGAGAAAATCAGAAAATCTTTAGATAATCAGGGCTTGCCAGTATGGGTGCCTCGCTTATAACCTTCTTGATGCATGCAAATGATTCTTTGGCTTCTGTTGTCCATTTCACTTCATTGTTCTTCTTTAGCATATATGTGATCAAGTTCACGATTTCAACAAAGTTTGGGATATTTATCTCCTCAAAAAAATTATTTTTCCTAAGAATGACTTAATCTCTTTTACATTCCTAGGGATATTTATGGTGTCTATAGCTTCAACCCTCTTAGGATCAATTTTAATTCCATCTCGAGACACAATATGGCCCAAACCTGCGACATTTATCAAACATCTTCTTGAGATGTATCAGATGATCTTCATCAGATTTAGAAAAAATGGTCAGATCATCAAGATATATAACCACGAATTTGTCCATTTCACCGATGAAAGCGATATCCATAGCACGTTGGAAAGTAGCACCTGCATTCATTAAACCAAAAGGCATCTTGTCATACATAAATGTACCCCAAGGGGTGGTGAAGGTTGTTTTTTCTTTATCATGCTCGTTGACAACAATTTGATTGTACCCGAAAAACCTGTCGATCATCGACATCCTATTTTCCCCAACTACTTTTTCTAAAATGTGATCCATTTTGGGTAGAGGGTAATTATCTTTGAGGGAGGAATTATTTAGATTTCTAAAATCAACACACAGTCTGATCTCCCCACTTTTCTTTCTAACCGGGACCAAGTTTTCTACCCAGTCGGAGTATCTCAGTGGTACGATTATTTTTGCGTCCAGGAGCGTTTTGACTTCCCTTTCGACCATGGGCAATAAAATAGGATTGATTTGTCTGAGTTTTTTTCTAAAAGGTTTAACACCAGAATTTAGGGGTATCTTGTGTTCAATCACAGTGGTGTCATAGGTTCTCAGCTCTTTGTACAACCAAGCAAAAACGTCTTTATATTGCTTAAGTAGATAAGAATATTTACTTTTTGTCTTAGGAGAGAGATACTTTGATATTTTTACTATCCTAGGCTCCTCTTTGGTCCCTATGTCGCAGTCTTCAACCTCTTCTGGTTGGGGTTGCAAAGCAGATTTTAAGGGCATATCATTTTGGTTGAACAGCCTCTCCAAAGGGATTAGTCCCTTTGGAATCTGATTGTTCTTTAAAACCAACATGCGATGATTAGCAATCTTTTCCTGGAACCCCTGAGGATCCTCTCCCTCTTGCATGATCCATGTGTGGTCGTTTTGGTTTTCTTGGTCAATGTGAGTTTTGGAGAAGTTGTCCACCATTTCGAGGAACTTCCTGATTTGTTCATCATCCTCAAACACTTGCCAGTGTTGGATGTTGTTTGGTATGGAAGGTATGTTCCTCACCTCTATGTGGTACCTTAGTTTGAAAGTTGTAGGGGGGGGAAATGTTGAGGCTTCTTTGGCTAATGAATCGGCTTGCAAGTTTTCAGCGCGTGGGATGAAATGAAAATTTACCGACGAGAAGAAATTTTCTATTAAATCCCAGGCACAATTCCTATAAGATATCAATCTTGGGTGTTTGGCCTGGTATTTCCTATTTATCTGTTTCACTATCAATTATGCATCTCCATATACTTCCAAGTTCTTTATGTTCAGCTTCCTAGCAACTTCCAACCCTAAGACTAGAGCCTCATACTCACATACATTATTGGTGTAGTCTATATCCCACTGAATCCTGTAAGAGAAAGGAATAAAAAATTCATTTTCAGGTGCTACAAACAGTACTCCTGCACCTGCTCCTTCATATGACAAGGCACCGTCAAAAAAAAAATTCCAAATTCCAGTGCTATACATATTTTCGTCTATATTTCCTGATTCATTTTCATCTATGTACTTCTCTTCTGTACAACTATTTACACCATCATCAAAAGACAAAATACAATTCCCTAGATCTTGATCAGCAACATAAACAGGATAATTGTTAGGATTATGTGGGTCGCTCACTGTGTATGCTAACCTCGTTTCCCTGTATAGCCGAGTAAATTGTCCACCAAACACAGGAATCGTGGCGTAGGTCATGTCTAGTTGAAGAGAACCCCCAAGTTTGGCTCCCCACGACCTAGATAGTAGCAAGCCATACTTCAGATGTATATCGGCGATAACTACATCCATCAGGACGCTTTTCATTGGAACCTGTGCAAGAGTGACTACTAAATATTTTATCATACCCATGCACTTAACTCTTATTGAATCGAAAGAGTAGAGATCTCCATAAGTCCTGATGATCTCGTGGCCTAGTCTATCCATAATAGACTTGGGCATCACATTATGTGAGGCTCCAGAGTCTAGCATGCAGTTATGCAGCAGTCGATCATGCACATCCAGGGTAATATAGAAGGGAGCGACGATCTCTCCGGCACCCTTGAAATGTGGACCAAAAGTGATATTAGGCTTATCATCTTCCAAGTTTATCACGTCAGAGTGAATTTCTAGATCTGAAAAACCTATCATTTTGGTTATCTACTTTCGATACACAGGATTCTTTGCTAATTTGACCAGAGGGATTGGTATTTTGATCTTATTTATCTCATTTTCAAGGCTGAAACCTCCCCCACCTTTGTTTGTTTCTCTGGTTGAAACCTCAAACTCCTTCTTTTCTAACTTATTTGTTTATGCTGATTTATTTTCCGTGAGTTTATTTACCAGTATATGTGTTTCAGCTGTCTTAGTTTTTTTTGCTTGGGTCTCAGCCTCCTTTACTTTGGGATTCTGCGAATCTACCCCTTTTATTTTTCTATTAGGTATCTTAGTCTCTTTTGGGGCGGGCTCGTATATTTCACCTCTAGGAAGAATTTTCTTGGGTTGAGGAGTCGACACAGGTTTGTACTTATGTTGGACCTCAGCCATTATAGAATCGGTCATTTCTTGATAGACAGAAACATCAATGTTGTTTATGTCATCATCTTTATTTGACGGTTGCTCTGTGTTCAAGGACTTCTCGTAATCTTCTTTAGTTAAATGAGGCTGTGTGCAGTCGTCACCCAAATCATTTACATCTTCTTCCAGATCCTCAAAATCTTGCAGGTCGTTTCCTCCTATAAAATTTTCATTTTTTAAAGGAGTTTGAATTTTTTGGTCTTCATTTTTAATCTGTCTTTGTTGATTTTGAGGGTTGGGGTTTCTTCTAAATTCCCTCTTAACGAATGGATCTACCTTGGATTGATATAGCTCCATTCTGGAAATCTTATTTGATAACTCTTTAATTATCCTAGCCATATCATCCATTTTATCATCTGAGGATCTACTAGGCCCTGAGGGTCCCGCTTGTTCCCTAAAACATTTGGTTTCTCGGCTTCCCGTTTCTACTTTTGTTTTTAATTTTCCAGAAGCCATCATGTTATATTCGATCTCTATGACATCATCTTGCATTCGGGTCAGGGTATCCCCTCTCCTTTCTCTCAACAGAAGTGTGAAATCAGGTTCGAAGGCTCCTGCAAAGGTTACCTTGGTTGCAGGTTGGGATGGTTTAACTTCAACTAGGATATTATTATATAACTTGTTAAAAATTTGGATGAATTCCATAACAGTTTTCGATTTTTTTTCTTTAAAGACCCGAACTTGGTCAAATAATACAAATGGTCTTTTCTTTCACCCCATTGTCTAAGAAAAGAGTCTTCTAGGGCATCATAGGATAATATCGAACCTATGGGCAAACTTCGAAACTAGGTTCGTACCTGTTCTTCGAAAGTCTGAACAAATAACCTCAAATATACATCTTTGTGTTCAAGACCTAGGATATTTGTGAACTGATCAAAGAAATTTATATGTTTGGTCACGATTAGGTCCCCTTCCCTTGTAAATTTAGGTAAGTTTTTCATGTAGTTTTCAGGAAGGTCGTGAAGAGGGACAGGCAGGACCAGAGGCACATATCTGGTAGCTACTTTAGAGAAAACTCTGGGAGGCAGGGGTGGCCCTTGCCCCCCCCCCCTCCTCCTCCTGGAGCTCCTCCACCTCCTCCTCCTAAAACCCCTCCACCTCCCCCTCCGACGGCTGCCATCGATACTATTGGATAGGAAAACGGTGTGTTATATAGAGGGTTCTGGAACACTAAAAGTGAATCTTTAGCTTCTTCGAGAGACAAGAAAATTGAAGAAGGGTGAAAAGGGATGCGAGGACTTGGTTCCTCGGATTTGCAAGAGATGTAATCAGGGGAAACCGCGGGCATGGAATCTGAGTATATGGTATACTCTTTGAGACTCGAGGAGTTCAAGAAATCTAATTGAAGGGTCAGCAGGATATCGATCGCTGTTAAATTTACTGAGGGATTTCACCTTTATGTACTCCAGAGGCTATCGAATGAATTTCATTTTTAACTTCAGGGAGAGCTAAATTTGCGTTGAGGGTTTTAGGGGGGGATTCGTGCAAAGTTAGAGGTTCAAAATAAATCTTAGCCTTGGGTTGTGTGTACCCAATCTGGTTGACTGCAGTGGTTGGCTTAAGGGAACCTCTTATTTTCAGTATTTTTTTGGGATCGAAAACGGGCGTGGTCTGTTTACCATCTGGGTTTTGTATGGTGTTTCTTCGACCGGATGCCAGCTAACTTAAACGTGGAGTCACCAAGTGAATAATAATAATAATAAATCCTTTAGAAGGTGTTCACTCTTTGTTCACTATCAAAGGGTAGAAACTTGCAAAAATGTCGTTCTCCCAAGGAAAAGGTTTTGTAACTTCGGTCCCCGGCAACGGCGCCAGAAAGATGTTGTTCCATAGTCTGTACTTAAGGCTAGAAAGTACAGGGTATAGGCATCCGAAAGTGAGTAAAAGCTAAAAAGGAGAAGAATCAACCTTCGAGAAAGGAAGCTAAGGCTGATTTCTAAGTTGTCTCTGTCTCGCTTCCAAACGTTCCTGGATGCTTATATCTCGTTCAATTGTGGCCCATGAACGTTCGAGTTCTACCCGGGTGATGGTAGTTTTAAGTATGGTGTCAAAAAGGTTCAAAGCGATGTTGGTTTGATCCGATAGGCCAGGTTCAATGTTGGGCTGTCTTGCAATGAGCACAGTCATGGAGGAACAAAAATTGAAAAGAAAGTTCAAGGTTTAAAATGCTACTTCAATTTTTTTACCATATAAAAGAGAATTTCCGAATCCGATGTTAAAGGTAGAACACAAACCAAAGGCCTTCTCCCGTAACTGAGTTAAATTTTTAAATAATCATGTATGAAATGTGAGAAAACATTAAGCAGTCGACAATGCGAGGCTCCTAGCAAGGGAGAATCTCTCCCTGTAAATAGAAGAAGAAAAAGGCAAGAAGAAATCTGACGAAGCATAAAATATAGAGATCTAAAAAGTTCATAGGTCTTGTACCTACTGATAGCCGATACAGAGGAAAAACTGCAAGCGATTAGATGACTAAAAATTTGGTGACCACTGTAGAAGTTGTATTAAATTGCAGCTAAGCATTCATAAAAAATATATATGCGAAATGAAATTTAATATAAGATAACAGAGAAAACAAAACTCATAACTCAATCTTCACGGAATCAAGAATCTTTGCATTTCTTTGTATTAATTTTCAAAAGGAAAAAAGTCTCTATTACAATCGGCCAAGAAAGGTCTAGCCCCTCTTTCTCACTTCAAAATGCATATATATACAAACTTCTAAACATTCGAATTTCAATCGTTCCAAAAGTTTTCGGTTACAAAATGGGAAATTTAAGCATTTCACTTCTTTGTCTTTGTCCTCCTTCATGCGGGCAGAGAACCTTCCTTTCTTTACTCTTCAGGTTTTAAAAATAGAACAGACAGACATCTGTCATTATTTGGCATTAGAAACCTGCCCCTTCGCTTGCTCGGTGCAAGTGACACACCTCTCCACCAACTGGGCTATCAACTTGGAAGGCTCTGCTTGGTCGCTTCGTTCAAAAGTGTAACAACTCTTCGCCAACTGTGGCAAACGTTTTCCACTTTTCGGTCCTCTGTGATGATGGATCATAATTGTAAACTTGGTTGTACTATCCATTTGTCCACTTGGGCCATATCGACCTAGCTAATCTGGGATATCTGCACTTGTTGCTTCTCCATGTTTTCTTTGATGTCCAATAGATGTTTAGCTATATAGATTTTGCCCAGTGTCCCAGCATTGTTTTCCTTATCAAGGTCTAGCAAACTTTTACTTATCAAAGAGAAAATTTCCTCACAAAAATTATTTACTTCGTTAGCTCTCCCCTTGCTTTCTGATATGTTCTGCTCCCAGACCTTCAGTAGGATATTACCTCTGGTTTTTTCTGCAATGGATAATTTTGAGCTGATGACCATCTCTATCTTTGCCATAGCTATAATAGCATCTTGGAAAGCGACCCATGTTGCCTCAACTTCTCTCTCTCTAGAAGAAATATTTTCTAATATTTGATCTATCATCCAGAAATGGTTTTGAATGGTTCCTGCCTTTACCAGCAGGTTTTGTTGAGCCATAAGTACCTTATGTCAGATTTCGGCTGCCTACGATCTAAACACCTTTATGTCTACAACTTGGTTCTCGACCACCTCCAATTTCGACTGCAACTCTATAATCTTTTGCCCCTACTAGCTTACCTGTGTTTGGCTAGTTTGCGCCGACCAGCGCACCTACTCGAGGTCAGACCTGAGCTTCTCGATTTCACACAGGTCGGTTGTTCGGGCTTCCTCAAGGCTCTTGCTCACCTCATCCCTAACATTCGCTTTGGCAGTAGCCACCTTAGCTTCCAGTTTACTGATCAGGAGGTTCTTTCGTTTCAAATGGGCCGTCAAAGTCCCAACTGAGTACTGATTGGTTGTAGCATAAGCCCCTAGTGTCCCAGCTATCTCCTCTACAAATTCTCCCTCTTTCGCGGCCTTCCCATCTGTCATGATTTTAAATTTTTCAGCCATTACACCCTCTTTTTGATATAATCCTTGCCTCACCACAGCCTTTCTTTTTTTGTCAAATAAAAATTCGTTAGGAGGCAGCTCCTCTATAGAAATAGGTGTCAGTTATTCATTGAAAATCCATCCTGCGTCAGGATTCCCCTTTGTGAACTACAAGGGTGTGACAATAGCAATCATACTGTCAATTTCCTTGGATGTTTGTTTTGGGGTGACCTCTATAACCGGCTTGTTTGACGTGAGTGAAAGTGAGTCACCCGATCCCTGTGAAGGTAACTCCGCTTGGCCTTGGGCCTGCTTGTCTGGCGTGCCCTTTTTGGGGTTTCCCTCTTGCTTCTGGGGGACTTCGACAACTTGCTCTAAGGTTCTAGCCTCTCTGGGTTTTCCCTTGGTCCTTCTCCCCACTAGGACTCGATTCCTTTGCACCTTTGGCTCTTGTATGCTTTGTAACTAGAAGCTTTGGGGCTTCACCCTGTAACATCTGGGGAGACAACTCCGTCGGTGCTCCTGGAATTTCAAAAATTCGGCCATGTCTCCGGGTGGCAAGGCTTGAATCCGTCTTGGGACTTCAACGAAGAACCTCACACCCCAGAATATTTCGTCATGTGGGGAATCCTTGTGTTCATACCTCTTCAGGCCGCAACTTGCCAGGTGATTTCTCACAACCTTACTAGGGTTGTGCTTCTTGAACTCAATATCCACCAGCTTCATTTCTTCTAAATTCGTAGCCTCGGCTTTGGCGTGGCCAAAATCTAATAAGGAATACACACCAATACAAATAGGGAAGGGCGGCCATACCTTTTCTTATACTCCTTTGAGCTCTTTGCTTATTCCACTGAGCACAGTCTGTCTGGCGATATCACGACACAATAGCTTATCTGGCAGGAATAGCGGGAGGGAATATGGAGGGACAGAGGTGCCGAAAACCCTGATATACGAAAAATACGCCTCTAGATACCAATCTGCCACACTGCTTAGGCTAGTCGCGACACTATCTGATATCCTGGGAGGCGGCTGGCCAAAAATGGAGACATGCAGTGGCACCATTACCCTGTTGAAGATCTCGTAGATGAATTCTTTGGCCTTATCCTCCCAAAGCTTCGAGTGGTAGACATGGATAGGCTCTGTATTAGATGGAGCTCAGCTCCAGTTTATCAGTGGGAAGGGTGTCATGAAGCAGATGGCATCCATGATGTAAGAAGACATAAAGAATGAAGTTGCTTTCTTACTCGCCCTTTGTGCTCGATATTCAGTAATTCAACTGGTCATACTGTTAGACAACAGTTTGGCCCAGTCGAAAGAGAAACCCTCAGCGACTGTATGAATTACTGGCACCCATGGGAGGAAGAAATGGGTAGTGTCTTCCTTCCCATACAACCTGCAGGTCATCATGGCTACGTACTTGAACTATGGCTCCAAAGAAGAGATTTAATAGATCCCATTGGAGTCAGCCCTAAATTTCACGGGGTGTGAGACCCAATCTTTGATCAGATCGAACAAACTTTTTTCATACTGCTCCCACTCCTTCTTCTTGAAGCCTTCTAGGAATTCGGTGTTGTGAGTAAGGTTCGACGTGGGTGACAGTTTATACATTGCCCACAAATTTTATGGTCAGAAGGTACCAATCGTCACCTTTTTTTCATTGATAATCGTCCTGGTCGTGATGTCCACATGGTCCAGTGCCCACCTAATCATATCAAAATAAGGAAGAAGTTGGGGCCTCGCCGCTATTTTGTGCATCTCTTCTTCAGCGACGATTTTGTATTTGGTTGATAAATCATCCTTTGCGTTATCGCTAGAATCATCCGAACAATTTATCAACTCAGATTGCAGGATGTTGGAAACGTATGACCATGTCTTGATAGAATTAATACTTCGGGGCGAGGTATCGGAAACAACGTCTGATCCCTGACCTGAACTCTCGACAACTGACTTGTGCATTTTTCGTGGAGCCATGAGAATGAAACCTGTAACTGGACCACCTGTCGAACAGATTTGAAAATCACAAACAGCGGTTAACCTGGTAAAATGGCTCTGGGCGTCAATAGAAATGAGAACTGAAAAAATGAAGGAAAAAACTCTTTATCTTAGTCATTTAAACCCCTGGTGTCCTTGCGAATAGAACGTTCAAACCTCTTAAAGAAATATTTAGAAGTAAAAGCGAGATCCTACTATCTGTCACTTCGTCGTAGTTCAAATAAATGCCATAATTGTTTGACGATTCATAACACGAATCAACACAAAAAACATTTAAATTTACTCTGTAGACGGTGTGTGTTAAAGTTTGCATTGATGCATAGATTAATCTAGCTTAGCTCCTTCAATTAAGTTTGTTTTAGTCTTTAATCCCCCTTTTTCGGTGTTCGTCATAACGAAAGATTTCACTCCTACCATTTGAGCCCCCAAAACCCGAAATCATGATGATGCAATTTAGTTAAAAAATCGTGATCTGAATTAAGTTCTTAATTAATCCATGCTTAATTAATGAATATTGTGACTTCACGACTCGCAGCTACGAAGGTATGGTTTTTTGGGAGAGTGATCGCCGAGTCGCGAAACCCCGACAGTGCTTAACTAGGGTTTAAAGTGACTTACTCCTAACACTAACCTGGGTAAACTTTTAAAACCGTTTCGTGACTTCGCATATCAAAGTTTGGAAACCATGCGACTTGTAACTCCCAAAGCGCGATAGCACGAGGTGATAAAAGTGATAAACTTGCTTAACGGTTAAGTGACGGTGATTTAGGACTATAACGGCCATCGCCACTTCGCATTTCGGGGTATTGAGGCTTTCAGTGGGTAAAGATCATAAAGTAAAAGACAGCCTGAAAACCAACTTTTGATTTTAAGAATTATATTTCAACCACTTGGAAAAGGCGGCTCCAACAAGGTATAGGTAGCTAAACAATGCAAGTTACGGCTCACGATCACCTCCAATTTTCATTGATGAGGTAGAGTTAGACATTGTTCGACTCGACTTGTGGGATGGTTTTGGGAAGTCCATACTTGTATGACAAGAAGGCAGTTTTCTACATGGAAAAAAATAAGTATCATATTTTCAAGGATGGGATTGAGTTCATTGTGAGAGCTCATCAAATGAAGACTAATTTGACAATTGTCACTACAGGGCACATGCTAGCTAATGCTAATATCTAGGATCTAGGTTTATTTCATATGGTTGAAAGAAGGACATGTCCTTTGGTTGATGGTGTTCCTGTTAAGAAGGGTATATATGTTGATGGTTCATTCTCTTTCACATATGTATATTCAGTTCTGTTGATCATTTTATTACTAATCAGTGGAATATGATTGTCTACTGCAACAATGAATGATGAAGTTTGTGAATTTAAGGGAATGGTTGACCTAATAAACAATGTTGTTTCAATATTCGTTATCATTGTGATGATTCAGGTGCTCGTTATTGAAGTAGGATGGATGGACGATACTGGACAGGTGAGGCAAAAGCATTCTCACTTCATTTATAAATAATCCATATTTTTGGAGGTCCAAAAGTTCCTCTAGTGGGGATATGTGATCCAGGAGGATGTAAGGAATGCTCATAGAGGTCCAGAAAGGTCTAGAACCCTCACAAAAGTCCCAGGGGGTCCAGAAATGCTCAAAATTTGACCTTATCAAATCATCCCAAAATGATATTATTTCGTAGAGTTCATCGTCAGATTTCCAATGGCTCAGACAACAAGTCAAATAGAGTTCATATGCAAACGTTATGAGCAAGAAAAGTTTGGGTCAAACAGGTAAAGTAAAAGGTCAAAGGGAAAAAAGTGGTGACACGTGTCACCACTGCAAGGGTGACATGTAGCATATGTTCATACAGCAAGTGACATGGAAAGTTGAGTTGGCAATTCATACCATCGGTTGACAAGTGGAGGAGTCATTTGTTGACAAGTGGATAGCCAATGGGAGGCTACAACGTGGTAGCCCCTCATTGGCCAATATTGGTTAATGTATATAAAAATTTTGGGAGTCAACAGGGGTCAAGCCCGTGATCTCCAATGGTCTTAACATACCCACCACAACCAACGTGCCATGATTTTAGGTCTTAACCTACATGTGGAAAACATTATATTTAAATTTGTATTGAGTTGTAAATGGGTGGCAAAGGGTCGAGGGCCTAAGCCCTCGACCCTAGCCCTTATCCCCTTCCTATTTTATACACCATGTAACCAACACCATAACACCGGAGGGGATTAACCTAATGTTCATGCGGGAGATGCTATGTTTTATATACTATATACATAATATATAGTAAAATATATACTATATGTATATATATACATATATCGTATATTTAAAACTAACCAAAAGAATTTCCAACGGATGAGGGGATAACGGGAATGGAACCCCAAACCTCCTCTATTTTAGCGGGAGGTTTTAACCAATACACCAATACAATTGTTTGCTACGAAGATACCTCTGAATTCATCATTAAGTTGCACTAATTTTCGCGTGGAGGTTGGTTGACCAAGCCTAATTAAGGGACCATATTTTTAGACCAACACACATTCCAATATGGGAACACATGTCAAGGTGCATGAATTTCAATGAATAGTGCATTTATGTGTCTCAAAGTGTGTGCCAAGTTTCATAAGTTTATTTTTTTTATGGAAAAGTGTGCCATAGGGTATATTTCCCACACCTACGAAAGTTTATACTCGTTGGATTCATTTTTCTGCAAGGATTATGAATATGAAGTATGTTTTGTGATCATAGGTCATTTGTAAAAGTCTTATCTCAATTTGTCAAGTATGAGACACATAGTCTCATTATACATGCAAAAAGGGCATTTTTGGCCCCTGTTCAAAATTTGGCCAACTTTATACTCATTTTTATCAAAATTTCAAGAGGAATTTGATGGTAAACTCCATTTCTGCATTTGAGCAATACAATTCTATATTTTCTTCGAAATTGACTTTTTATGCACCATATTGTAATGTAATTTGGTAGTTTGAGATGATGGAGAACAATCATGCTTTATAAAGGGACTTTGAAGATGAAGAGATATATGTCATCCATATATGTAATTTGAGTTCTTTTATTTTGTGTTGCATTATCTCATCATTCTTCAAGATTATTCATCAGTATTAATGAAGTTATGAACAAATAAGCATAGTCACATGTGTTTTTGAAAATAGTCAAGTGATCTTCATTTACCAAATCTGGTTGGATGTTTATGTGTAATTAAGAACTAATTTAACATCTAAGGATTTTTTGGATCAAGTTGGTATCAGAACTGGTTTTGATGTTTATTTGCAAGTGAATGCTTATGAGGTCCAAATCTAAGTGAGGTGAAGGAAAGCTTACAAGTTATAATCCTGAAATTGGTTCAAGAGACTTCACTCCAATAGGAGAAATGGAGCATGAAGATGTTCTTTTTGAGGATGATAAGGATTTTTGAAAAAATGTTCCTTGAGATAAAACCCATGGTTAAGGAATTGTGGGAAGACCTAGAAAGATGGAGAGCAACTCCTCATTAAAATTAAGGTGGTCTAGTCGAAACAATGGTAAAAACTGAAGCAGTTGAAGGAGGAAGAGAAGGTGAAGAACCTCCAAGGTTTCCATCATCATCATCATCATCATAATCCTCTTCTTCTTCTTCTTCTGATGAAAGTAAACATTATTCTCATAAGAGGAAAAAGCGTTCTAAGAAGTCTTCGCGTTCTCATGATTTGCCTTTGTTAAAGCTATATGTAAATTTTGATTTGCCTACTTATGATGGAGAGTTGAATGTAGACAAGTTGGATAATTGGGTCAAACAGATTGAAGTATATTGCAGGGTACATAAAATCAAACATGATACTTCAAGGATACAATTGGCTACTCTTCACCTGAGCGACACAACATTGATATGGTGGGAGAGTCAAACACAAGTTGATCTTATTCAATATGGTAAAATCATTTTTTCATGGATTGAATTTGTAGCTGCATTAAGAAAGAAATTTTATCCATTAGCTTATATGCAAATATCAATGATTTCTTGACAACATTAGAGATAAGGAAAAGGGGAAAATGTTCAAGATTATATAGAGGAATTTAAGAGGAAGGCATTGTCTTTGGGGATTCCATTACATACTCCTAAGACTCTTCTAAAATATATCGGTGGTATGCATTCATATCTTCTTCATACTATATTGATGTTTAATCCTACTAATATTGATGAAGTATCAGTACAAGCTACACATCTTGAAGCCAACAAAGGAAAACAAAGGAGCCACTTGAATTCGAGGAGCAATTCAAGGGAAAAGGGAGGAATAAGAAGACAAATACAGTAAAGAAGGATGAAGAGAAGAAGCCTACATGTTCTCAGTGCAAGAAGAAAGGGCATGATGAGAATCGTTTTTGGAAGTTGCATCCAAAATTGAAGCCAAGGTGGGCTCAACCTAGGAAAGGTAAAAAATAGGCCACGACCATAGTTTAGGATCTTGGATCAGATTCTGACGATGAAACTAAGGTTACAACTATGGGCATCAAAGGTATATCTTATGTTGCAAGTTCAAGTTCGCGTACTTCTTCTGCAAAGACTAATGTAATGCCTAATGGAAGGCAAAGAAAATGACCGTTTCATTTATGATTTATCTCAAAGCACACTAAGATTGATACCCTTATTGATAGTGGATCACAAGTGAATCTTGTTTCAGAGCAAGTTGTTTAGAAGTTGGGATTGGAAACTAGGCCTCATCCAAGACCATATCCTTTGGGCTGGATTTGTGATAATGCTCAGGTACATGTAACTAAACAATGCAAGTTACGGTTCACGATCATCGCCAATTTTATTGATGAGGTAGAGTTAGACGTTATTCCACTCGGCATTTGCAGGATGGTTTTGTGAAGTTCTTACTTGTATGACATGAAAGAAATTTTCTACAAGGAACAAAACAAGTATCACATTTTCAAGGATGAGATTGAGTTCATTGTGAGAGTTCATTAGATGAATACTAATTTGACAGTTGTCACTACAGGGCACATGTTAGCTAATGCTAATCTCCAAGATCCAGGTTTACATCCTACGGTTGAAATAAGAACATGTCCTTTGGTATATGGTGTTCCTATTAAGAAGGGAAGATATGTTGATGGTTCATTCTCTTCCGCATCGGTATATTCAGGTTTGTTGATTAGTTTATTACTAATTAGTGGAATATGGTTGGCTACTACAACAATGAATGGTAGAGTTTGTGAATTTAAGGGAATGGTTGACTTGATCAACAATGTTCTTTCAGTCTTTGTTATCATTGTGATGATTCAGGTACTCATTATCCAAGCAGGATGGATGGATGATACTGGACAAGTGAGGCAGAAGCATTCTTACTTCATTTATGAATAATCTATACTTTTGTAGGTCCAAAATTTCTTCCAGTGGGGAGGTGTGATCCAGGAGGATCTAAGGAAATATCATAGAGGTCCAGAAGGGTATGGAACACTCATAGAGGTCACAGGAGATCCATAAATGCTCGATATTTGACCATCTCAAGTCAGTTTGAAAATTGCATAATTGCGTAGAGATCATCGTCAACTTTCCAATGGTGCAAATGACAAAACATAGTTACCAACCTAATGATAACTCTATAGAGTTCTCATTTTGGGGGGGATCCAATTTTTTACCTCGTTTTTAAAAATGGTGCTACACATAGCACCCCCCCTCCGTTTTTAGGTGGTTTTTCGATATCTTAAATTTTTCGATCCACAATGTTTCCACATTATTTTTTTAAATGCTTATTTTTTATATATTTTCAATTTTTTCTAAATTTTTATTTGTATTTTTTATTCAACGGTGTTTTTAGTCATTTTTTCATGCTTCTTTCAATCTTAAAAATATTTTTTACAATTTGATTTTTTGAAGTTACGATTTTTCATATAACTTTGTCTTGTTAATTAATTTATTGTTCCGTACATTTTAAATATAGTGAAAAACATCATTTTTAACACATTTTTTACCTTTACTTCAATACATCGAAAAAAATTGTAGTTAAATAACACTATTTTTTAATATTTAGCAAAAACATACACATTTTATAGCCATATATAATAAAAAAACCTATACATTTTGGTACATATTCCTTAAAATAACATGTCGAATAAAACATTTTTATGGACATAATTGAACAAAAAAAGTCAAAAATTTATAAAAAAAAATTTATCATTTTCTTTCATATTTTTATACATTTGAAGTAAAAAATGACAACATTTAATAAAATTTTCCAATGTATAGTGATTGACATACAAATAAAATGAAAAAGACAATAAAAAGATTCATCACAAAACAACAATAGATACATCTTTATTCTTATTTTAAAATCTGAAAGTCAAAATGTTACAGTTATAGCTCATCAAAAAATTGCAAAATTGAGCATCATCTTCAAAGGCATATTAAAACTAGTCAACAATATCTTATATCCCAAATTAATCATTCTCAATAGACACATTATCATCTTCTTCAACGTCATTTTGTGCTTCCACTGTGTCATTTTGTTCTTCCATTGGCTCTTTGATATCCGCAAGTTCTCCAAAGTGATCCTTTCTAATCATTCCTCCTAATGGTACTTGAGGTTCCTTTGACAATTTTGCCACCTTTGATTCACTAAAATAACATTTCCTTAAGCCAACTTCTTGCATTTCATCTAGAAGAGTTGGGATAGCAATAATTCTTTGTTGAATAAAACTGCACTACATTGGGTCACTTTCAATGGCTATGCAATTCCTTCCTTTATGTAGGAAACACACTAATGTTGAACCTAATCACCAAACATAAAATAAATAATGAAGTTAGATACTGTAAAAAGACAAATTAAAAATAATATAAGATTGAAGTATGATTTCATAAATATTAGATCATAATTCTTACCTAAACCCGAGAACAAATCCAAAACCCAATCTCCTTCATTTGAAAATGTATATATAAGATAATTAATTAATGCTTGTGGGTTTTGATAAATGTTAACCATCTCTCCTTTTAAATCTTTTTCCTCATATGTTAGCTTTCTAACCACAACATTGTATACCAATATACTACTAGGAGTCTCTCCATCCTTTGCATTGACAATAATAGAATTATAAGAATCATCTTTTGTCCAGGTTGCAAGTTGTATACTCTCAAAATCACGTTTAAATGATTCTCTATTGGAGCTTTGAATATTAGGCTTGTGCCTGTAACATAAATATGTGTAAATTCAATTACCTTGTGAATTAATAAAAAAAAATTCTAATCTTAATTGCTAAACATACACTTTCAATATCTTACCAAATAAATTGCATCCTTGTCTTTTATTTCCCCTTGAAGCTTGATTATACTAGTCCTTGTTGTGGTTCTGAATGAAATACTAGAAATATCCAAAATTGTGATGTTATAACTTTCGTAAATCCCATAACCACTTTATTGAAAGCTTGGCAAGTATAAGGCTCAATATCATATCCAATGTTTTGGATATTATAACAATGAGGGATATGTTGGATTACGAGAGGGGGGTGAATCAGTAATAGAGAAATCTAATCCTTTTAACCATATAATGAAAGTGTTATATCAATGTAGCATTATCATCCAATATTTGCAGAGTAAATATACAATAAACAAATGTACAATCATACACATACACAGTACACCAGTGTTTTTACGTGGAAACCCAAAGCGGGAGAAAACCACATAATGTTTTTTCTTATATGTCTTGAAGAATTACATTCATTGGAAGAACCAAAATCCTTTGTTTTCTAGCTGCAACTGGAAGGAGGCTCCAACCCCTTAGTTTCTCAGGCTACAACCTGAGGGAATCTCCAACTCCATTTCTCTGGCTACAACCAGAAGGAGGCTACAACCCCCTATGTTCTCCAACTACAACCGGAAGGTGGCTACAACCATCTATCCTTTCCTCGTCCAACCGCCCTGACGTATAAGTAGAATGATGGAACCATTGTCACACTATCACTGTGAGATATATTGTTGTAAACATGCACCAAACAACATGTACCAATAACCTGAACAATGCATCAACCTGTACCTCAACCTGTAATTAACATGTACCATAAACAAGTGCAACAACCATGCACCAACCTGTAATCAACTTGTACCATAAACAAGTGCATCAACCATGCACCAACCTATACTTCAACCTGCAAACCTTCCTTAACTTTAACAACAAGAGACTAGCATTTTCATCAAACTTTACTTTATTCTCACATGACTAGTTTTGGATTAGTCAACAACCCTAACTTGAAATAATCAGAACTATGTACCTATAATGAATAAAGATCTAAAAATAGTAAATAATGTTCTTAAGTGTGTTTTATGCAATTCCTCCAAGTGTCACTACTTGGAACCTCTCAGAAAAAAAGTTATAGCAAAAATGGCATACCTTGTTGAATTTTGGCTTATTCTAGAGAGTGAACTTGTAGAGTGTGCCCCGCACAGAATATTTGTTGTATGGATATGAAAATTTTAAACATAATACTAGAGACTATACTCCAACCAACACATTTGGTATTACTGAATTTGGATCTGTTATGAAGAAGTTATGACGTTTTTACCCAAAACACCTATTTTAGACTAGTTTCAGGAATATCCACAAACCCTATTTTCCATGGAGTGTAACTCCAAAAATACAATGAACCACAAGATGAAATTCGTACCACACCTACTTGGATATGCTTCCTCAATGGCCTCCCAATTTCACGGTCTGAATCATTCTAGAAAAAAAATTATTGCTAAAATGGTGAGATGACCTGTAAATAACATACCTTAGAAAGCATCATCAAAATAATTTATCCTCCCTTGAATTTCAGTCTTCTTTACTTCACTTTCCCTCTAAAATTCGGCTTAGATATCCTTTGGTTACCTCATTCAATTGTAGATATTCAATATGCTCAAGTTTGATTGAAATGAGAGAGCCTTGCCTCTTATTTATACTTTCATGTAGCTTCCTTAGAAGCATCTTCTAGACCACTTTGTCCACATAGCCACTTTGTCCACATAGTCACCTATGTCCAACTTTGCCCAATTTTCCACTTGTCCATATATCCAATATTCACTTGACTACTTAACCCATTTTCCTCATTTTAGGGTTAACCTTCTTATAACCACTTTCCATAATTAGAAAGTTCTCCATTTACTTTATTATTTAAATAATCATCCTTAACTTTGTCACTTCACTTTATTATTTAAATAAT
>ML801001.1:201814-223157 GCA_009831015.1 Picea engelmannii
CATTTTCCTCATTTTAGGGTTAACCTTCTTATAACCACTTTCCATAATTAGAAAGTTCTCCATTTACTTTATTATTTAAATAATCATCCTTAACTTTGTCACTTCACTTTATTATTTAAATAATCATCTTTGACTTTGTCACTTCACTTTATTATTTAAATAATCATCTTTGACTTTGTCACTTCAATTTATTATTTAAATAATCCTCTTTGACTTTGTCACTTCACTTTATTATTTAAATAATTTCTTCTTTGCAATCACTTTGACTTCTTTGACCTTTTGGGGCTTCAAGCCAACATATGAGGGTCCTCCAACTTCGTAAGGCCATAACTCTCAAACCGTGAGGAGTTATGTGACATTCCAAATACCACCAGAAATGGCATGACATGTAATATCCATCTAGAATAGTATTACCTATAAATATATCAAAACTCATACCATTATACATCAAACAAACTTGGTTCCATTACCCAAACCTTTCTGCTACCGAAATTTGCAACCGAAATTTCTTCAAGGGTTGACATCAATGAAAACCAACCCAATTAATAAAAAATATCCCCCTTTCGAATTGATGGCAACATTATGATGCAATAATGAAATAATATCACTCATGCTCCCCCTAGAACCATGCATGCATATCTATGACCAACGCTCCCTCTGGAACCATGTCTTTGTCCTCTGCATCTAATAAATCTCTCCCCCTTTGTCATCAATGGCAAAGGTATCTTTCCATTCAGGTCTACTCCCCCTAACTGTCTCGCCTGATCTCCCAACCTAAACTTTCCTCTTTATGGTGTTTCCTCATGTACATCTAAGACATATAAGATAAGCATTCAAACAAATTCATTTTGGAGTAGAAATAACTCTGAGTCTTTGGCGAAGATACTCAAAGGCTTCCCGTGGAAGTGGTTTTGTAAAGATGTATGCCACTTGTTCTTTTGTGCCCACATATTCAACTCTAATGTTCTTTTCTGCAACCTGTTCCCATAGAAAGTGGTACTTGATTGGAATGTGCTTCGTCTTTGAGTGCATCATTGGGTTCTTTGAGATACTGATGGCGCTTGTATTATCACAATAGATTGGAATGGGTTGATCATACTCAACCTGTATATATGTCAGATTTTGTTTCATCCATAGAACATGTGTACAACATGTTGTTGTTGCAATATAATATGCCTAGGCTATATATAAAGACATTGATGATTGTTTCTTGCTTATCCATGATACTAAACACTCACCCAAGTATAACATTGCTCCATTGTTGCTTCGTAGGTCATCAATGCAATATGACCAATCTACATCTGTGTAGGCAATAAGTGATAGATCCTTTCCTTTTGGATACAATAATCGAAACTCTTATGTTCCTTTGGGATATCTGAAAATCCTCTTCACTGCTAATACATGTGATTCCTTTGGTGCTGCTTGAAATCGTGCCACCTATCCAATTGTCTGCATTACATCTAGTCTTAATGTTGTCACATATAGTAGGCTACCAATCATTGACCTGTATTGCCTCTGATCTGTAGATTTTGAATCATCATCTTTGCTCAACATGCAATTGGTTTGCATGGGAGTGATAATTGGTTTGCAATCTTCCATTTTGAACCTCTTTAGCATTTCTCTGATATACTTGTTTTGAGAAATAAAAATTTCTTGGTTGATTTGACATATCTAAAGACCCAGAAAGAAGGATAGTTCTCCAAGTTATGACATTTCAAATTCATTATGCATGTCCTTTGAAAATTTCTGGCTTAACTTGTCATCAGTACTTCCAAAAATAATATCATCAACATAAACTTCAATTAATAAAATACTATCTTGAGTTACCTTGATGTAGAGGTTGTTGTTTGCACTTCCTTTTCTAAACCCTATCTGTTGTAAATATTTATCCAGTCTAGAGTACCATGCTCTAGGAGCCTGATTTAGACTATACAAGGCCTTCTTTAATTTACACACATAATCTACATTCTTTGACAACTAAAATCCTTCTGGTTGTTCAATGTAGACTTCTTATTCAAGTTCCCCATTCATAAAAGTTTTTTTTCCTTGTAACATGTCCATATTCATTCAATTTATTCATGTATACCCACTTTGTGTCGATCATATTCTTATCCTTTGGTCTTGGAACCAATTCCCAAGTGTCATTTTTCTCTATTTGATCCAATTCTTCATCCATGGAATTATTCCAAAATTCCTCCTTGATGGCCTCTTCAAAACAGGTCGGTTCAATCGTAGATGAGAGTGCTAGGTGTGTTTGTTCTGGTGAACAAATTCTTCTTCTAGTATCAACTCCTGCATCTTTGTTTCTGATAATCTGATCTGAAGGATGATTCTTCTGTACTCGTTTGCTAGGTGTCTTTGGAGGAACTTGCTGAACTTACTCTTTTGCTTCTGTCAGATCCTCTTCATCTTCCCCTTCTACATCTTTTCCATCTTCTGATTCTTCTTCGTAAAGTTGTTCCATTGATTCATTTTATTCTTCCTTTAATTCTTGTCTACCTATTTCATCAATTGTTACGTTGATGCTTTCCACAACTTTGTTCAATCGCAGGTTGTAACACTTGTATGCTTAACTTGTACTTGAGTAACCAACGAGTACTCCTTTTTCCACACGAGAGTCAAACTTTCCCATTCTGCCATCTTCTCTTTTGATGTAGCATTTGCTTCCAAAAACTCTGAAGTGCTTCACATTTGTTGGTCTTCCTTTCCATAGCTCGTAGGAAGGTTTTTCAGTGTTGTTTCTGAGAATTACTCTGTTTTGAATGTGAACTGTTGTATGCACTACCTGTGTCCAAAAGATATCTGTCAATTTGGAATCCATTAGCATTTTTTGATCCATTTCTTGTACTGTCTCGTTCTTTCTTTCAACAACTCCATTCTGTTGAGGTTTCCTAGCAACGGAGAATTTCCTTTTTATTCCATGCCTGCTGCAGTAGTCTATAAATTCCTTTAAAGTGAACTCTCCTCCATTATCAGATCTCAAGCATTTGATTTTTGAATCCATTTCATTTTCAACCATTTCCTTGTAGACCTTGAAGTTTTCAAAAGTTTCTGACTTATTCTTGAGAAAGCAAACTGCAGTCATTCTTGTATAATCATCAACTAATAACATAAAGTATTTATCAACTTTTAAACCCTTTGTTGTAGTTGGTCCAACTAGATCAGTATGCACAATTTCTAGTGGTCTTGTCGTTGAATATTCTTTTGATTTAAACCTGGTCTTTGTTTGTTTTCCTTGTTGACAATGTTTGCATAAAGTGTTGGTTGGTGTTGGAACACATTTAAAATTATAAGCCTGAAGCTTTACCCTACCCTTTTTACTCCGCCTCAGAGTCGGTTTCCAAATGATAAATCAATTTCATTTTTTAGCCTTAAAGCATGCATGAGGTCCACCGTCGATTAAGTTGACCCGCTGATCCAACGATTCCATTTTCCTCGAGTGTTTTGGAGGCGCCTGACTATTAAAGGGTCAAGCCACTAGAGACTACTTCAGAGTCTCGTACTTCAGAGTTTTTCGCTAAGGGCATTTTGACATGTCGCAACTTTGAAGTCTCGATACCCCAAAGGTGTTCAAAAAGTCCTAGTCATCATACATGTATGCCTTCTTAAGTTTTGACACGTTATTATGGGTAGTGGCTCGACGAAATTTTAATAAAATTAATTTGCTAATGTACGAAACAGTAAATACCTAAAAGATAAAACCCAATTAAAAGTTAAATAATAACTTTGCATGTTTGGAGTTCGTATATTCACCATTCATCACACTCTAAGTTCGTGAAGTCCAAACTTCTGAAATGCCTTAAGCACTAAGCAGGGTTAATTAAAATTAAAGATAATTATCCGAGGATTAATTGCTTCATGATTTCGAGTTTCAGGGATCCTATCTCGAGCTATTACTAAACATCCCGAAGTCCGAAAACCTGAAAATACTTAAAAGTTAAATACAATTAGTTAATGGGTTAAATACTATTAGCTCGTGATTAACTTTTCGCTAAGTCGTAGCTCGGGTAAATTCAAATTTTATTCATCCAACCTCCCAATCACGAACCACCAAACATTAATGGCATTAATAATGGATATACAGCAATGATTTCAAATAATATCGCAGATCACTGCCTAGATCTTTTCATTAAGGAAAGTGAATACATCGTCAGTAAAGGTATTCGTAAAGTCGATACACTTAAGGTGAATAACGATATTGGAGTTTAAATTATAATTTTCATTTCTCGTAGAACAACAAGTTTTAGCAAGCTAAGAAATTTGCGTCTTTCCCTGTAACAGGTAGCACAGTTCTGAGCTTAATACTATCACGTCTCCCTATAAAATAGCTAAAGCGGCTGGTGAAAGCACAAACCCAAATGCATATGTCCTCTCAGACACCTCGCCAAGAGTTGTAGATACTATGAAAACCTGGACGCAGGTGTTTGATATCCTGCAACACGAGTTGATTAACTGCCCAGAAGAATTAGGATATGAAGTGACCAAAACTTAGGCGACGAAGCTCAAATATATATCCCAATCAGAGATGCATAAAATAGCCACGCGACCAAGGTTCATGCCGTATAACAACATGATAGGATGGGCCCTAGAGAACGTTAATGTCTCAACCAGGAGCATCCACAATTCACAGAAATTTTTGTTTGGGTATTTTCGACAAGAGCATATACAGGTGATGTAAAAATTATCCCCAGTTTTCAAACACAGTTACAATGTCACTTTCCTAAAAGAGTTCGATGAAGAAGAGTGAACACAATATGGAAAGAACTACCCCAACTTAATCAAATACTGGTGGGCACACCCTGAGAAATTCAGAGCAGACACCCATGGCATATATTCCACTGCATCAGTAGACGTTCATATGATGTATGTGGCCATGATGTTATGTAGAATTTTCGGGAAAGAAAAATATACTCACTTCCTGTTACCATGGGTACCAATCATGCATGAAGTTGCAAAAAAAATTTCTTTCAATTGGACCAAGATATTATCGGACAATTTGGCCAAGGAAATCACAGAGTATCAGTCGTTGAAATCCAAAGGGCAAACTCCCCCTTTCTACATGTTGGCATACATTATGGATGCCATTTGTTTTATGACATCGCTTCCTTTGATGATCTAGAGCTAGACTCCGACCAGCATTGAGCCCATACATTTCTATCACTCCAAGTTGTGGGAGGATAAAGAAAAATATTTCTTCTACGAAATATGCAACTATGTGGTGGTGTCGATGCATATCGCTCTCTATATTTTCCCGCCCCCAAATATTTCAGACAAGATCATGACCAACCTAGGGAACATTTCTCCTACATCATGGTTTATGGGTTTTCAGATCCCCCACATGATTTACCAAAGTTTCTACCAGATCGGCTGGTGTGCCAAGAGGTAGCGTATCAAACTGTGACAGGGGGAATCAATAAAGAATTAAAAGAAGCATAGAAAAAGGTATGGCCGGACTTCCCTTTACAAATTGGTATGTTCTCATTGTTATATTTCGGCCACTCAAAAGTGGAGGTCGTAGCCCTAGAAGACATCAAGCTGGTTGATATTGAGTTCAAGAAGAATGATCCCCAGAAGATCGTGACAAACCACATGGCTCTATACAATCTAAAGAGATACGAGCATGAAGATTCCCCACATGATGAAATATTTTGGGGAGTAAGGTCGTACCAGGAAGTGTTGAACAGAGTCTGAACTCTAGCTCCAAATCAATTAGCTGAGTTCTACAATTTCCAGAGACACCGAAGAAATAGTTTTCCTAAAGTCTTACAGGGAGAAACCCAGACACCTCCATATATACGTGAAGTTACAACTCAGGGTTTAGAAATAGGAGGTTCCAATGAATAGGATGCTCAAGGGAATCCGAAGAAAACTAAAGTTTTAACGCAGAAGGGGGATACTGCATTTTCAAATCCACCAAGCGATCAAGAAAAAGCTCAATCCGAAGCTTTGATAAAAAAAAAGGGATAGGATACATCACTGTCCACACCAAATAAACTAGATACTAACACAGTAGGGAAACAACCATCCACCGAGTTAGGTAGCCCTATAAAATCATTAAAACCTTTATAGTCAATCCAAGGAAATCTGAATGTTGAAGTCGTATTCATAGAAGACCTTACTCCTATTTCCGCAGAAGAAATTCCTCCCTCAAACTTCTTTTTCAACAAGAAGAGGAGGGCCATAGTTAAAAGAGAGATGCATCAAAAGGATGGTGCAACTGTCAAAATACATAGAGTGTTGTATGATGGACATGCCTTAAATGAGACAGAATTTTCTTTGGAGATGGTAGGCTCATTGGGAGCTTTTGCCATGTAAAATCAGTGTTCAGTA
Organism: Picea engelmannii; assembly: GCA_009831015.1. Classification (NCBI taxonomy): domain Eukaryota; kingdom Viridiplantae; phylum Streptophyta; class Pinopsida; order Pinales; family Pinaceae; genus Picea; species Picea engelmannii. Next base: position 208,145 of record ML801001.1, read on the forward strand.
GGGAATCTAGCGGAGCAGTTGAAACAGAGCAATATGTTAGTAAGACAGTTGCAGGACCATATGAAAACCGTGGAAAGAGATGTGAGAAATTAGATGAATAAGGATTTTGAAAATATCAGAGCTTGTGACAGATAGGAAATCCAACAACTCAAAACTAGCCTTGATGAAAATTCACATGACAATAGTGAATTAGCCACTCAGCAAGAACAATTGATCAAACAAATTCAAGACAAGATAGATTTAGTTGAAGTTACCACTGTGGAGATGGAATATTTCTGAGCTTAGGCATTGGAGGTGCACGAAAAGATAGAATTATCCCAGCAAAACCTTTTCACGAAAGTAGAAGTTGTTCAGAGTTGTTATCAGGTGGCAGACCTTTCTCTAAATAACATTTAAATTAAGGAGAGATAAGCCACTGCAGTGCGGGCTACATTCTAGGAGGACATTTTAATAGCAGCAAAGGATGAAGTAGCAAAGGCCCCTCAATTGTCTCTTTCTGAGCAAACTCGAGGTGACATAATCCTGAAGACCTAGGAAGCAAATATGGTTGAAAGCAAAAGATTATCTTGGGAAGTGAATAAGGCTTGTGAAGAAGCATTGTCTTCACTCGACAAAGGGTTGTTGGACATTGAAATAGATAGTATCTCTGAGGCCCTGTGGCAGATTGACATAGCGAAAAATCAACTTAATTCCAAGACAAGCATAGAAGAAATCCGAACAACCATCCAACAATTGAAACAAATCGACCTTATCCAGGTTAACAAGTGGATAGTAAAACCCATTTTACAACTACAGGATGTATCTTTGGAAGAAAGGAAAATACAAGATAGATTGCCTCATATAGAAAAGAAGTTGTATATTTTCGAGGAAAATGAAACAACGAAACCTTCCAGGTTAGTAGTGCAGTTAGTAAGCATATGTATGAGAAGTCCAACTGTTTTAGGTTGAGACATTTTGTATAAATACATAAATCAAAGACTTATTTCAGGCTTCTTCTTTCCAATTGTAACAGAGAAGACTCTCCTTATAGAGTATTAATACAAGTGTAGACATGGATTTCAAGTTTTGTTCAAATCTGGGTTATGTGCCTCTTTGTATTCCATTACTCATTTTTCTTTATGTATTCCTGAATAAATGTTGATTCCAATTTAGTACTACAACTATTGAAATCCTATCGTATCGGTAATTTATTGAGTAAGTAGCTTTTTCCTCTGTATTTACTGTGAGTAATACAAGACTTTCTTGATGTGTGGATTACTGTATTTTTATGCTTTATTCGAGGTTATACTAATCTACTTTCTTCTACTTCTACAAGGTGGGAATCTTTTGTAATTGATTCCTTGCTTTGTTTCATAGTTTTGTAATTTTCCCTCATATCATTTATTATTTCGATTTTGACTCAGATACAAAATACGACCTCTAGTTGTTACATGGTTAAGTTCATTAAGGAATTTTTCTCATACAACTAAGGTAGGAAAAGCATTTTAAAACACACTCTAAAACAACTTTCCTGATGCTTGGCATTATCCTTTGAGTCTTAAGTTTAATCTCAGGACCAACATATTTTTGGCGTCATTGTCGGGGACGGAGAAACGAAGTTATTTTTCCCTGGGAAAATGACAAGACAACATTTTTTATTTGATAGTGAACAAAGATTGAATATTGTATTAAGGTTATTTTTAATCTTTCACTTGGAAACTCCACCATCATTAAACTGGCATTCAGTAGAAAGAATACTAGGAATAACCCTGACGATCAGCAGACCACCCTTTTATCCAATCCCGAAAGGTTGTTAAAACCAAAGGGATACCTCAAGTCGACTACCGCGTCGGCAGGTAAGAAATACCAACCAAAAGTCGCACAAATAAATACTAAGGTTCTAGGTGAAGAATCAACCCCTGAAAATAATATTAGACAAACGCCCTCTGCAGAAGCCTCAACTAGCCAGTCTTAACTTAGGCACGAGAACCTGGAGAAAGTTGTACCCGAAATAAAGATTGAGTCTGACCCTTCTGATTCGCCAGATAGTTTGAATAAAAGATCCCCTTCCATACCAACTATCGTTACCTTTTTGTCTACCCCATCCTCACCCGAAGCAAAGGTTTCGGTTATTCGAAATCCTGAAGAGTATACTTTATACCCTGGTTTGTCTCTTGTTGGTTCACCAATCTATATAACTTGTAAGTCTAAAGAAACTAGTCCACATTTTCCGTTCCCTCCGCTTTTAGAATTTGCATCTCCTAATGATCATTTTCCATATCTCTCGTCGCCTCATTCCGAGGAAGTTGAAAGGTCACCACTTCGGTCTCTAGAAGTTTTTGAGAACCCGCTTTTTAACTCCCAAATTTCATCCTCCCGATTTCCAATGGCTGCGGTTGAAGGTGGTCATGGAGGTGGTGTTGTCAGAGGAGGTGGTGTTGCTAGAGGAGGTGGCACTGGAGGCGGGGGTGGCGCTGGAGGTGGGGGTGGTAAAGGACCACCTCCACCACCTAGGATTTTCACTAAAGTAGCTTCCAAATATGCCCCTTTAGTCCTTCCTCCCTTCCTTCATGACCTACCTGAAAATTACATGAAAAAATTACCTAAGTTCACAGTGGAGGGAGATTTAACGACGACAGAGCACATAACCTTTTTCGATCAATTCGTTGATATCCTCGGTATTGAAAACGAAGATGTGTACTCAAGGCTCCTAGTGCAAAATTTTGAGGGACAAGTAATAATTTGGTTTAGAGGACTCCCGGTAGGATCCCTAGGGTCTTACAATGAGTTAGAAAATGCTTTTTTGAGAAAGTGGGGGAGAAGAAATACCACTTGTATTATCTGACAGAATTTGGGGCTCTGAGGAAAAATAATTCAGAGATAGTCCTAGATTTCACCCAGAGGTTTAACAAACTCTATCATAAGATCCCAGCAGAAGTTAAACCCTCTCAACCTACAGCTAAAGTGACATCTGTAGGGGATTTTAAGCCTGAATTTTCCCTACTTTTAAGGGAAAGACGATCTACTACCCTCACAGGAATGAAATATGACACTATATAAATAGAGTAAAACATGATGGCATCGGGTAAACTAAAATCCAAGGTTGAGACGGGAACCAAGGAACCTAGACGCTTCAGAGAACAAGCAAGAGCCTCCGGATCCGAAAAATCTGTAGAAGAAAAAATGGACGATATGGCTAAGATAATTAAAGATTTGTCAAATAAAATATCTAGAATGGAATTAGACCAAGCCAAACTTTATCCATTTGCTAGAAAATATTTCAGGAGAAATCCCAATGCTCAGACACAACTGAAACAAATAAAAAATGAAGATCAAAAAATTCAAGCTCTATTTAAGTCATAAAATTTTATAGGAGATGATTTACATGATTACGAAGGGTTAGAAGAGGATGTAAATAAATTTGGTGATGAATACCAGGAGCCTCATATAACTAGACAGGACTACAAAAAATCACTAGAACAAGAACCCTTATTTAGCAATGAGGAAAGTATAAACAACCTGGGAGAGTCTGCATATCAAGGAATCGTTGACTCCATAATGGCCGAACTTCAACAGAAGTATAATATAAGGCCCAGAGAAACAAGTACTACAGGTGATCCACCAAAAAATATCCTATTAAGAAACAAATAAAATGAGGCAACCCAAACTAAACAAATAGTTGAAAAGAAATCTGCCCAAACTAAACAAACAGTTGAAAAGCAAGCTGCCCAAAATAAAAAGGTTGAAACCAAAGCAACACAAACCAAAAAAGTTGAAAATATAGAAACACAAACTTCTACTAGGGAATGCGAAAAAACGGTGGGAGGTTTTAGTTTAGAAAATGAAATAAACAAAATTAAGATCCCCATGCCTCTGGTTGAGCTCGCTAAGAATCCGATTTATAAAAAACATATCGCTAAAATGATTAACTTCTCAGATGCGGAATGTCATGCAGATGTAATAAATTTACAGGATGAAAATCCTACAATTATGTTTGGTCTGCATTTTGAAAACGCTAAGGATCTTGTAGATCCTTTCTATATTACATTAATTGTGCATGATAATTTGCTTCATAATTGTATGTTATATTTTGGGGCCTCCCACAACTTAATGGCTAAAGTTATCGTGGAAAAGTTGGGCCTTGAAATCACTAGACCTTACCGAGATTTATATTCTTGTGATTCTAGAAAGGTTAAATGTCTAGGCATGATCAAGGATCTAGTAGTAAATCTTGCACAAGTTCTGGTAAAGAGCATCCTTATGGATGTAGTTGTTGCCAACGTACCTTCCAAGTATGGCATGATTTTATCCAGGTCCTGGAGTGAAAAACTTGGAGGATCGCTTCAACTGGACATGACATACACAACTATCCTGATTTTTGGTGGACAATTTACTTGGTTGTACAGAGAGACTAGAGTGGAATATACTATAATTGATCCTCAAAACCCAAATAATTATCTAGTCTATGTCGTTGTTCAGGATCTAGGAAATTGTATTTTATCTTTAGACGATGATTTTGATGACTGTATAGAAGAGGAAAATAAAAAATTAGAAAAAACACAGAAAAATGTAAATACTAGAAAAGGAATTTGGAAAATGTTTTTTCATGGCGCTTCGTCTTGCGAAGGGGAAGGAGTGTTATTTGTTGCACCCGAAGAAGAATATGTCATTCCCTTATCATATAGACTACAGCGGGAAATCAATTACACAAATAATGTCTGTGAATACGAGGCTCTGGTTTTAGGATTAGAGGATGCTAGAAAATTAAAAATTGAAAATCTAATAGTTTACAGTGATGCAGAACTTATCGTAAAACAAATAAATCAACAATATCAGGATAAACATCTGAGACTAAGGTCATACAAGAATTGTTCCTGGGATCCAATCAAGATTTTTTTCTCATCTTTCAACATCCATCACATCCCAAGGATGGAAAATCAACAGGTAGATTCCTTGGCCAAAGCAACTGCGACGTTTGTGCCTCCTACTGTCCTAAAGCTAAAATATCGCATAGAGATGAGACACAGACCGTCAATCCCAAATAATTTGCAACATTGGAAGTTCTTTGAAGACGATGAATAGATTAAACAATTTTTAGAAATGGTTGATGAATTCTTCAAGACTCATATAGATCAAGAAAACCAGAACGATCCTATCTGGATCATGTAAGAAGATGAAGATCCTAAAAAGTTCCAAGATAAGATTGCAAATCATTGGATGCTAGTACTTAAGAATAATCAGATACCCTGAGGTTTGATACCGCTAGAAAGACTGTTTGACAAAGACGACATACCCTTGAAGTCTACCCTACAACCTCGGCCTGAGGAAGTTGAAGACTGTGACATGGGGATTAAAGAAGAACCTAAGATAGTCAAGCTATATGAATAACTTCCAGCTCAGGTAAAGAGTAAATATGTTGAATTACTTAAAAATATAAGGATGTCTTTGCATGGTCATATGATGATTTAAATACTTATGATACCTCTATGATAGAACATAAAATTCCCTTGAAACATGGTGTCAAACCTTTTAGACAAAAGTTGAGATAGATCAATCATATCCTCCTACCTGTAATAGAAAGAGAGTTCAAGAAGCTCCTTGATGCAAATATTATTGTTCCACTTAGATATTCTGAATGGGTAGCAAACCTGGTACCTATCAGGAAGAAAAATAGAGAAATTAGACTCTGCGTAGATTTCAGAAATTTAAATCAGTCATCCCTGAAGGATAATTACCCGCTGCCAAAAATGGACCATGTACTGGAAAAAGTAGTAGGAGATAATAGAATGTCAATGATTGACGGTTTTTCAAGTTATAACCAAATTGTTGTCCACGAAGACAATAAAGAAAAAACTGCATTCACTACTCCATGGGGAACTTTAATGTATGAAAAAATGTTATTTGGTTTGATGAATGCACGGGCCACCTTCCAAAGATAAATGGACATAGATTTCATCGGTGAGAGGGATAAGTGTGTTGTTATTTACTTGGATGATCTAACAGTCTTCTCAAATTCTGATGCAGAACATTTGTTCCATCTCAAACAAACCTTTGAGAAATGCAGAAAATTTGGTTTGTCTCTTAACCCTAAAAACTCTCATTTTGCTATGCAAGAAGGCAAACTTTTGGGTCATATCGTTTCAAAAGATGGAATTAAGATCGATCCTAAGAAAATCGAAGTTATTGATACAATAAACATTCCTAGAAATAAAAAGAAATCCAATCCTTTTTAGGGAAAATAAAGTTTTTAAGAAGATTTATCCCTAAATTTGCTGAAATTGTCAAATTGATCACAGATATGCAGAAGAAAGATATTGAAATCAAATGGACCACCAAGGATAAAGCGTCGTTCAAACAAGTTAAGCTATAAGAAAAGCTCCAGTATCGGCTAGTCCTGACTATAATAAGAATTTCAAATCTTCTCTTTCACATCTGAGCATACTATCGTCATTGTACTCCTGCAAAAGAACGAAGAAGGTTTCAAACAGCCGATAGCCTTTTTCAGAAAAAGTCTCAGAGACGCTAAAACCAGATACGACATACTGGAAAAACAAGCCTACGCAATGGTGAAAGCCCTTAAAGCCTTCAAAAAATACGTACTGCACTCTAGAATAATTGCATATGTGCCAACAAGCTCTGTCAAAGATATATTGGTATAGCCATATAGTGACAGTAGGAGAGGTCGGTGGTTATCCAAAATTCAAGAGTTTGAATTAGAGGTTAAACCGACCAAGCTAGTTAAAGTTCAGGGCCTGGAAAAATTATTAGCAGATTCGAATTTCAGAGCACTTGAGATAAACCACCTGGAATCACATGAGTCTATTCCAGACATGGGAGAACTTGATGACCAAAAGCTCGCAGTTCATATCGAAGAGAATATTCTTCCTATGACTAGTACCGTGGTATCATTTCATATCTTCTCACTCTTCAGTGCCCGAGAGACATGACTCCATCAAAGGCTCGAACATTGAAACTACATGGAGTTAAATACTGTATTATTGAGGGACAATTATACTGGAAATACCCCTTAGGTTTCTTTCTATGTTGCCTAACCGAACCTGAAACAGAGGATGTCACAAATGAATTTCACAAGGGAGTGTGTGGAGGACATCACACTTGGAGGGCCACGACCTACAAGATCCTGAGAGCTGGATATTATTGGCCGAAATTATACATTGATGTTAATGCTTAAGTCAGAGCTTGCAACCCTTGCCAACTGTTCTCTAGCAAGCAAAAGCTCCCTGCACTACCTTTGGTCCCAGTTAAAACAGAAGCTCTGTTTCAACAATGGGGCATGGACGTCATCAAAGAAATCCACCCGAAATCAAGCGCCCAACACAAGTGGATTCTTAATGCTACCGATTATTTCACAAAATGGGTGGAAGACATTCCAACTCAAAATTCCACAGACTCGGTAGTTATAAAATTTTTGGAGGAAAATATCCTATCCAGATTTGGTTGTCCCCAGAAAATAGTTACAGATAATGCTCAGGCGTTCAAATCTATGGCAATGATAAGTTTTTGTTAGAACTACAACATTGTGTTGGGGCATTCTACAACTTATTATCCTCAGGGAAATGGGTTGCCTGAATCGTCCAACAAAATCTTGATGAATGTATTCAAGAAAGTATTAACGGAAAATAAGAAGGCTTGGCATGTCCACCTAAAGTACGCCTTATGGAAAAACCAGATCGGTACTAAGAAATCAATAGGCATGTCTCATTTCCAAATGGTTTATGGTACCGATGTTGTTCTCCCTATTAATCTATCTCTTCCAGTAATAAAATTGTGGCAAGAGGCAAACAAAGAGCCGAATTATGTGACAAGGAGGATAAATCAAATAATCGAGGTCCAACAGAACCAATCTGAAGTCGATGACAGACTTCAAAAATATCAAGATAATATGAAATCCCTTTTCGACAAAAAGGCAAAGGACAGGAAATTTCTTCCTAGTGATTTAGTTTTGAAATGGGATGTCAGGAAAGAAGATGCAGGTAAGCATGACAAGTTTGATCATCTCTGGTTTGGACAATTCAGGATTGCATCTACAGAGGGGAAGAATTCTTTCCTACTGGAGAATCTAGACGGGAAATTTTTTTACGCCCCTATCAATCGGCACTATTTGAAACATTTCATGCAATAAACATGTTCCACTGTACCATTGTATATACCGGTTTGGTTTTTGTTGCTTCCACATTCTTGTCCCTTTCCGTAGATTATCTAAATTGTACTTTTAAATAAACCTAGTTTTATTTAGTATTCTGAAAAGAAAAAATAAGATGTATGTACTGCATATCATTTCTATGTTACAAAACCCTCTAATTATTTCCTCTTTGCGGGATTCTATTGTCAGGTGGCCAATAAGGAGATATTGGAACACAACGCTCAGTTACAGAATATTTTGTTTCTCTCGAAACAAGTGATGCATTAACAATTGTCTTGGTTGGAAATACAAATGAAATTCAAGTATGAACTTCTATATTTATTCTTCAGACCAAAATGATAAAAAGGATATCTTAGAAAGTCTTAATAAGGTTGTACTCATGTAAAAATGGTCACCTGATCAAATATTAGAAAGATATAAGTCTCTAAGATTTCCAAATCAAAGAATACAAAGAGAAAGAAAATAAAAATAAGAAAACGTGATAATCAAGAAGTATGCTTGTGTGGAAATAAGATCCCTTTAAAAACCTCTGACTACTCGTTATGTTCCCATCTAGCATATCTGAAAGCCTTTATTCTAGCCTGATTTGCAATCTATGATCTTAAATCTTCACAGAAAGAAAGATTTTGCCTTGATTCACCAAGCTTAAAATATATATATATATATATCTTGAAAACAAGATTGGGAAAAAATCATTATGATTCCTCCAATTTTAACTGAAAGAAAGTATGTCTAGGCTAATCTTGACTACTTTATCCATTCTATCATATTTGAACTGATTAGTTTCTCTCAAGGAAAATCCCTGGAAAAAAAAATTTCTGCCGCAAGAACTTCCCTAGAGGCGAAGGTGTTTTAAAGATCGGGAGAGGATTAGTCCAGAGTAAATCAAAGTGGATTGACAGACCTTCATTGCTAAATTATAAACATATACCATCCCTCGTATGTTGTATACAAATTGATTGCCCCCACTTCAAAAATATTAAAATATGAGACAGATGGTGAAAGGAAATTCATAATTTGATTTCCCCCATTCTGTCCAAAGAGATGATGAAAGGAAATTCATTTATATGATTGCCCTCATCTTAGAAAAGTGCAAATTGAAGTGGTGAAAGGAAATTCAATGGGAGATGTAGATAACTTCATCGGGGTACTAAACAGGCTCGCTGGCAGTGAAGCAATGTCTATGATATCTGCAAGGTTGTTATACATGTATATAATGTGCTCCGGTAGCTAGTTCTCTTTTCGACAAGATTTACATTCTAAACCAATAGGGGACTCCCTAAACTAAATTGTTAAATTTACTTTGCCTTGATGCAAAAAATATCGACCAGAGTTTGATAGATCGGTGAAGGTTGTTTTGATTATCTTAAAAAGATCCAAAAACAGTTTCAGGAAAAGGAAAACTTTTAGTAGCCTAAACTCAGGATCGGTGAATGATTGAGTTTTTGAAAGTTTTCTGAGACATGGCTGAAGTCTAATATCCTTATGTATGATTTTCCAAAAAAGTGTTTCCCATAAACCTAATGATGACTCCATTTACCCAATAAGGGAACTTGGTCTATTGTTCTTCCATGCCTCGCAGGGAGACATGATCCCCAGATGGAGCCTATGTTGGAACAAATTTAAAATTATAATCCTGAAGATTTACCCTACCCTTTTTACTCCACCTCAGATTCGGTTTCCAAATGATAAATCAATTTTGTTTTTTAGCCTTAAAGCATGCATGAGGTCCACCATCGATTAATTTGACCCATTGATCTAACGATTCCTTTTTCCCCAAGTGTTTTGGAGTCGCCTGCCTATTAAAGGGTCAAGCCACTAGAGACTACTTCGGAGTCTCGTACATTGGATTTTCACGCTTCGGGTGTTTCGACATGTCACAACTTCGAAGTCCCGATACCCGAAAGGTGCTCAAAAATTCCTAGTCACTGTACATTTATGCCTTCTTAAGCTTTGACACATTATTATGGGTAGTGGCCCAACGAAATTTTAATAAAATTAATTTGCTAATGTACGAAACAGTAAATACCTAAAAAGCTAAAACCCAATTAAAAGTTAAATAATAACTTTGCGTGTTTGGAGTTCGGATATTCGCCATTCATCACACTCTAAGTTCACGAAGTCCGAACTTCCGAAATGCCTTAAGCACTAAGCAGGGTTAATTAAAATTAAATATAATTATCTGAGGATTAATCGCTTCACAATTTCAAGTTTTGGGGATCCTATCTCGAGCTATTACTAAATATCCTGAAGTCCGAAAACCCGAAAAGACTTAAAAGTTAAATATGATTAGTTAATGGTTTAAATACTATTATCTCGTGTTTAACTTTTCACTAAATCATAGCTTGGGTAAATTCAAATTTTATTCATCCAACCTCCCAATCGCGAACCACCAAAAATTAATGGCATTAATAACTGATATAAGACAATGATTTCAAATAAGATCGTGGATCACCACCTAGATATTTTCATTAAGTAAAGTGAATACATCGTCAGTAAAGGTATTCGTAAAGTCGATACACTGAAGGTGAATAACGATATTAGATTTTGAATTCTAATTTTCATTTCTTGCAGAACAACAAGTTTTAGCAAGCTAAGAAATTTACATGTTTCCCTGTAACAGGTAGCACAGTTCTAATTTTACTACTATCATGGCTCCACAAAAAATAGCTAAAGTGGTTGGTGAAAGCACGAACCCAAACGCAGATGTCCTCTCAGACACCTTACCGAGAGCTGTAGATATCGTGAAAACCTGGATGCAGGTGTTTGATATCCTGCAACACGAGTTGATTAACTTCCCGAAAGAATCAGGATATGAGGTGACTGAAACTCAGGCAATGAAGATCAAATATATAGCCCAATCAGAGCTGCATAAATTAGCCGTACGACCGAGGCTCATGTTGTATAATGACATGATAGGCTAGGCCCTGGAGAATGTTAACGTCTCAACCAGGAGCATCCACAATTCACAGAAATTTGTTGTTGGGTCTGTCTGACCGGAGCATATACATGTGATGTACAAATTATCCCTAGTTTTCAAACACAGTTACAATACCACTTTCCTAAAAGAGTTCGAGGAAGAAGAGTGAACGCAATATGGAAAGAACTACCCTAACTTAATCAAAGACTGGAGGGCACGCCCTGAGAAATTCAGAGCAGACACCCATGGCATATATGCCACTGCATCATTAGACATTCATATGATGTATGTGGCCATGATGTTATGTAGACTTTTCGAGAAAGAAAACTCTGCTCACTTCCTGTTACCATGGGTACCAATCATACATGAAGTTGCAGAAGGTTTTTCTTTCAATTGGGCCAAGATATTATCGTACAGTTTGGCCAAGGAAATCACAGAGTATCATTCGTTGAAAGACAAAGGAAAACCTACCCCTTTCTACATGTCGACATACATTATGGATGCCATTTGTTTTATGACGTCGTTTCGTTTGATGAGATGGAGCTGGACTCCGACCAACGCTAAGCCCATACATTTCTATCACTCCAAGTTGTGGGAGGATAAAGCGAAAAATTTCTTCTATGAAATCTGCAACTATATGGTGGTGTCAATGCATATTTCTCTCTATGGTTTCCCACCCCCCAGGATTTCAGACAAGATCATGACCAACCTGGGGAAAATAGCAAACTAGTATATTGAGGAACATTTCTCCTACATCAGGGTATTCATTTCCCCCATATGATTTACCAAATTTTCTACCAGATCAGCTGGTGTTCCGAGAGGTATCATATCAAACTGTGATAGGGGGAATTAGTAAAGAATTAAAAGCAGCACAGAAAAAGGTATGACGGAACTTCCCTTTACAAATTGGTATGTTCTCATTGTTAGATTTTGACCACTCGAAAGTGGAGGCCACAGCCCTAGAAGACATTAAGATGGTTGATATTGAGTTCAAGAAGCATGATGCCTAGAAGATCATGACAAACCACCTAGATCTATACAATCCAAAGAGATACGAGCATGAAGATTCCCCACAGGATGAAATATTTTGGGGAGTAAGGTCATACCAGGAAGTGTTGAACATAGTCTGAACTGTGGCTCCAGATCAATTAGCTAAGTTCCATAATTTCCAGAGACACCGAAGAAATAGTTTTCCTAAAGTCTTACAGGGAGAATCTGAGACACCTCCATCTATACAGGAAATTATGAATCAAGGTTTAGAAACAGGAGGTTCCAGTGAATAGGATGCTCGAGGGAATAGAAAACTAAAGTTTTAACGTAGAAGGGGGATACTGCATTGTCAAATCCACCAAGTGATCAAGCAAAAGCTCAATCTGAAGCTTTGATAAAAAAGAGACAAGATACATCACTGTCCACACAAAATAAACCGGCTACTAACACAGCAGGGTAACAACTATCCACCGAGATAGGTAGCCCTATAAAATCATTAACACCTTCATAGACAAGCCAAGGAAATCTGAATGTTGAAGTCGTATTCATAGAATACCTTACTCTTATTTCCGTAGAAGAAATGCCTCCCTCAAACTTATTTTTCAACAAGAAGAGGAGGGCCATAATTAAAACAGATAAGCATCAAAAGGAAGGTGCAACTGTAAAAATACATAGAGTTTTGTATGATGGACAAGCCTTAGATGAGACAAAATTCGCTATGGAGATGGCAGGCTCATTGGGATCTTTTGCCATGACAAATCAGTGTTTAGTAGGGAATCTAGAGGAGCAGTTGAAACAGAGAAATCTTTTAGTAAGATAGTTGCAGGACCAGATGACAACTGTGGAAAGAGATGTGAGAAATCAGATGAATAAGGATTTTGAAAAGATCAGAGCCTGTGATAGACAAGAAATTCAACAACTCAAAACTAGCCTTGATGAAAATTCACAGGCCAATAGAGAATTAGCCACTCAGTAAGAAGAATTGATCAAACAACTTTAGACCAAGATAGATTTAGCTAAAGTTACAACTGTGGAGATGGAAGATTTCCGAGATCAAGCGTTGGAGGTGCACGAAAAGTTGGAATTATCCCAACAAAACCTTTTCACGAAAGTAGAAGTTGTTTAGATTTGTTATCAGGTGGCAGACCTTTCTCTAAATAAAATTTACATTAAGGAGAGAGAAGCCACTGCAACTCGAGCTACACTCCAGGAGGCCATTTTAATAGCATCAAAGGATGAAGTAGAAAAGGCCCCTCGATTGTCTCTTTCCGAGAAAACTCAAGGCGACATAATCATGAAGACCTGGGAAGCAAATCTGGTTGAAAGCAAAAGATTAGCCGGAGAAGTGAATAAGGCTTTTGAATAAGCATTGTCTTCACTCAGCAAAGGGTTGTTGGACGTTGAAAGAGATAATATCTTTGAGGCCCTAGGGCAGATTGACATAGCGAAAAATCAACTTAATTCCAAGACAAACATAGAAGAAGCTCGGATGACCATACAACAATTGAAACAAATCGACCTTATATAGGTTAACAAGTGGATAGTAAAACCTAGTTTACAGCTACAGGATGTATCCTTGGAAGCAAGGAAAATATAGGATAGATTGCCTCATATAGAAAAGGAGTTGTATATTTTTTAGGCAAATGAAACAACAAAACCTTCCAGGTTAGTAGTGCAGTTAGTAAGTAGATGTATCCAGTGTTTCGAACACAGGAAAGCCAACACATTTGGAAATAAATGAGACAATCTGAGCATAATATTCACACAGGTCAGAGTCAGGTGCTAGTTGTTTCCAAGCTGGAAGATATGGAGAAGAAACGTCTCTGCGTGCAGGCGAAGAGATAGAGGAGGTGTAGATGTAACCTTTCAGTTTTTCATGTTGTAATATTTAATACTTTCTATGAGAAGTCAAACCGTTTTAGGTTGAGACATTTTGTATAAATACATAAATCAAAGACTTATTTCAGGTTGCTTCTTGTCAATTGTAACATAGAAGACTTGTTGGATTACTAAGAGGTGGGGGTGAATCAGTAATAACGTAATTATAATCCTTTTTCTTCAAATTTTATATCAATGTAGAATTATTATCCAATAATGAGCAGTAATAAATAAAAAATCACACACATGCACAGTACACCAGTGTTTTACGTGGAAACCCAAATCAGGAGAAAATCACTGAATGTTTTTTCTTATATGTCTTGAAGAATTACATTCATTGGAAGCACCAACTTCCTTTGTTCTCTAGCTGCAACTGGAAGGAGGATCCAACCTCCTAGTTTCTCAGGATACAACTTGAGGGAAGCTCCAACTCCCCAAATCTCTAGCTACAACCACAAGGAGGCTACAACCCCCAATGTTCTCCGGCTACAACCGGAAGGTGGCTACAACCACCTGTCCTTGCCCCGTTCTGCCACCCTGAAGTAGAAGTAGAATGATGGAACCACTGTCAACCTATCACTGTGAGATATACCGTTGTAAACCTGTACCAATAAATATGAACCATGCATCAACCATGCATCAACCTGTACCATAAACAAGTGCATCAACCATGCACAAACCTGTAATCAACCTGTACCATAAACAAGTGCATTAACCATGCACCAACCTGTAATCAACTTGTACCATAAAAAAGTGCATCCAACCATGTGCTAAGTATGTACCAATCATGTGTCAACTGCTCATCAACTATGACTCATCAATGTGTACCAACATCATCAACTATACACCTCATGTATGTGCGCCAACTCATCAACTACTTGTCTCAACCATGTACTCAACATGTACCTCAACCAAAAGCCCTCATTAATTTCATTATCCAAATCTAATTTGTAGATCTGTAATAGACCTATTGTATATGATCACATTCCTGCAAACCTTCCTTAACTTTAAAAACAAGAGACTAGCATTTTCATCAAACTTTTCTTTAGTCTCACATGCCTAGTTTTGGATTAGTCAACAAC
>ML801001.1:224338-237693 GCA_009831015.1 Picea engelmannii
TCTTCCCGTGAGGGCTTTCACCATAAGGGGACCACTTTGGAGTTCATCCATATTTACTTCTTATCAACCATGACAAAACAATAATGAGTCATATTTACATCAAACACTATTGGCTCCATTACCCAAATCTTTGTGCTATGGGTCTTTCTTCAAGGGTTGACATCAATGAAAACCAACCTTAATCAACAAGACTCCCCTTATAGAGTATGAATACAAGTGCAGACAGGGATTCCAAGTTTTTTTCAAATCTGGGTTATGTGCCTCTTTGTCTTCCATTAATTATTTTTCTTTATGTATTCCTGAATAAATGTTGATTCCAATTTAGTACTACATCTACTGAAATCCTATCGTATCAGTAATTTATTGAGTAAGTAGCTTTTTCCTCTTTATTTACTGTGAGTAATACAAGACCTGCTTGATGTGTGGATTAATGTATTTTTATTCTTTATTCGAGGTTATACTAATCTACTTTCTTCTACTGCTACAAGGTGGGACTCTTCTGTAATTGATTCCCTACTTTGTTTCACAGTTTTGTAATTTTCCCTCATATCATTTATTATTTCGATTTTGACTTAGATACAAAATACGGCCTCTGGCTTTTACATGGTTAATTTCATTAAGGAATTTTTCTCATACAAATGAGGTAGTAAAACCATTTTAAAACACACTCTCAAACAACTTTCCTGGTGCCTGACATTATCCTTTGAGCCTTAAGTTTAATCTCAATACCAACAGTTGGTTTCGTGATCTGGGCCATTTCTCTAACTGCTTCCCTTTTGTTGACTTTGACAAGTTTATCAAAATGCATGTGACCCATTCTTCTGTACCATATCCAACTTTCATCTTCCTTTCCTAGGAAACAGTTTTCATTTCCAATTTCACTTAATACATATATGTTGCTTGAAGTTCTCGCAGTTGTTGCAATCAATTTTCCTAAACCTTATTTTCTTATCTCGCACTTTTGTGAATCGAAAGTAACTTTATGACCTTGGTCACACATTTGACTCACACTTAGAATATTATGTTTCATATTTTCTACTAGTAGAACATTTTCTACCTTGGTATTCCTGTTCCCAATTATGGCTGTGCCTTTTCTAATGATTTTAGCCGAATCATCATCTCCGAAGGAGACTGATCCATCTCTTTCCTTTCTTAATGTAAGAAACATGTCTCTATCACCTGTCATGTGTTTTGAATAGCCACTGTCAACATACCAACCACGTTTCTTATGCTTAGCTAGTAGAGCAAGTGTGCATTCTTCATTGCTATATTGATTCTTCTTTCTTATACATGTCCTTTTCTGAGGTTCTTGTTTGTGATTGTTGTTGTTTTGTTGTGGTTCTCTAGGAGGGACTGCCATTCTGCAACATTTGGCAATGTGTCCAAAGTTGTTACATTTGTAGCATTCCACTTTAGTTCTCAAAGATTCAAACCTGTTGTAACTTCTTCTTTGTGTTTCATTAGGCCTTCTTGGATAACCCTTTTGTGTATGACTTTGAAATTTTTTATGTTCTTGTTGTTAGCTCTATAATTCACAACTTTATGTCCAAAATTATTACATGAATAACATAAACCAAAAAATATAGTTTGATACCTGGGAGTTGAATATCTTCTGAAAAGAGGTACTCTTATGAATCCTTCTTCTTCCTGAGCCCTATATGTTTCTATCAGTCGTTGATTATGAAATATGAATCTTATCGGTGGAGGAGTATCCCTGTAATTTTCTTTGTAGACCTCCATATCCCCTTTAATTGTTTCTGCATAGCTTTTTGGATATGTTTCTTGTTCTATTGTTTTGGAGCTTGATCCATTTTTTTTCTGATTGTATCCAAGTCTGGACTTGTCATGATGAGGTTTTTGATTGTTGATAATGTCATTCAAAACTTTTGAGTTGTTCTGCATATTTTTCTTTTGAAGGTCCTTTCTTAATGTGACAATTTATGCTTCCAAATTTCCAATGATCCTGTCTCTTCCTTCTAGCTTTTATTTGAGTACTTCTTCAATTCTTTTATCTTCTTCAATTTGAACCTTCAAATTTGTGATCATTTGTTCTATTTCCTGAGTGTCTTCTTTCTTGTCTAGTTTCACTTGTAGTTTCTTGTTTTTCTTCTTTTCTTTTCTGATAACTTCTATGGAACACAACAAATATTCTCGGTAGTCAACTTCTGCCTCTTCATATTCTTCTTCGGAGTCTTCTGTATCAGATTCTTCTACTGCCATGAATAAAAATCTTTTTGTCTCACTGTCATTGACTTCATCTTCATCTGATGATGAGATGTCTTCTTTGGTGTATAAGATTTTCTTGAAAACTTTATTTGTGGTTCTTTTGCCTTTATATGTTTTTTTTGTTATTTGAGTAACCTTCATCATTTCTCTTTTTCTTATGAGGACATTTGTTAGCAAAATGACCAATACCATCACAATTGAAACAAATCAAAGGAAGCTTACCTTTATACATGTCGTTGGTTCACTTGTTCAATATTCCGACAAAGTTGGTCACTTCTTCATCATCTTCTAAGACGTCACTTTTGTTGCTATGTTCTTTTTATTTTTGCTTTCCCTTTCGCTTTGACCTTTTGG
Source organism: Picea engelmannii (assembly GCA_009831015.1). Classification (NCBI taxonomy): domain Eukaryota; kingdom Viridiplantae; phylum Streptophyta; class Pinopsida; order Pinales; family Pinaceae; genus Picea; species Picea engelmannii. Next base: position 226,919 of record ML801001.1, read on the forward strand.
ATGCTTTGAAGGTTGCTTCTTTTATATCTGGATTTTCCTGTTCATTTCTCATTTCATATGCTATGAAGATTCCATGTAGTTTGTCCATGCTTATTGAGTTTATATCTTCTCTTTCTTCTAGTGATGATATCTTAGGGTCAAATATCATAGGAGGAGATCTTAGTACCTTTTAAACAATTACAGATTCTTTGATTTCTTCTCCCAATCCCAAGATTGTATTTACTATTTCATCGACTCATAAAAATTAAGCTGCAATGTTCTCATCTTCCTTCATCTTTAGTTGTTCGAACTGACCTCTATAAGTTTGAAGCTTTGCTGCTTTGAATTTTAAATCTCCTTCATAAATATTTCGAAGTTTGTCCCAAATCTCTTTAGCGGATTTACCTTGTGAAACTTTGGTGAATATCGATTCTCCAAGACCATTCATAAGTGAATTTGTGGTTTTGGAATTATTCTAACCGAGTTTCATAGCTTTGACATTTGTCGACGGAACTACTGGTGTTGTGTATCCATCTACAATTGATTGCCAAATTTCAAATCCATGTGCCTGTATATATGTCTTCATCCTTATGCTACAAAAGGCATACTTTTGTCCATCAAACTATGGTATTCCATTGTTATACATGTTGTTTCTCTCCATGATCTACCTTTTAGTGATTAAACTGATTTCTGAAGGAACCTGGCTGTGATACCAATTGTTGGATTACTGAGAGGGGGGGTGAATCACTAATAGAGAAATCTAACGCTTTTTAACCATATAATGCAAGTGTTATATCAATGTAACATTATCATCCAATATTTTTAGAGTAAATATACAATAAACAAATGTACAATCATGCACATACATAGTACACCAGTGTTTTTACGTGGAAACCCAAAGTGGGAGAAAACCATGGAATGATTTTTCGTATATGTCTTGAAGAATTGCATTCATTGGAAGCACCAACCTCCTTTGTTTTCCAGCTGCAACTGGAAGGAGACTCCAACCCCCTAGTTTCTCAGGCTACAACCTGAGGGAAGCTCCAACTCCCCAATTCTCTAGCTACAACCATAAGGAGGCTACAACCCCCTATGTTCTCCAACTACAACCGAAAGGTGGCTACAACCACCTGTCCTTTCCCTATCCAAACGCCCTGGCGTATAACTAGAATGATGGAGCCATTGTCACACTATCACTGTGAGATATACTATTGTAAACATGTACCGATAAACCTGCACCAAACAACCTGTACCAATAACCTGAACCATGCATCAACCTGTACCTCAACCTGTAATGAACTTGTACCATAAACAAGTGCAAAAACCATGCACCAACCTGTACCAAACAACCTATAATAAACTTGTACCATAAACAAGTGCATCAACCATGCACAAACCTATACCTCAACCTGCAAACCTCCTTAAATTTAACAACAAGAGACTAGCATTTTCATCAAAATTTACTTTAGTCTCACATGACTAGTTTTGGATTAGTCAACAACCCTAACTTGAAATAATAATAACTATGTACCTATAATGAATAAAGATCTAAAAATAGTACAAAATGTTCTTCAGTGTGTTTTATTCAATTCCTCTAGGTGTCACTACTTGTAATCTCTCAGAAAAGGAGTTATAGAAAAAATGGCATACCTTATTGAATTCTGGGTTATTCTAGAGAGAGAACTTGTAGAGCATGCCTATTATAACCCTAAATTGCACCACACATGATTACCTGACATCAGGCCAACTCATATCCTTTCTTTGCCAAAAACACTGCTGAATAACTCTTTGAAAATCCTCTTGTGTAAAGGCTCACGCGCCCTAACCCATTACTGCACGCGTGTACATGCTGGCTAACCCAAAATAGCGTGCGTGGACCAACAAAAGCATGAAAAAAGGAAAGTTGTCGACAGAACAAAAATCTATGGGTGAGTTAACTGAAACTCCCGGCCATGCATGGCCGAGGGTTCGTCCAAATACCTAGCTCCTTCTAGCCTATAAAAGAAGGGATAGGGGTACCATTTGGAAAGAGGAAGAATATAGCAAAGAAACTCTGCCCATTTACGTATTCCATTGTCCCAACCCTTTAGCCTTTCCTAATGCCAAAGGAGATTTAAAGGAAAGCAGTTGAAGGACAGAAGAAGAGGAGCCCAGGATCAAGTTCAAGGAGCGGTGGATGGTCTCAGCTTTTGTAAGTTGACTCATTTTAAGTAATAAAGAGAATGCTTTTCCCGTCCCAATTCATAAACTTTTTATGGTTTGATTAGTTTATGTTTGATTTCTAACCCGTGAGTATATAAGTAGTATGCATGCATAGTTGTTTCTCATCTTGAATGCAGGTCATCTTTGGAAGGAGTATTGCGAACAAGTAATCAAGCACAATGGAGGATCAACATCAGACGCCGGTAACGAGGTAGGTTGATCTTTCCATGCATTTACTAAGAAAAGGGTATTTAAATATAGGGATGAAGGTAGAAAGTAATTTCTATTCGGTCATATCTGCATGCAAAGTATGAACTCTATTTTCTAGTCCGTAGGGTGTTTTTCCCTGACAACAGAATTGGCAACCATACTGGGGAGATTAACTCTTTAGGGTTCCTGGAATTTTATTTAGTTTTTGGGTAGTTTAAAGACTAGTTTTTCTTGCCTGTCTTTTCTTTTTGTTTCTGTAAAGTCTGAGCTAGCAGGGAGTCTGGTTTTCTATACCAACTTTCCCTGACTTTTGCTTGATTGTGTTTTTCAGGACACATAGAGGTACACGCGGCCTGCACAAGGCTTGCATGCGTGTACACGTGCCCTATCCTCTTATAGCCCGTGTGTGAACGCTAGCTGTAGAGGTAGCAGTAGTGTGTAGGAGTTCAGAGAACCTCAGAGGCAGTCCTCCTCTTTCCTGTCAAAATCACATATTCTTAGGGGGTTTTTTGGAATTATGTCTGAGTCTTGTTTGCTAACAGTCCTATCTCAGATTGTTTTTGCCTTATTATTTTTTCCTTGCATTATTTGTTTTTCTTTCAGAAAGAGTATCCAAGCCTTCAAGGAATCCTGGTTATCAATATCAGTGGTCTCTTCCTGGTTTGGTCTGTCTGTTTTCATTTTTTCTTAGATTTTAGATATACACGTGACATGTACAAGGTCAGTCCACGTGTACACGCCCTCTATCTCTGTTCAGTGCGCGTTCGCACGCGTGCTGTTTGAGTAACAGTCGCGTGCTTGTACAAGCTACTTTTTGTTAAGGGTGAGGCAATCATCCTCTCCTTTGATAAGAAGTATTCCTCTCAGGTGTTTGAATCTCTGTTTGAACAGTTAGTAGCTTAGGATTATTTTTACCCTTAGCTTGCTTTTTCTCATTTAAAACGTTGTCAGAAAAATAAAAATAAAAATTTACGGTTTTTAGACAAGTGTGAGAATCATTGTGTTTACAATTGCTATTGTGTGATTTTTTAATCTGATTCTTTGCGATCTGCGCTTTAAGCTAGAATTGTTTTTCTTGGTTTTTTACTTGTCGGTATTTTCCCTTTCTTTCTTTACTAGCATTTAAATAAATAAATAAATCTCTTTTCACTTTCTTCTTTGGTTGAAGAGTGTGTTTCTGCATCATTAGCTAGGGAAAAGTCTTTTATTTCATAAGTTTTTTCAGTTCACTTAGATCATAAGTAGCTCGTAATCGAGTGAAATTCCTTTGAGTTTGTTTCCAATATCTTAGAAAAGTTAAAAATCTTTCTTTTGAAAAGTTGTTGAAATTTTGCATTCAGTAAAAGTTTTGTTTCCATCTTTTTTATTCATTTTTTGCTTTCGTCTTTTACACATCATCAGTTTCACCCTCATACCCCTTGACATAAGACAAATCCATAAAAGTAACGTTAAATTTAAAATCTACTAGACTTTTATGTTTGTAGGGTCCACAAACTAGTTCAGGACTAGGGCCTTGGATTAGGTTGGAGAGGAAACTCTTCAAGGTCATTTAAAATCAAACATTGGAGTCTGAGATAGGGAGTGTTTAAGTCCAGTTTCGTGGAAGTTATCTGGGACCCCCCTCTAACACAGGAGATAAACATGAGGTCGCGTGCGGAAAGGTAGTGGAGATAACCCCTCCAAAGTCGGACCAATCGTAGTGGAGAACACATATAGAGGGCTTGTTTTGGGATTTCGTCATTTGCATTTGCCACGGGGCTTCATGGGTCTTGAATCCGTTCGAGGTCCTCAATTGTCTTTCGAACCATTTTCTCTCGATACCCTTGACAGGTTTTGGGCTCGATACCCTACTCATTGTAGTCTACCCAACTTTCGACTGTACCCGCCTGGTGACTGTTCGCGTGCTAGCAACCTAGTTGCCAATCTTTGTTAGGGACATACATAGGTGACTGCGGGGGTATACCAAGGTACCTAGGATAGACATCAGGCCACACTTTGTAGAGTATACCCAGAGGGTGCTTCCGTGTTCGAGTTGCACTTGCACCGGTAAGTTTCTCTAGTGTTGGCTGTTGTAATTGTTCTTCCAATTAATTTAGTATTTGCTTGTCTTATCTTGTAGGGACTTTTTTCTTAGTGTATGTTACTTTTGATCGTTTAGACTACCTTAGAGTGTCTTGGATATTCTCACATAGTGGAGGATCCCGAGCTCCATCGATCACAAAGGCTCCTTGGCCTACCGCCAGTTACACTAGAGCCACCCCCGCCACCATTTAGGTGGAAGCTAGACCAACAAGGGTCTTTTGAAGAGACCGGGTTACAAACCATTGTGCCTGAACAACCCCCAGAGGAATCGACCATTTTGGACCTTGAAGAAACCGCTCTTGGCTCGGTTGAAACCTCAACCACTGATCTCTTGGCACCTTTTATTGTACCAATTCAATTTTACGAGCGCCTGATAGTGTCGCACACAGCAATGGAAACAAATGTTGTTACTCCTTCCGGGAATTATTCAATTCCCACCACGATTGTCACCACAGAAGAGTCGTCATCTCCTAACCTACCATCGTCGGTATGAGCCACCATGGTCTCGACCGCAATTACTTCGCACAGTGGTCCAAACCCGTCTTTGGTGGCAGCCACAACCCCTTTCACACCTAGTGCGACAAGCCCTCCATTCTCATACGGTATGCCTAGTTCGGGTACAAGTCCTGTACTATCCTACTCCACTTTACAAACTTTGGGTCTGGGGGCAGGGAGCTCTAGCGCTCCTCTGCAAGGTCACATGGGGGGCACTCCTGTCCCTTTTAACACTTTTCCTTGCGCAGGAGGTCATATCCCTCCTTCGTCCCCTTCACTCGGTGGTTCGCATCAGCAATCCACCGGGCAACCTACACACAATAGTTTATTTGGAGCGGGGAGTCAAGGACCACCTTTACGTAGTATGTTGGTAGGTTTGACACTATTTTCTTGGAACAGAACGTTTGGTAACAACACCTTCTCGTTAGTCATTTTCCCGACTGGGGGCAACCCCATTTTTGGACAATCTACTCCTGGGCAGGGTACTATTCCTGCATAGGTGGAAAACTTAGCAGGACCTTGGAATTCAAGGCAAGGATCCGTTCCCTCCTCCGAAATGTCGATCTGGGGTAATTCTTTCCACAATCAATGGAACCCTGGACAAACTACTATGCCTATCCCTACAGGACTGGCATGGGGTAATCCTTCCCAAAGTCCTTTGAACACAATGCATGCCCAACAATCTATGTCCTATTTGGGAAATCAGTCGATGATGTCTCCACATATGCAAAATCCTTACGCTGGTCAGGGCCATGGTTTTTACCAGAATCTAGGCCAGCAGCTAAACTTTTCCTGGCAACCTGGTGCCAGTCAAACTCCAGGACCCGTTTTCCCAGGTTATCAGCAGCAACCCAAACTACCTTTCTTGGCGACTTTACACTTTCCAGATTTGACGAGGTTGTTGAATGAACCCATTTGTCACGATCTGCATTGGCCTCCTATGCCGACGAAGTTGCCTTCAGACATTCCAAAGTTCGAAGCAAAGCCTAATGAAGATCCAGGAGATCATGTGACTACCTTCCATCTTTGGTGCTCATCTAACTCATTGAAATATGACTCCGTACAGTTGCGATTGTTTCAATGTACTCTCATTGGGAGTGCTGCGAAATGGTACATTGGGCTCGATCGCTCAAGATAATCTTCTTTTGGTGAATTGGCGATGGCTTTCCTTAACCATTTCCAGTTACCTATGAGATACGATGTTGGCACAGAGTTGCTCGCTAATTTCGAACAGACAATAGCGGACCATATCTCTTATCACATCCGAGAATGGAGATGCTGGAAGAGTTTAATCAAAGTACCAGTCCCACCAGCATTCCTACTTGAGTGGTTCCTTAAGTATTTGGTCCCACAGTTATCCAAAGACGTCGCGACATCCAGAGTTTTCTCTGAAGAAGATGCTATCATGAGGTCTCAACAGTTTGAGCTCATCTATTCTCGGTCCGGTTTATTATACAACATCTTTCCAGATGCGCCACGTTCAATACTAGATAAAACTAGACAGAGAGTTAGACCGCATGCCGATGGTATCATCGGTTCAGCACAAACTAAGCTCGCTGAGAAATTGACAAAGAAGTTGCAGCAGTTATCCATACAACACATAGCGGCTAGCCAAACTACTGCTTTGGCTGCTCCCCCTACCCAAACGTCGGAAGTACACATAGTGCAGTCGATTAACCCAAAGGCCACCCAGCAGCCTGAAGGGAAGAAAAAATAACGAAAGAAGGGTAAGGGGGATAAAAAACCCAATGATAATGCTGGCGGGGAAAACACTGAAAAATGAAAGGCGAGGTATCCATGCAACTTGTGCGCGGAAGACCACCCGACCCATCTATGTCCTCGGCTTGAAGAGGCCCAAAAATTTGTCACACAGCAACAACATGCGGTGTTGATGAACCCGTTTCAGCATGGGCAAAATCTAACTCAAGCCTCTGCAAGTACGGAAAGGGGCAGCCAAGAAAAATGCCCGCCTCTGAACAACCCCTCATCCACGAACATATATATGGTTAGGGGTGATGCTTTCATATAGACTAGAGCGCACGATTATAGTAAACCAAGTGCTTTTGAGAAGGGTAAAGAAGCTGACCTCCCATCCCTTCCTCTACAAATTGAGAAGACGTTGGAAGAAACAATGACATGCATTCCAAAAGGTGCATTTAAAAAGGCTTCTCATAACCCAAATGCAAGGGCCACCCAGAAGTACTCTGTGGTGGAAGATTTATCACAAACCCCTTGTGCGATGTCTTCTTTGGAGGTCCTCCAAAGTTGCCCTTCTCAGAGAAAAGCCTTGTTAACCACTTTGGGCTCTACTGAGACTTGTAATCTGGGTACCATCATGTTAGATACAACTGACTTAAAACCTCGTCTACCTTACCACATAGCATTTCAGATAGTAGTGGCTTACCCCACGAAAACTTTTACATGGAATATCTTTTGTACAGTGGTCGACGAGGGTGCCTCGACATGTGTTATGTTGTTGTCATGTTGGAAGGCCATAGGCCAACCCATTTTGTCTCCATTACCTACTCTCCTCACTTCTTTCGACAGTCGTTCATTCCGACCACATGGCATTGTTCCTTCTTTCCCCGTGCAGTTAGGAGGGAAGACTATGTGTGTTGAGGTAGAGGTAGTCGATGCTCCCCTCGACTATAACCTCTTGTTAGGATAGATTTGGACTTATGCTATGCAAGCTGTGGTTGCTACAGTTTTCTGGGTCTTGTTGTTTCCACACGAGGGCCGGATAGTGACCATCGATCAATTGTCTTTCTCCAGACCTGACCCAGCTTTGGGGGCATCCACGGTCCCATTGATCGATAATACTCAACCAAGTGTCATCAACATAGGAGTTGGTTTGTGCCCATCTTTGATGGGTACTTTTGATTACCCACCTCCTCACGGCGATATCAAATTTATATCTAATCACCATAAGGTTGATATTTTTCAAGTTTCGTCATTCCGCATGACTTACTTCGAGGATCCATGGATTCTTCCTTCCCCATCAGCCACGATGGATGAGACAGGGCACCCAAGCATGTGAGTTCCCTTGTCTGTCGCTGAAGTAGCGTACTCTTTAGTTCAACAAGCTTCAGCTAACACTGATCCGACTCATGCACAAGAGTTAGATCCACTTATAGAGCCCATTTGGGCTCAGGTTTCTCTCGCTAACGTCAATTTGTTAGACTTAGTCTTGCCTTCTGATGAAGTAGTAATCAAAGCAATGACTATTCTGGACAAACCTTGGGAATATCTTCATCATAGATCATATTTCCTCCCAGAGTTAAGCCGAATCGAAGCAAGAGAATTCACCGTGACCATGACGGGAGATCAAACGTGTCCTATTAATCTCTTAGCTACACATGAAATTTATGTTGAGGGCAATATGGAAACTATCGCTGAAACTATACCAATTAACATCTCCCGAAACCCTGGCATCATGGAGAATGTCTTCGTCGGAGCGAATTGCTCCCCCGAAGAGATTCAAATCTACACGGATCTTTTCAAAGAATTCTGCGACGTTTTTGCCTGGACTTATGAGGAAATGCCAGGTATCGATCCAAAAATAGTTGAACATGAAATCACAATGTATCCTGATGCCAAGCCTGTTCGATAGAAGCTTCATCCAGTTAATCCCAATAAAGCAGCAGCCATCAAGATTGAGGTTGAGAAATTTCTAAAGTCAAGTTTTATCTACCCTATCCATTTGACTCAATGGGTGTCAAATCCTGTGCCGGTCAATAAAAAACAAGGCACGATTCGTGTATGTACTGATTTCCATGATTTGAATAAGGCATGTCCCAAAGATAATTTTCCAACACCATTCATCGACCAGATCATTGATGAATGTGCTATTTGCGAAGCCTTTTCTTTCATGGATGGTTTTTCGGGATACAATCAAATCCAAATCAAACCCGAAGACCAACACAAAACGGCATTCATTTGTCCATGGGGTACATTCGCATATCGTAAGATGCCTTTTGGTCTTAAAAATGCTGGAGCCACATTCCAGCGGGCCATGTCTTTCACCTTTCACGATCTCAAGCATATAGTCGAGGCCTACCTAGATGATTTAGCATCACGATCTCGCAAGAGAACAGATCATCCCACACACCTTAGACTAATCTTCAAACGTTGTCGCTATTTTAGGATTCGCTTGAATCCAAACAAGTGCATCTTCTGCATAACGTCGGGATGTTTGTTAGGTTTCATCATGTCAACAACAGGGATCATGGTCGATCCTCTCAAGGTGGAGGCAATAATCCAATTGCCCCCCCCACGCACAGTTCTTCAACTTCAGAGTCTACAAGGCAAGGCGAACTTTTTACGTCGCTTCATCGCCAACTATGCTGAAATCACCAAGGGCTTTATGCGCCTACTGAAGAAAGACGTTCCTCTTTACTAGGATGAAGCTGCTCAATGCTCTTTCGATGCATTAAAACATGCCCTCACAACTGTGCCTTTGCTACAGCCACCTAACTATAACAAAGATTTATTATTATATCTGGCTGCCGCAGAGTTAACTATTGGCATGGTTTTAGTTCAGGAAGATGATTTGTTCTCAGAATACGTGATCTATTACCTGAGTTGAGGCCTCGTAGGATCGGAAATTAATTATTCTCATATCGAAAAACTTGCGTTGGCAGCAGTTCATGCTGTTCAACGGTTCTGTCATTATGTTATGTTTCGCAAGACCACTGTCATTGTTGTTGTGAATCCATTCCAGTACATGTTGACACGACGGGTTATAGGCAAAAAAATCAGTAGATGGATAGTCATCCTCTAGGAATTTGACTTTGACTTCATTTCAGCAAAGTCCAAAAAGTCATTGGTCTTCGCGGAGCTTATTTCGGAACTTCTGGTTGAGTCAGGTGACGTTGTGCCTGAAGAATCACCTATCCAGGGAGATATGTTTTTTATCACATCTTCAGATCCTTGGTACGGAGATATACTTATCTATCTCCAGACTTTGAAGTGCCCCACTTCTGCTTCTCATGATGAGAGTCAGCGTATACGCCATCAGGCTAAGAATTATCTCATACTCAATGATACGTTGTATCGGAGAGGTGTAGACTGCATCTTACGTCGATGTCTCACACATGAGGAGACAGTCATCGTGCTCAACAATTTCCATACCGAAGCTTGTGGCGGTCATTTTTCTGGGTTGGAAATAACCCAAAAGATTCTACGAGTAGGTTACTTCTGGCCGACGCTTATCAAAGATTGTGTAGAATCGGTCAAGAAGTGCCATCCGTGCCAAGTCTTTTCTCGGAAGATGAGGGCACATCCCGCTCCTATGTTTCCTATCATCACAGTTGGTCCCTTCACCAAGTAAGGGATTGATTACACTACTTGCAACCCCCCATCATCAAGGGGGCACCGCTATATCATCGTAGTTGTAGACAACTTCACTAAGTGGGTCGAAGCTATGCCAACGTTTAAAGATGATGGAGAGACTGCAGCTCTCTTTTTATTCAACCAGATCATAGCAAGGTTCGGTGTCCCGAGAGAGATTGTTACTGACCATGGCAGTCACTTTCAGAACCAAATGATGACCGAATTAACATCAAATCTTGGGTTACGGCAAGAGCATTCATCACCCTACTACCCCCAAGTCAATGGGCAGGTGGAAGCTATAAACAAAACTCTTAAGACTATTCTACAATGAACTATCAACTCAGCTAATTCAAATTGGCATTTGATGTTATACTCGGCATTATGGGCTTACCAAACATCTGTTAAGACTGCAACTGGTTTCTCACCTTTTCAACTCGTTTACGGGTTGGAGGCAGTCTTGCCCATCGAATGTCAGA
>ML801001.1:259387-272558 GCA_009831015.1 Picea engelmannii
TGGGGGTAGTAGGGTGATGAATGCTCTTGCCGTAACCCAAGATTTGATGTTAATTCGGTCATCATTTGGTTCTGAAAGTGACTGCCATGGTCAGTAACAATCTCTCTCGGGACACCGAACCTTGCTATGATCTGGTTGAATAAAAAGAGAGCTGCAGTCTCTCCATCATCTTTAAACGTTGGCATAGCTTCGACCCACTTAGTGAAGTTGTCTACAACTACGATGATATAGCGGTGCCCCCTTGATGATGGGGGGTTGCAAGTAGTGTAATCAATCCCTTACTTGGTGAAGGGACCAACTGTGATGATAGGAAACATAGGAGCGGGATGTGCCCTCATCTTCCGAGAAAAGACTTGGCACGGATGGCACTTCTTGACCGATTCTACACAATCTTTGATAAGCGTCGGCCAGAAGTAACCTACTCGTAGAATCTTTTGGGTTATTTCCAACCCAGAAAAATGACCGCCACAAGCTTCGGTATGGAAATTGTTGAGCACGATGACTGTCTCCTCATGTGTGAGACATCGACGTAAGATGCAGTCTACACCTCTCCGATACAACGTATCATTGAGTATGAGATAATTCTTAGCCTGATGGCGTATACGCTGACTCTCATCATGAGAAGCAGAAGTGGGGCACTTCAAAGTCTGGAGATAGATAAGTATATCTCCGTACCAAGGATCTGAAGATGTGATAAAAAACATATCTCCCTGGATAGGTGATTCTTCAGGCACAACGTCACCTGACTCAACCAGAAGTTCCGAAATAAGCTCCGCGAAGACCAATGACTTTTTGGACTTTGCTGAAATGAAGTCAAAGTCAAATTCCTAGAGGATGACTATCCATCTACTGATTTTTTTGCCTATAACCCGTCGTGTCAACATGTACTGGAATGGATTCACAACAACAATGACAGTGGTCTTGCGAAACATAACATAATGACAGAACCGTTGAACAGCATGAACTGCTGCCAACGCAAGTTTTTCGATATGAGAATAATTAATTTCCGATCCTACGAGGCCTCAACTCAGGTAATAGATCACGTATTCTGAGAACAAATCATCTTCCTGAACTAAAACCATGCCAATAGTTAACTCTGCGGCAGCCAGATATAATAATAAATCTTTGTTATAGTTAGGTGGCTGTAGCAAAGGCACAGTTGTGAGGGCATGTTTTAATGCATCGAAAGAGCATTGAGCAGCTTCATCCTAGTAAAGAGGAACGTCTTTCTTCAGTAGGCGCATAAAGCCCTTGGTGATTTCAGCATAGTTGGCGATGAAGCGACGTAAAAAGTTCGCCTTGCCTTGTAGACTCTGAAGTTGAAGAACTGTGCGTGGGGGGGGCAATTGGATTATTGCCTCCACCTTGAGAGGATCGACCATGATCCCTGTTGTTGACATGATGAAACCTAACAAACATCCCGACGTTATGCAGAAGATGCACTTGTTTGGATTCAAGCGAATCCTAAAATAGCGACAACGTTTGAAGATTAGTCTAAGGTGTGTGGGATGATCTGTTCTCTTGCGAGATCGTGATGCTAAATCATCTAGGTAGGCCTCGACTATATGCTTGAGATCGTGAAAGGTGAAAGACATGGCCCGCTGGAATGTGGCTCCAGCATTTTTAAGACCAAAAGGCATCTTACGATATGCGAATGTACCCCATGGACAAATGAATGCCGTTTTGTGTTGGTCTTCGGGTTTGATTTGGATTTGATTGTATCCCGAAAAACCATCCATGAAAGAAAAGGCTTCGCAAATAGCACATTCATCAATGATCTGGTCGATGAATGGTGTTGGAAAATTATCTTTGGGACATGCCTTATTCAAATCATGGAAATCAGTACATACACGAATCGTGCCTTGTTTTTTATTGACCGGCACAGGATTTGACACCCATTGAGTCAAATGGATAGGGTAGATAAAACTTGACTTTAGAAATTTCTCAACCTCAATCTTGATGGCTGCTGCTTTATTGGGATTAACTGGATGAAGCTTCTATCGAACAGGCTTGGCATCAGGATACATTGTGATTTCATGTTCAACTATTTTTGGATCGATACCTGGCATTTCCTCATAAGTCCAGGCAAAAACGTCGCAGAATTCTTTGAAAAGATCCGTGTAGATTTGAATCTCTTCGGGGGAGCAATTCGCTCCGACGAAGACATTCTCCATGATGCCAGGGTTTCGGGAGATGTTAATTGGTATAGTTTCAGCGATAGTTTCCATATTGCCCTCAACATAAATTTCATGTGTAGCTAAGAGATTAATAGGACACGTTTGATCTCCCGTCATGGTCACGGTGAATTCTCTTGCTTCGATTCGGCTTAACTCTGGGAGGAAATATGATCTATGATGAAGATATTCCCAAGGTTTGTCCAGAATAGTCATTGCTTTGATTACTACTTCATCAGAAGGCAAGACTAAGTCTAACAAATTGACGTTAGCGAGAGAAACCTGAGCCCAAATGGGCTCTATAAGTGGATCTAACTCTTGTGCATGAGTCGGATCAGTGTTAGCTGAAGCTTGTTGAACTAAAGAGTACGCTACTTCAGCGACAGACAAGGGAACTCACATGCTTGGGTGCCCTGTCTCATCCATCGTGGCTGATGGGGAAGGAAGAATCCATGGATCCTCGAAGTAAGTCATGCGGAATGACGAAACTTGAAAAATATCAACCTTATGGTGATTAGATATAAATTTGATATCGCCGTGAGGAGGTGGGTAATCAAAAGTACCCATCAAAGATGGGCACAAACCAACTCCTATGTTGATGACACTTGGTTGAGTATTATCGATCAATGGGACCGTGGATGCCCCCAAAGCTGGGTCAGGTCTGGAGAAAGACAATTGATCGATGGTCACTATCCGGCCCTCGTGTGGAAACAACAAGACCCAGAAAACTGTAGCAACCACAGCTTGCATAGCATAAGTCCAAATCTATCCTAACAAGAGGTTATAGTCGAGGGGAGCATCGACTACCTCTACCTCAACACACATAGTCTTCCCTCCTAACTGCACGGGGAAAGAAGGAACAATGCCATGTGGTCGGAATGAACGACTGTCGAAAGAAGTGAGGAGAGTAGGTAATGGAGACAAAATGGGTTGGCCTATGGCCTTCCAACATGACAACAACATAACACATGTCGAGGCACCCTCGTCGACCACTGTACAAAAGATATTCCATGTAAAAGTTTTCGTGGGGTAAGCCACTACTATCTGAAATGCTATGTGGTAAGGTAGACGAGGTTTTAAGTCAGTTGTATCTAACATGATGGTACCCAGATTACAAGTCTCAGTAGAGCCCAAAGTGGTTAACAAGGCTTTTCTCTGAGAAGGGCAACTTTGGAGGACCTCCAAAGAAGACATCGCACAAGGGGTTTGTGATAAATCTTCCACCACAGAGTACTTCTGGGTGGCCCTTGCATTTGGGTTATGAGAAGCCTTTTTAAATGCACCTTTTGGAATGCATGTCATTGTTTCTTCCAACGTCTTCTCAATTTGTAGAGGAAGGGATGGGAGGTCAGCTTCTTTACCCTTCTCAAAAGCACTTGGTTTACTATAATCGTGCGCTCTAGTCTATATGAAAGCATCACCCCTAACCATATATATGTTCGTGGATGAGGGGTTGTTCAGAGGCGGGCATTTTTCTTGGCTGCCCCTTTCCGTACTTGCAGAGGCTTGAGTTAGATTTTGCCCATGCTGAAACGGGTTCATCAACACCGCATGTTGTTGCTGTGTGACAAATTTTTGGGCCTCTTCAAGCCGAGGACATAGATGGGTCGGGTGGTCTTCCGCGCACAAGTTGCATGGATACCTCGCCTTTCATTTTTCAGTGTTTTCCCCGCCAGCATTATCATTGGGTTTTTTATCCCCCTTACCCTTCTTTCGTTATTTTTTCTTCCCTTCAGGCTGCTGGGTGGCCTTTGGGTTAATCGACTGCACTATGTGTACTTCCGACGTTTGGGTAGGGGGAGCAGCCAAAGCAGTAGTTTGGCTAGCCGCTATGTGTTGTATGGATAACTGCTGCAACTTCTTTGTCAATTTCTCAGCGAGCTTAGTTTGTGCTGAACCGATGATACCATCGGCATGCGGTCTAACTCTCTGTCTAGTTTTATCTAGTATTGAACGTGGCGCATCTGGAAAGATGTTGTATAATAAACCGGACCGAGAATAGATGAGCTCAAACTGTTGAGACCTCATGATAGCATCTTCTTCAGAGAAAACTCTGGATGTCGCGACGTCTTTGGATAACTGTGGGACCAAATACTTAAGGAACCACTCAAGTAGGAATGCTGGTGGGACTGGTACTTTGATTAAACTCTTCCAGCATCTCCATTCTCGGATGTGATAAGAGATATGGTCCGCTATTGTCTGTTCGAAATTAGCGAGCAACTCTGTGCCAACATCGTATCTCATAGGTAACTGGAAATGGTTAAGGAAAGCCATCGCCAATTCACCAAAAGAAGATTATCTTGAGCGATCGAGCCCAATGTACCATTTCGCAGCACTCCCAATGAGAGTACATTGAAACAATCGCAACTGTACGGAGTCATATTTCAATGAGTTAGATGAGCACCAAAGATGGAAGGTAGTCACATGATCTCCTGGATCTTCATTAGGCTTTGCTTCGAACTTTGGAATGTCTGAAGGCAACTTCGTCGGCATAGGAGGCCAATGCAGATCGTGACAAATGGGTTCATTCAACAACCTCGTCAAATCTGGAAAGTGTAAAGTCGCCAAGAAAGGTAGTTTGGGTTGCTGCTGATAACCTGGGAAAACGGGTCCTGGAGTTTGACTGGCACCAGGTTGCCAGGAAAAGTTTAGCTGCTGGCCTAGATTCTGGTAAAAACCATGGCCCTGACCAGCGTAAGGATTTTGCATATGTGGAGACATCATCGACTGATTTCCCAAATAGGACATAGATTGTTGGGCATGCATTGTGTTCAAAGGACTTTGGGAAGGATTACCCCATGCCAGTCCTGTAGGGATAGGCATAGTAGTTTGTCCAGGGTTCCATTGATTGTGGAAAGAATTACCCCAGATCGACATTTCGGAGGAGGGAACGGATCCTTGCCTTGAATTCCAAGGTCCTGCTAAGTTTTCCACCTATGCAGGAATAGTACCCTGCCCAGGAGTAGATTGTCCAAAAATGGGGTTGCCCCCAGTCGGGAAAATGACTAACGAGAAGGTGTTGTTACCAAACGTTCTGTTCCAAGAAAATAGTGTCAAACCTACCAACATACTACGTAAAGGTGGTCCTTGACTCCCCGCTCCAAATAAACTATTGTGTGTAGGTTGCCCGGTGGATTGCTGATGCGAACCACCGAGTGAAGGGGACGAAGGAGGGATATGACCTCCTGCGCAAGGAAAAGTGTTAAAAGGGACAGGAGTGCCCCCCATGTGACCTTGCAGAGGAGCGCTAGAGCTCCCTGCCCCCAGACCCAAAGTTTGTAAAGTGGAGTAGGATAGTACAGGACTTGTACCCGAACTAGGCATACCGTATGAGAATGGAGGGCTTGTCGCACTAGGTGTGAAAGGGGTTGTGGCTGCCACCAAAGACGGGTTTGGACCACTGTGCGAAGTAATTGCGGTCGAGACCATGGTGGCTCATACCGACGATGGTAGGTTAGGAGATGACGACTCTTCTGTGGTGACAATCGTGGTGGGAATTGAATAATTCCCGGAAGGAGTAACAACATTTGTTTCCATTGCTGTGTGCGACACTATCAGGCGCTCGTAAAATTGAATTGGTACAATAAAAGGTGCCAAGAGATCAGTGGTTGAGGTTTCAACCGAGCCAAGAGCGGTTTCTTCAAGGTCCAAAATGGTCGATTCCTCTGGGGGTTGTTCAGGCACAATGGTTTGTAACCCGGTCTCTTCAAAAGACCCTTGTTGGTCTAGCTTCCACCTAAATGGTGGCGGGGGTGGCTCTAGTGTAACTGGCGGTAGGCCAAGGAGCCTTTGTGATCGATGGAGCTCGGGATCCTCCACTATGTGAGAATATCCAAGACACTCTAAGGTAGTCTAAACGATCAAAAGTAACATACACTAAGAAAAAAGTCCCTACAAGATAAGACAAGCAAATACTAAATTAATTGGAAGAACAATTACAACAGCCAACACTAGAGAAACTTACCGGTGCAAGTGCAACTCGAACACGGAAGCACCCTCTGGGTATACTCTACAAAGTGTGGCCTGATGTCTATCCTAGGTACCTTGGTATACCCCCGCAGTCACCTATGTATGTCCCTAACAAAGATTGGCAACTAGGTTGCTAGCACGCGAACAGTCACCAGGCGGGTACAGTCGAAAGTTGGGTAGACTACAATGAGTAGGGTATCGAGCCCAAAACCTGTCAAGGGTATCGAGAGAAAATGGTTCGAAAGACAATTGAGGACCTCGAACGGATTCAAGACCCATGAAGCCCCGTGGCAAATGCAAATGACGAAATCCCAAAACAAGCCCTCTATATGTGTTCTCCACTACGATTGGTCCGACTTTGGAGGGGTTATCTCCACTACCTTTCCGCACGCGACCTCATGTTTATCTCCTGTGTTAGAGGGGGGTCCCAGATAACTTCCACGAAACTGGACTTAAACACTCCCTATCTCAGACTCCAATGTTTGATTTTAAATGACCTTGAAGAGTTTCCTCTCCAACCTAATCCAAGGCCCTAGTCCTGAACTAGTTTGTGGACCCTACAAACATAAAAGTCTAGTAGATTTTAAATTTAACGTTACTTTTATGGATTTGTCTTATGTCAAGGGGTATGAGGGTGAAACTGATGATGTGTAAAAGACGAAAGCAAAAAATGAATAAAAAAGATGGAAACAAAACTTTTACTGAATGCAAAATTTCAACAACTTTTCAAAAGAAAGATTTTTAACTTTTCTAAGATATTGGAAACAAACTCAAAGGAATTTCACTCGATTACGAGCTACTTATGATCTAAGTGAACTGAAAAAACTTATGAAATAAAAGACTTTTCCCTAGCTAATGATGCAGAAACACACTCTTCAACCAAAGAAGAAAGTGAAAAGAGATTTATTTATTTATTTAAATGCTAGTAAAGAAAGAAAGGGAAAATACCGACAAGTAAAAAACCAAGAAAAACAATTCTAGCTTAAAGCGCAGATCGCAAAGAATCAGATTAAAAAATCACACAATAGCAATTGTAAACACAATGATTCTCACACTTGTCTAAAAACCGTAAATTTTTATTTTTATTTTTCTGACAACGTTTTAAATGAGAAAAAGCAAGCTAAGGGTAAAAATAATCCTAAGCTACTAACTGTTCAAACAGAGATTCAAACACCTGAGAGGAATACTTCTTATCAAAGGAGAGGATGATTGCCTCACCCTTAACAAAAAGTAGCTTGTACAAGCACGCGACTGTTACTCAAACAGCACGCGTGCGAACGCGCACTGAACAGAGATAGAGGGCGTGTACACGTGGACTGACCTTGTACATGTCACGTGTATATCTAAAATCTAAGAAAAAATGAAAACAGACAGACCAAACCAGGAAGAGACCACTGATATTGATAACCAGGATTCCTTGAAGGCTTGGATACTCTTTCTGAAAGAAAAACAAATAATGCAAGGAAAAAATAATAAGGCAAAAACAATCTGAGATAGGACTGTTAGCAAACAAGACTCAGACATAATTCCAAAAAACCCCCTAAGAATATGTGATTTTGACAGGAAAGAGGAGGACTGCCTCTGAGGTTCTCTGAACTCCTACACACTACTGCTACCTCTACAGCTAGCGTTCACACACGGGCTATAAGAGGATAGGGCACGTGTACACGCATGCAAGCCTTGTGCAGGCCGCGTGTACCTCTATGTGTCCTGAAAAACACAATCAAGCAAAAGTCAGGGAAAGTTGGTATAGAAAACCAGACTCCCTGCTAGCTCAGACTTTACAGAAACAAAAAGAAAAGACAGGCAAGAAAAACTAGTCTTTAAACTACCCAAAAACTAAATAAAATTCCAGGAACCCTAAAGAGTTAATCTCCCCAGTATGGTTGCCAATTCTGTTGTCAGGGAAAAACACCCTACGGACTAGAAAATAGAGTTCATACTTTGCATGCAGATATGACCGAATAGAAATTACTTTCTACCTTCATCCCTATATTTAAATACCCTTTTCTTAGTAAATGCATGGAAAGATCAACCTACCTCGTTACCGGCGTCTGATGTTGATCCTCCATTGTGCTTGATTACTTGTTCGCAATACTCCTTCCAAAGATGACCTGCATTCAAGATGAGAAACAACTATGCATGCATACTACTTATATACTCACGGGTTAGAAATCAAACATAAACTAATCAAACCATAAAAAGTTTATGAATTGGGACGGGAAAAGCATTCTCTTTATTACTTAAAATGAGTCAACTTACAAAAGCTGAGACCATCCACCGCTCCTTGAACTTGATCCTGGGCTCCTCTTCTTCTGTCCTTCAACTGCTTTCCTTTAAATCTCCTTTGGCATTAGGAAAGGCTAAAGGGTTGGGACAATGGAATACGTAAATGGGCAGAGTTTCTTTGCTATATTCTTCCTCTTTCCAAATGGTACCCCTATCCCTTCTTTTATAGGCTAGAAGGAGCTAGGTATTTGGACGAACCCTCGGCCATGCATGGCCGGGAGTTTCAGTTAACTCACCCATAGATTTTTGTTCTGTCGACAACTTTCCTTTTTTCATGCTTTTGTTGGTCCACGCACGCTATTTTGGGTTAGCCAGCATGTACACGCGTGCAGTAATGGGTTAGGGCGCGTGAGCCTTTACACAAGAGGATTTTCAAAGAGTTATTCAGCAGTGTTTTTGGCAAAGAAAGGATATGAGTTGGCCTGATGTCAGGTAATCATGTGTGGTGCAATTTAGGGTTATAATAGGCATGCTCTACAAGTTCTCTCTCTAGAATAACCCAGAATTCAATAAGGTATGCCATTTTTTCTATAACTCCTTTTCTGAGAGATTACAAGTAGTGACACCTAGAGGAATTGAATAAAACACACTGAAGAACATTTTGTACTATTTTTAGATCTTTATTCATTATAGGTACATAGTTATTATTATTTCAAGTTAGGGTTGTTGACTAATCCAAAACTAGTCATGTGAGACTAAAGTAAATTTTGATGAAAATGCTAGTCTCTTGTTGTTAAATTTAAGGAGGTTTGCAGGTTGAGGTATAGGTTTGTGCATGGTTGATGCACTTGTTTATGGTACAAGTTTATTATAGGTTGTTTGGTACAGGTTGGTGCATGGTTTTTGCACTTGTTTATGGTACAAGTTCATTACAGGTTGAGGTACAGGTTGATGCATGGTTCAGGTTATTGGTACAGGTTGTTTGGTGCAGGTTTATCGGTACATGTTTACAATAGTATATCTCACAGTGATAGTGTGACAATGGCTCCATCATTCTAGTTATACGCCAGGGCGTTTGGATAGGGAAAGGACAGGTGGTTGTAGCCACCTTTCGGTTGTAGTTGGAGAACATAGGGGGTTGTAGCCTCCTTATGGTTGTAGCTAGAGAATTGGGGAGTTGGAGCTTCCCTCAGGTTGTAGCCTGAGAAACTAGGGGGTTGGAGTCTCCTTCCAGTTGCAGCTGGAAAACAAAGGAGGTTGGTGCTTCCAATGAATGCAATTCTTCAAGACATATACGAAAAATCATTCCATGGTTTTCTCCCACTTTGGGTTTCCACGTAAAAACACTGGTGTACTATGTATGTGCATGATTGTACATTTGTTTATTGTATATTTACTCTAAAAATATTGGATGATAATGTTACATTGATATAACACTTGCATTATATGGTTAAAAAGCGTTAGATTTCTCTATTAGTGATTCACCCCCCCTCTCAGTAATCCAACAATTGGTATCACAGCCAGGTTCCTTCAGAAATCAGTTTAATCACTAAAAGGTAGATCATGGAGAGAAACAACATGTATAACAATGGAATACCATAGTTTGATGGACAAAAGTATGCCTTTTGTAGCATAAGGATGAAGACATATATACAGGCACATGGATTTGAAATTTGGCAATCAATTGTAGATGGATACACAACACCAGTAGTTCCGTCGACAAATGTCAAAGCTATGAAACTCGGTTAGAATAATTCCAAAACCACAAATTCACTTATGAATGGTCTTGGAGAATCGATATTCACCAAAGTTTCACAAGGTAAATCCGCTAAAGAGATTTGGGACAAACTTCGAAATATTTATGAAGGAGATTTAAAATTCAAAGCAGCAAAGCTTCAAACTTATAGAGGTCAGTTCGAACAACTAAAGATGAAGGAAGATGAGAACATTGCAGCTTAATTTTTATGAGTCGATGAAATAGTAAATACAATCTTGGGATTGGGAGAAGAAATCAAAGAATCTGTAATTGTTTAAAAGGTACTAAGATCTCCTCCTATGATATTTGACCCTAAGATATCATCACTAGAAGAAAGAGAAGATATAAACTCAATAAGCATGGACAAACTACATGGAATCTTCATAGCATATGAAATGAGAAATGAACAGGAAAATCCAGATATAAAAGAAGCAACCTTCAAAGCATCCAAAAGGTCAAAGCGAAAGGGAAAGCAAAAATAAAAAGAACATAGCAACAAAAGTGACGTCTTAGAAGATGATGAAGAAGTGACCAACTTTGTCGGAATATTGAACAAGTGAACCAACGACATGTATAAAGGTAAGCTTCCTTTGATTTGTTTCAATTGTGATGGTATTGGTCATTTTGCTAACAAATGTCCTCATAAGAAAAAGAGAAATGATGAAGGTTACTCAAATAACAAAAAAAACATATAAAGGCAAAAGAACCACAAATAAAGTTTTCAAGAAAATCTTATACACCAAAGAAGACATCTCATCATCAGATGAAGATGAAGTCAATGACAGTGAGACAAAAAGATTTTTATTCATGGCAGTAGAAGAATCTGATACAGAAGACTCCGAAGAAGAATATGAAGAGGCAGAAGTTGACTACCGAGAATATTTGTTGTGTTCCATAGAAGTTATCAGAAAAGAAAAGAAGAAAAACAAGAAACTACAAGTGAAACTAGACAAGAAAGAAGACACTCAGGAAATAGAACAAATGATCACAAATTTGAAGGTTCAAATTGAAGAAGATAAAAGAATTGAAGAAGTACTCAAATAAAAGCTAGAAGGAAGAGACAGGATCATTGGAAATTTGGAAGCATAAATTGTCACATTAAGAAAGGACCTTCAAAAGAAAAATATGCAGAACAACTCAAAAGTTTTGAATGACATTATCAACAATCAAAAACCTCATCATGACAAGTCCAGACTTGGATACAATCAGAAAAAAAATGGATCAAGCTCCAAAACAATAGAACAAGAAACATATCCAAAAAGCTATGCAGAAACAATTAAAGGGGATATGGAGGTCTACAAAGAAAATTACAGGGATACTCCTCCACCGATAAGATTCATATTTCATAATCAACGACTGATAGAAACATATAGGGCTCAGGAAGAAGAAGGATTCATAAGAGTACCTCTTTTCAGAAGATATTCAACTCCCAGGTATCAAACTATATTTTTTGGTTTATGTTATTCATGTAATAATTTTGGACATAAAGTTGTGAATTATAGAGCTAACAACAAGAACATAAAAAATTTCAAAGTCATACACAAAAGGGTTATCCAAGAAGGCCTAATGAAACACAAAGAAGAAGTTACAACAGGTTTGAATCTTTGAGAACTAAAGTGGAATGCTACAAATGTAACAACTTTGGACACATTGCCAAATGTTGCAGAATGGCAGTCCCTCCTAGAGAACCACAACAAAACAACAACAATCACAAACAAGAACCTCAGAAAAGGACATGTATAAGAAAGAAGAATCAATATAGCAATGAAGAATGCACACTTGCTCTACTAGCTAAGCATAAGAAACGTGGTTGGTATGTTGACAGTGGCTATTCAAAACACATGACAGGTGATAGAGACATGTTTCTTACATTAAGAAAGGAAAGAGATGGATCAGTCTCCTTCGGAGATGATGATTCGGCTAAAATCATTAGAAAAGGCACAGCCATAATTGGGAACAGGAATACCAAGGTAGAAAATGTTCTACTAGTAGAAAATATGAAACATAATATTCTAAGTGTGAGTCAAATGTGTGACCAAGGTCATAAAGTTACTTTCGATTCACAAAAGTGCGAGATAAGAAAATAAGGTTTAGGAAAATTGATTGCAACAACTGCGAGAACTTCAAGCAACATATATGTATTAAGTGAAATTGGAAATGAAAACTGTTTCCTAGGAAAGGAAGATGAAAGTTGGATATGGTACAGAAGAATGGGTCACATGCATTTTGATAAACTTGTCAAAGTCAACAAAAGGGAAGCAGTTAGAGAAATGGCCCAGATCACGAAACCAACTGTTGGTATTGAGATTAAACTTAAGGCTCAAAGGATAATGTCAGGCACCAGGAAAGTTGTTTGAGAGTGTGTTTTAAAATGGTTTTACTACCTCATTTGTATGAGAAAAATTCCTTAATGAAATTAACCATGTAAAAGCCAGAGGCCGTATTTTGTATCTAAGTCAAAATCGAAATAATAAATGATATGAGGGAAAATTACAAAACTGTGAAACAAAGTAGGGAATCAATTACAGAAGAGTCCCACCTTGTAGCAGTAGAAGAAAGTAGATTAGTATAACCTCGAATAAAGAATAAAAATACATTAATCCACACATCAAGCAGGTCTTGTATTACTCACAGTAAATAAAGAGGAAAAAGCTACTTACTCAATAAATTACTGATACGATAGGATTTCAGTAGATGTAGTACTAAATTGGAATCAACATTTATTCAGGAATACATAAAGAAAAATAATTAATGGAAGACAAAGAGGCACATAACCCAGATTTGAAAAAAACTTGGAATCCCTGTCTGCACTTGTATTCATACTCTATAAGGGGAGTCTTGTTGATTAAGGTTGGTTTTCATTGATGTCAACCCTTGAAGAAAGACCCATAGCACAAAGATTTGGGTAATGGAGCCAATAGTGTTTGATGTAAATATGACTCATTATTGTTTTGTCATGGTTGATAAGAAGTAAATATGGATGAACTCCAAAGTGGTCCCCTTATGGTGAAAGCCCTCACGGGAAGACGCTTTGTGGAGTAAG
>ML801001.1:273958-314172 GCA_009831015.1 Picea engelmannii
ATTAATGAGGGCTTTTGGTTGAGGTACATGTTGAGTACATGGTTGAGACAAGTAGTTGATGAGTTGGCGCACATACATGAGGTGTATAGTTGATGATGTTGGTACACATTGATGAGTCATAGTTGATGAGCAGTTGACACATGATTGGTACATACTTAGCACATGGTTGGATGCACTTTTTTATGGTACAAGTTGATTACAGGTTGGTGCATGGTTAATGCACTTGTTTATGGTACAGGTTGATTACAGGTTTGTGCATGGTTGATGCACTTGTTTATGGTACAGGTTGATGCATGGTTGATGCATGGTTCATATTTATTGGTACAGGTTTACAACGGTATATCTCACAGTGATAGGTTGACAGTGGTTCCATCATTCTACTTCTACTTCAGGGTGGCAGAACGGGGCAAGGACAGGTGGTTGTAGCCACCTTCCGGTTGTAGCCGGAGAACATTGGGGGTTGTAGCCTCCTTGTGGTTGTAGCTAGAGATTTGGGGAGTTGGAGCTTCCCTCAAGTTGTATCCTGAGAAACTAGGAGGTTGGATCCTCCTTCCAGTTGCAGCTAGAGAACAAAGGAAGTTGGTGCTTCCAATGAATGTAATTCTTCAAGACATATAAGAAAAAACATTCAGTGATTTTCTCCTGATTTGGGTTTCCACGTAAAACACTGGTGTACTGTGCATGTGTGTGATTTTTTATTTATTACTGCTCATTATTGGATAATAATTCTACATTGATATAAAATTTGAAGAAAAAGGATTATAATTACGTTATTACTGATTCACCCCCACCTCTTAGTAATCCAACAAGTCTTCTATGTTACAATTGACAAGAAGCAACCTGAAATAAGTCTTTGATTTATGTATTTATACAAAATGTCTCAACCTAAAACGGTTTGACTTCTCATAGAAAGTATTAAATATTACAACATGAAAAACTGAAAGGTTACATCTACACCTCCTCTATCTCTTCGCCTGCACGCAGAGACGTTTCTTCTCCATATCTTCCAGCTTGGAAACAACTAGCACCTGACTCTGACCTGTGTGAATATTATGCTCAGATTGTCTCATTTATTTCCAAATGTGTTGGCTTTCCTGTGTTCGAAACACTGGATACATCTACTTACTAACTGCACTACTAACCTGGAAGGTTTTGTTGTTTCATTTGCCTAAAAAATATACAACTCCTTTTCTATATGAGGCAATCTATCCTATATTTTCCTTGCTTCCAAGGATACATCCTGTAGCTGTAAACTAGGTTTTACTATCCACTTGTTAACCTATATAAGGTCGATTTGTTTCAATTGTTGTATGGTCATCCGAGCTTCTTCTATGTTTGTCTTGGAATTAAGTTGATTTTTCGCTATGTCAATCTGCCCTAGGGCCTCAAAGATATTATCTCTTTCAACGTCCAACAACCCTTTGCTGAGTGAAGACAATGCTTATTCAAAAGCCTTATTCACTTCTCCGGCTAATCTTTTGCTTTCAACCAGATTTGCTTCCCAGGTCTTCATGATTATGTCGCCTTGAGTTTTCTCGGAAAGAGACAATCGAGGGGCCTTTTCTACTTCATCCTTTGATGCTATTAAAATGGCCTCCTGGAGTGTAGCTCGAGTTGCAGTGGCTTCTCTCTCCTTAATGTAAATTTTATTTAGAGAAAGGTCTGCCACCTGATAACAAATCTAAACAACTTCTACTTTCGTGAAAAGGTTTTGTTGGGATAATTCCAACTTTTCGTGCACCTCCAACGCTTGATCTCGGAAATCTTCCATCTCCACAGTTGTAACTTTAGCTAAATCTATCTTGGTCTAAAGTTGTTTGATCAATTCTTCTTACTGAGTGGCTAATTCTCTATTGGCCTGTGAATTTTCATCAAGGCTAGTTTTGAGTTGTTGAATTTCTTGTCTATCACAGGCTCTGATCTTTTCAAAATCCTTATTCATCTGATTTCTCACATCTCTTTCCACAGTTGTCATCTGGTCCTGCAACTATCTTACTAAAAGATTTCTCTGTTTCAACTGCTCCTCTAGATTCCCTACTAAACACTGATTTGTCATGGCAAAAGATCCCAATGAGCCTGCCATCTCCATAGCGAATTTTGTCTCATCTAAGGCTTGTCCATCATACAAAACTCTATGTATTTTTACAGTTGCACCTTCCTTTTGATGCTTATCTGTTTTAATTATGGCCCTCCTCTTCTTGTTGAAAAATAAGTTTGAGGGAGGCATTTCTTCTACGGAAATAAGAGTAAGGTATTCTATGAATACGACTTCAACATTCAGATTTCCTTGGCTTGTCTATGAAGGTGTTAATGATTTTATAGGGCTACCTATCTCGGTGGATAGTTGTTACCCTGCTGTGTTAGTAGCCGGTTTATTTTGTGTGGACAGTGATGTATCTTGTCTCTTTTTTATCAAAGCTTCAGATTGAGCTTTTGCTTGATCACTTGGTGGATTTGACAATGCAGTATCCCCCTTCTACGTTAAAACTTTAGTTTTCTATTCCCTCGAGCATCCTATTCACTGGAACCTCCTGTTTCTAAACCTTGATTCATAATTTCCTGTATAGATGGAGGTGTCTCAGATTCTCCCTGTAAGACTTTAGGAAAACTATTTCTTCGGTGTCTCTGGAAATTATGGAACTTAGCTAATTGATCTGGAGCCACAGTTCAGACTATGTTCAACACTTCCTGGTATGACCTTACTCCCCAAAATATTTCATCCTGTGGGGAATCTTCATGCTCGTATCTCTTTGGATTGTATAGATCTAGGTGGTTTGTCATGATCTTCTAGGCATCATGCTTCTTGAACTCAATATCAACCATCTTAATGTCTTCTAGGGCTGTGGCCTCCACTTTCGAGTGGTCAAAATCTAACAATGAGAACATACCAATTTGTAAAGGGAAGTTCCGTCATACCTTTTTCTGTGCTGCTTTTAATTCTTTACTAATTCCCCCTATCACAGTTTGATATGATACCTCTCGGAACACCAGCTGATCTGGTAGAAAATTTGGTAAATCATATGGGGGAAATGAATACCCTGATGTAGGAGAAATGTTCCTCAATATACTAGTTTGCTATTTTCCCCAGGTTGGTCATGATCTTGTCTGAAATCCTGGGGGGTGGGAAACCATAGAGAGAAATATGCATTGACACCACCATATAGTTGCAGATTTCATAGAAGAAATTTTTCGCTTTATCCTCCCACAACTTGGAGTGATAGAAATGTATGGGCTTAGCGTTGGTCGGAGTCCAGCTCCATCTCATCAAACGAAACGACGTCATAAAACAAATGGCATCCATAATGTATGTCGACATGTAGAAAGGGGTAGGTTTTCCTTTGTCTTTCAACGAATGATACTCTGTGATTTCCTTGGCCAAACTGTACGATAATATCTTGGCCCAATTGAAAGAAAAACCTTCTGCAACTTCATGTATGATTGGTACCCATGGTAACAGGAAGTGAGCAGAGTTTTCTTTCTCGAAAAGTCTACATAACATCATGGCCACATACATCATATGAATGTCTAATGATGCAGTGGCATATATGCCATGGGTGTCTGCTCTGAATTTCTCAGGGCGTGCCCTCCAGTCTTTGATTAAGTTAGGGTAGTTCTTTCCATATTGCGTTCACTCTTCTTCCTCGAACTCTTTTAGGAAAGTGGTATTGTAACTGTGTTTGAAAACTAGGGATAATTTGTACATCACATGTATATGCTCCGGTCAGACAGACCCAACAACAAATTTCTGTGAATTGTGGATGCTCCTGGTTGAGACGTTAACATTCTCCAGGGCCTAGCCTATCATGTCATTATACAACATGAGCCTCGGTCGTACGGCTAATTTATGCAGCTCTGATTGGGCTATATATTTGATCTTCATTGCCTGAGTTTCAGTCACCTCATATCCTGATTCTTTCGGGAAGTTAATCAACTCGTGTTGCAGGATATCAAACACCTGCATCCAGGTTTTCACGATATCTACAGCTCTCGGTAAGGTGTCTGAGAGGACATCTGCGTTTGGGTTCGTGCTTTCACCAACCACTTTAGCTATTTTTTGTGGAGCCATGATAGTAGTAAAATTAGAACTGTGCTACCTGTTACAGGGAAACATGTAAATTTCTTAGCTTGCTAAAACTTGTTGTTCTGCAAGAAATGAAAATTAGAATTCAAAATCTAATATCGTTATTCACCTTCAGTGTATCGACTTTACGAATACCTTTACTGACGATGTATTCACTTTACTTAATGAAAATATCTAGGTGGTGATCCACGATCTTATTTGAAATCATTGTCTTATATCAGTTATTAATGCCATTAATTTTTGGTGGTTCGCGATTGGGAGGTTGGATGAATAAAATTTGAATTTACCCAAGCTATGATTTAGTGAAAAGTTAAACACGAGATAATAGTATTTAAACCATTAACTAATCATATTTAACTTTTAAGTCTTTTCGGGTTTTCGGACTTCAGGATATTTAGTAATAGCTCGAGATAGGATCCCCAAAACTTGAAATTGTGAAGCGATTAATCCTCAGATAATTATATTTAATTTTAATTAACCCTGCTTAGTGCTTAAGGCATTTCGGAAGTTCGGACTTCGTGAACTTAGAGTGTGATGAATGGCGAATATCCGAACTCCAAACACGCAAAGTTATTATTTAACTTTTAATTGGGTTTTAGCTTTTTAGGTATTTACTGTTTCGTACATTAGCAAATTAATTTTATTAAAATTTCGTTGGGCCACTACCCATAATAATGTGTCAAAGCTTAAGAAGGCATAAATGTACAGTGACTAGGAATTTTTGAGCACCTTTCGGGTATCGGGACTTCGAAGTTGTGACATGTCGAAACACCCGAAGCGTGAAAATCCAATGTACGAGACTCCGAAGTAGTCTCTAGTGGCTTGACCCTTTAATAGGCAGGCGACTCCAAAACACTTGGGGAAAAAGGAATCGTTAGATCAATGGGTCAAATTAATCGATGGTGGACCTCATGCATGCTTTAAGGCTAAAAAACAAAATTGATTTATCATTTGGAAACCGAATCTGAGGTGGAGTAAAAAGGGTAGGGTAAATCTTCAGGATTATAATTTTAAATTTGTTCCAACATAGGCTCCATCTGGGGATCATGTCTCCCTGCGAGGCATGGAAGAACAATAGACCAAGTTCCCTTATTGGGTAAATGGAGTCATCATTAGGTTTATGGGAAACACTTTTTTGGAAAATCATACATAAGGATATTAGACTTCAGCCATGTCTCAGAAAACTTTCAAAAACTCAATCATTCACCGATCCTGAGTTTAGGCTACTAAAAGTTTTCCTTTTCCTGAAACTGTTTTTGGATCTTTTTAAGATAATCAAAACAACCTTCACCGATCTATCAAACTCTGGTCGATATTTTTTGCATCAAGGCAAAGTAAATTTAACAATTTAGTTTAGGGAGTCCCCTATTGGTTTAGAATGTAAATCTTGTCGAAAAGAGAACTAGCTACCGGAGCACATTATATACATGTATAACAACCTTGCAGATATCATAGACATTGCTTCACTGCCAGCGAGCCTGTTTAGTACCCCGATGAAGTTATCTACATCTCCCATTGAATTTCCTTTCACCACTTCAATTTGCACTTTTCTAAGATGAGGGCAATCATATAAATGAATTTCCTTTCATCATCTCTTTGGACAGAATGGGGGAAATCAAATTATGAATTTCCTTTCACCATCTGTCTCATATTTTAATATTTTTGAAGTGGGGGCAATCAATTTGTATACAACATACGAGGGATGGTATATGTTTATAATTTAGCAATGAAGGTCTGTCAATCCACTTTGATTTACTCTGGACTAATCCTCTCCCGATCTTTAAAACACCTTCGCCTCTAGGGAAGTTCTTGCGGCAGAAATTTTTTTTTCCAGGGATTTTCCTTGAGAGAAACTAATCAGTTCAAATATGATAGAATGGATAAAGTAGTCAAGATTAGCCTAGACATACTTTCTTTCAGTTAAAATTGGAGGAATCATAATGATTTTTTCCCAATCTTGTTTTCAAGATATATATATATATATATTTTAAGCTTGGTGAATCAAGGCAAAATCTTTCTTTCTGTGAAGATTTAAGATCATAGATTGCAAATCAGGCTAGAATAAAGGCTTTCAGATATGCTAGATGGGAACATAACGAGTAGTCAGAGGTTTTTAAAGGGATCTTATTTCCACACAAGCATACTTCTTGATTATCACGTTTTCTTATTTTTATTTTCTTTCTCTTTGTATTCTTTGATTTGGAAATCTTAGAGACTTATATCTTTCTAATATTTGATCAGGTGACCATTTTTACATGAGTACAACCTTATTAAGACTTTCTAAGATATCCTTTTTATCATTTTGGTCTGAAGAATAAATATAGAAGTTCATACTTGAATTTCATTTGTATTTCCAACCAAGACAATTGTTAATGCATCACTTGTTTCGAGAGAAACAAAATATTCTGTAACTGAGCGTTGTGTTCCAATATCTCCTTATTGGCCACCTGACAATAGAATCCCGCAAAGAGGAAATAATTAGAGGGTTTTGTAACATAGAAATGATATGCAGTACATACATCTTATTTTTTCTTTTCAGAATACTAAATAAAACTAGGTTTATTTAAAAGTACAATTTAGATAATCTACGGAAAGGGACAAGAATGTGGAAGCAACAAAAACCAAACCGGTATATACAATGGTACAGTGGAACATGTTTATTGCATGAAATGTTTCAAATAGTGCCGATTGATAGGGGCGTAAAAAAATTTCCCGTCTAGATTCTCCAGTAGGAAAGAATTCTTCCCCTCTGTAGATGCAATCCTGAATTGTCCAAACCAGAGATGATCAAACTTGTCATGCTTACCTGCATCTTCTTTCCTGACATCCCATTTCAAAACTAAATCACTAGGAAGAAATTTCCTGTCCTTTGCCTTTTTGTCGAAAAGGGATTTCATATTATCTTGATATTTTTGAAGTCTGTCATCGACTTCAGATTGGTTCTGTTGGACCTCGATTATTTGATTTATCCTCCTTGTCACATAATTCGGCTCTTTGTTTGCCTCTTGCCACAATTTTATTACTGGAAGAGATAGATTAATAGGGAGAACAACATCGGTACCATAAACCATTTGGAAATGAGACATGCCTATTGATTTCTTAGTACCGATCTGGTTTTTCCATAAGGCGTACTTTAGGTGGACATGCCAAGCCTTCTTATTTTCCGTTAATACTTTCTTGAATACATTCATCAAGATTTTGTTGGACGATTCAGGCAACCCATTTCCCTGAGGATAATAAGTTGTAGAATGCCCCAACACAATGTTGTAGTTCTAACAAAAACTTATCATTGCCATAGATTTGAACGCCTGAGCATTATCTGTAACTATTTTCTGGGGACAACCAAATCTGGATAGGATATTTTCCTCCAAAAATTTTATAACTACCGAGTCTGTGGAATTTTGAGTTGGAATGTCTTCCACCCATTTTGTGAAATAATCGGTAGCATTAAGAATCCACTTGTGTTGGGCGCTTGATTTCGGGTGGATTTCTTTGATGACGTCCATGCCCCATTGTTGAAACAGAGCTTCTGTTTTAACTGGGACCAAAGGTAGTGCAGGGAGCTTTTGCTTGCTAGAGAACAGTTGGCAAGGGTTGCAAGCTCTGACTTAAGCATTAACATCAATGTATAATTTCGGCCAATAATATCCAGCTCTCAGGATCTTGTAGGTCGTGGCCCTCCAAGTGTGATGTCCTCCACACACTCCCTTGTGAAATTCATTTGTGACATCCTCTGTTTCAGGTTCGGTTAGGCAACATAGAAAGAAACCTAAGGGGTATTTCCAGTATAATTGTCCCTCAATAATACAGTATTTAACTCCATGTAGTTTCAATGTTCGAGCCTTTGATGGAGTCATGTCTCTCGGGCACTGAAGAGTGAGAAGATATGAAATGATACCACGGTACTAGTCATAGGAAGAATATTCTCTTCGATATGAACTGCGAGCTTTTGGTCATCAAGTTCTCCCATGTCTGGAATAGACTCATGTGATTCCAGGTGGTTTATCTCAAGTGCTCTGAAATTCGAATCTGCTAATAATTTTTCCAGGCCCTGAACTTTAACTAGCTTGGTCGGTTTAACCTCTAATTCAAACTCTTGAATTTTGGATAACCACCGACCTCTCCTACTGTCACTATATGGCTATACCAATATATCTTTGACAGAGCTTGTTGGCACATATGCAATTATTCTAGAGTGCAGTACGTATTTTTTGAAGGCTTTAAGGGCTTTCACCATTGCGTAGGCTTGTTTTTCCAGTATGTCGTATCTGGTTTTAGCGTCTCTGAGACTTTTTCTGAAAAAGGCTATCGGCTGTTTGAAACCTTCTTCGTTCTTTTGCAGGAGTACAATGACGATAGTATGCTCAGATGTGAAAGAGAAGATTTGAAATTCTTATTATAGTCAGGACTAGCCGATACTGGAGCTTTTCTTATAGCTTAACTTGTTTGAACGACGCTTTATCCTTGGTGGTCCATTTGATTTCAATATCTTTCTTCTGCATATCTGTGATCAATTTGACAATTTCAGCAAATTTAGGGATAAATCTTCTTAAAAACTTTATTTTCCCTAAAAAGGATTGGATTTCTTTTTATTTCTAGGAATGTTTATTGTATCAATAACTTCGATTTTCTTAGGATCGATCTTAATTCCATCTTTTGAAACGATATGACCCAAAAGTTTGCCTTCTTGCATAGCAAAATGAGAGTTTTTAGGGTTAAGAGACAAACCAAATTTTCTGCATTTCTCAAAGGTTTGTTTGAGATGGAACAAATGTTCTGCATCAGAATTTGAGAAGACTGTTAGATCATCCAAGTAAATAACAACACACTTATCCCTCTCACCGATGAAATCTATGTCCATTTATCTTTGGAAGGTGGCCCGTGCATTCATCAAACCAAATAACATTTTTTCATACATTAAAGTTCCCCATGGAGTAGTGAATGCAGTTTTTTCTTTATTGTCTTCGTGGACAACAATTTGGTTATAACTTGAAAAACCGTCAATCATTGACATTCTATTATCTCCTACTACTTTTTCCAGTACATGGTCCATTTTTGGCAGCGGGTAATTATCCTTCAGGGATGACTGATTTAAATTTCTGAAATCTACGCAGAGTCTAATTTCTCTATTTTTCTTCCTGATAGGTACCAGGTTTGCTACCCATTCAGAATATCTAAGTGGAACAATAATATTTGCATCAAGGAGCTTCTTGAACTCTCTTTCTATTACAGGTAGGAGGATATGATTGATCTATCTCAACTTTTGTCTAAAAGGTTTGACACCATGTTTCAAGGGAATTTTATGTTCTATCATAGAGGTATCATAAGTATTTAAATCATCATATGACCATGCAAAGACATCCTTATATTTTTAAGTAATTCAACATATTTACTCTTTACCTGAGCTGGAAGTTATTCATATAGCTTGACTATCTTAGGTTCTTCTTTAATCCCCATGTCACAGTCTTCAACTTCCTCAGGCCGAGGTTGTAGGGTAGACTTCAAGGGTATGTCGTCTTTGTCAAACAGTCTTTCTAGCGGTATCAAACCTCAGGGTATCTGATTATTCTTAAGTACTAGCATCCAATGATTTGCAATCTTATCTTGGAACTTTTTAGGATCTTCATCTTCTTACATGATCCAGATAGGATCGTTCTGGTTTTCTTGATCTATATGAGTCTTGAAGAATTCATCAACCATTTCTAAAAATTGTTTAATCTATTCATCGTCTTCAAAGAACTTCCAATGTTGCAAATTATTTGGGATTGACGGTCTGTGTCTCATCTCTATGCGATATTTTAGCTTTAGGACAGTAGGAGGCACAAACGTCGCAGTTGCTTTGGCCAAGGAATCTACCTGTTGATTTTCCATCCTTGGGATGTGATGGATGTTGAAAGATGAGAAAAAAATCTTGATTGGATCCCAGGAACAATTCTTGTATGACCTTAGTCTCAGATGTTTATCCTGATATTGTTGATTTATTTGTTTTACGATAAGTTCTGCATCACTGTAAACTATTAGATTTTCAATTTTTAATTTTCTAGCATCCTCTAATCCTAAAACCAGAGCCTCGTATTCACAGACATTATTTGTGTAATTGATTTCCCGCTGTAGTCTATATGATAAGGGAATGACATATTCTTCTTCGGGTGCAACAAATAACACTCCTTCCCCTTCGCAAGACGAAGCGCCATGAAAAAACATTTTCCAAATTCCTTTTCTAGTATTTACATTTTTCTGTGTTTTTTCTAATTTTTTATTTTCCTCTTCTATACAGTCATCAAAATCATCGTCTAAAGATAAAATACAATTTCCTAGATCCTGAACAACGACATAGACTAGATAATTATTTGGGTTTTGAGGATCAATTATAGTATATTCCACTCTAGTCTCTCTGTACAACCAAGTAAATTGTCCACCAAAAATCAGGATAGTTGTGTATGTCATGTCCAGTTGAAGCGATCCTCCAAGTTTTTCACTCCAGGACCTGGATAAAATCATGCCATACTTGGAAGGTACGTTGGCAACAACTACATCCATAAGGATGCTCTTTACCAGAACTTGTGCAAGATTTACTACTAGATCCTTGATCATGCCTAGACATTTAACCTTTCTAGAATCACAAGAATATAAATCTCGGTAAGGTCTAGTGATTTCAAGGCCCAACTTTTCCACGATAACTTTAGCCATTAAGTTGTGGGAGGCCCCAAAATATAACATACAATTATGAAGCAAATTATCATGCACAATTAATGTAATATAGAAAGGATCTACAAGATCCTTAGCGTTTTCAAAATGCAGACCAAACATAATTGTAGGATTTTCATCCTGTAAATTTATTACATCTGCATGACATTCCGCATCTGAGAAGTTAATCATTTTAGCGATATGTTTTTTATAAATCGGATTCTTAGCGAGCTCAACCAGAGGCATGGGGATCTTAATTTTGTTTATTTCATTTTCTAAACTAAAACCTCCCACCGTTTTTTCGCATTCCCTAGTAGAAGTTTGTGTTTCTATATTTTCAACTTTTTTGGTTTGTGTTGCTTTGGTTTCAACCTTTTTATTTTGGGCAGCTTGCTTTTCAACTGTTTGTTTAGTTTGGGCAGATTTCTTTTCAACTATTTGTTTAGTTTGGGTTGCCTCATTTTATTTGTTTCTTAATAGGATATTTTTTGGTGGATCACCTGTAGTACTTGTTTCTCTGGGCCTTATATTATACTTCTGTTGAAGTTCGGCCATTATGGAGTCAACGATTCCTTGATATGCAGACTCTCCCAGGTTGTTTATACTTTCCTCATTGCTAAATAAGGGTTCTTGTTCTAGTGATTTTTTGTAGTCCTGTCTAGTTATATGAGGCTCCTGGTATTCATCACCAAATTTATTTACATCCTCTTCTAACCCTTCGTAATCATGTAAATCATCTCCTATAAAATTTTATGACTTAAATAGAGCTTGAATTTTTTGATCTTCATTTTTTATTTGTTTCAGTTGTGTCTGAGCATTGGGATTTCTCCTGAAATATTTTCTAGCAAATGGATAAAGTTTGGCTTGGTCTAATTCCATTCTAGATATTTTATTTGACAAATCTTTAATTATCTTAGCCATATCGTCCATTTTTTCTTCTACAGATTTTTCGGATCCGGAGGCTCTTGCTTGTTCTCTGAAGCGTCTAGGTTCCTTGGTTCCCGTCTCAACCTTGGATTTTAGTTTACCCGATGCCATCATGTTTTACTCTATTTATATAGTGTCATATTTCATTCCTGTGAGGGTAGTAGATCGTCTTTCCCTTAAAAGTAGGGAAAATTCAGGCTTAAAATCCCCTACAGATGTCACTTTAGCTGTAGGTTGAGAGGGTTTAACTTCTGCTGGGATCTTATGATAGAGTTTGTTAAACCTCTGGGTGAAATCTAGGACTATCTCTGAATTATTTTTCCTCAGAGCCCCAAATTCTGTCAGATAATACAAGTGGTATTTCTTCTCCCCCACTTTCTCAAAAAAGCATTTTCTAACTCATTGTAAGACCCTAGGGATCCTACCGGGAGTCCTCTAAACCAAATTATTACTTGTCCCTCAAAATTTTGCACTAGGAGCCTTGAGTACACATCTTCGTTTTCAATACCGAGGATATCAACGAATTGATCGAAAAAGGTTATGTGCTCTGTCGTCGTTAAATCTCCCTCCACTGTGAACTTAGGTAATTTTTTCATGTAATTTTCAGGTAGGTCATGAAGGAAGGGAGGAAGGACTAAAGGGGCATATTTGGAAGCTACTTTAGTGAAAATCCTAGGTGGTGGAGGTGGTCCTTTACCACCCCCACCTCCAGCGCCACCCCCGCCTCCAGTGCCACCTCCTCTAGCAACACCACCTCCTCTGACAACACCACCTCCATGACCACCTTCAACCGCAGCCATTGGAAATCGGGAGGATGAAATTTGGGAGTTAAAAAGCGGGTTCTCAAAAACTTCTAGAGACCGAAGTGGTGACCTTTCAACTTCCTCGGAATGAGGCGACGAGAGATATGGAAAATGATCATTAGGAGATGCAAATTCTAAAAGCGGAGGGAACGGAAAATGTGGACTAGTTTCTTTAGACTTACAAGTTATATAGATTGGTGAACCAACAAGAGACAAACCAGGGTATAAAGTATACTCTTCAGGATTTCGAATAACCGAAACCTTTGCTTCGGGTGAGGATGGGGTAGACAAAAAGGTAACGATAGTTGGTATGGAAGGGGATCTTTTATTCAAACTATCTGGCGAATCAGAAGGGTCAGACTCAATCTTTATTTCGGGTACAACTTTCTCCAGGTTCTCGTGCCTAAGTTAAGACTGGCTAGTTGAGGCTTCTGCAGAGGGCGTTTGTCTAATATTATTTTCAGGGGTTGATTCTTCACCTAGAACCTTAGTATTTATTTGTGCGACTTTTGGTTGGTATTTCTTACCTGCCGACGCGGTAGTCGACTTGAGGTATCCCTTTGGTTTTAACAACCTTTCGGGATTGGATAAAAGGGTGGTCTGCTGATCGTCAGGGTTATTCCTAGTATTCTTTCTACTGAATGCCAGTTTAATGATGGTGGAGTTTCCAAGTGAAAGATTAAAAATAACCTTAATACAATATTCAATCTTTGTTCACTATCAAATAAAAAATGTTGTCTTGTCATTTTCCCAGGGAAAAATAACTTCGTTTCTCCGTCCCCGACAATGACGCCAAAAATATGTTGGTCCTGAGATTAAACTTAAGACTCAAAGGATAATGCCAAGCATCAGGAAAGTTGTTTTAGAGTGTGTTTTAAAATGCTTTTCCTACCTTAGTTGTATGAGAAAAATTCCTTAATGAACTTAACCATGTAACAACTAGAGGTCGTATTTTGTATCTGAGTCAAAATCGAAATAATAAATGATATGAGGGAAAATTACAAAACTATGAAACAAAGCAAGGAATCAATTACAAAAGATTCCCACCTTGTAGAAGTAGAAGAAAGTAGATTAGTATAACCTCGAATAAAGCATAAAAATACAGTAATCCACACATCAAGAAAGTCTTGTATTACTCACAGTAAATACAGAGGAAAAAGCTACTTACTCAATAAATTACCGATACGATAGGATTTCAATAGTTGTAGTACTAAATTGGAATCAACATTTATTCAGGAATACATAAAGAAAAATGAGTAATGGAATACAAAGAGGCACATAACCCAGATTTGAACAAAACTTGAAATCCATGTCTACACTTGTATTAATACTCTATAAGGAGAGTCTTCTCTGTTACAATTGGAAAGAAGAAGCCTGAAATAAGTCTTTGATTTATGTATTTATACAAAATGTCTCAACCTAAAACAGTTGGACTTCTCATACATATGCTTACTAACTGCACTACTAACCTGGAAGGTTTCGTTGTTTCATTTTCCTCGAAAATATACAACTTCTTTTCTATATGAGGCAATCTATCTTGTATTTTCCTTTCTTCCAAAGATACATCCTGTAGTTGTAAAATGGGTTTTACTATCCACTTGTTAACCTGGATAAGGTCGATTTGTTTCAATTGTTGGATGGTTGTTCGGATTTCTTCTATGCTTGTCTTGGAATTAAGTTGATTTTTCGCTATGTCAATCTGCCACAGGGCCTCAGAGATACTATCTATTTCAATGTCCAACAACCCTTTGTCGAGTGAAGACAATGCTTCTTCACAAGCCTTATTCACTTCCCAAGATAATCTTTTGCTTTCAACCATATTTGCTTCCTAGGTCTTCAGGATTATGTCACCTCGAGTTTGCTCAGAAAGAGACAATTGAGGGGCCTTTGCTACTTCATCCTTTGCTGCTATTAAAATGTCCTCCTAGAATGTAGCCCGCACTGCAGTGGCTTATCTCTCCTTAATTTAAATGTTATTTAGAGAAAGGTCTGCCACCTGATAACAACTCTGAACAACTTCTACTTTCGTGAAAAGGTTTTGCTGGGATAATTCTATCTTTTCGTGCACCTCCAATGCCTAAGCTCAGAAATATTCCATCTCCACAGTGGTAACTTCAACTAAATCTATCTTGTCTTGAATTTGTTTGATCAATTGTTCTTGCTGAGTGGCTAATTCACTATTGTCATGTGAATTTTCATCAAGGCTAGTTTTGAGTTGTTGGATTTCCTATCTGTCACAAGCTCTGATATTTTCAAAATCCTTATTCATCTAATTTCTCACATCTCTTTCCACGGTTTTCATATGGTCCTGCAACTGTCTTACTAACATATTGCTCTGTTTCAACTGCTCCGCTAGATTCCCTACTGAACACTGATTTTACATGGCAAAAGCTCCCAATGAGCCTACCATCTCCAAAGAAAATTCTGTCTCATTTAAGGCATGTCCATCATACAACACTCTATGTATTTTGACAGTTGCACCATCCTTTTGATGCATCTCTCTTTTAACTATGGCCCTCCTCTTCTTGTTGAAAAAGAAGTTTGAGGGAGGAATTTCTTCTGCGGAAATAGGAGTAAGGTCTTCTATGAATACGACTTCAACATTCAGATTTCCTTGGATTGACTATAAAGGTTTTAATGATTTTATAGGGCTACCTAACTCGGTGGATGGTTGTTTCCCTACTGTGTTAGTATCTAGTTTATTTGGTGTGGACAGTGATGTATCCTATCCCTTTTTTTTTATCAAAGCTTCGGATTGAGCTTTTTCTTGATCGCTTGGTGGATTTGAAAATGCAGTATCCCCCTTCTGCGTTAAAACTTTAGTTTTCTTCGGATTCCCTTGAGCATCCTATTCATTGGAACCTCCTATTTCTAAACCCTGAGTTGTAACTTCACGTATATATGGAGGTGTCTGGGTTTCTCCCTGTAAGACTTTAGGAAAACTATTTCTTCGGTGTCTCTGGAAATTGTAGAACTCAGCTAATTGATTTGGAGCTAGAGTTCAGACTCTGTTCAACACTTCCTGGTACGACCTTACTCCCCAAAATATTTCATCATGTGGGGAATCTTCATGCTCGTATCTCTTTAGATTGTATAGAGCCATGTGGTTTGTCACGATCTTCTGGGGATCATTCTTCTTGAACTCAATATCAACCAGCTTGATGTCTTCTAGGGCTACGACCTCCACTTTTGAGTGGCCGAAATATAACAATGAGAACATACCAATTTGTAAAGGGAAGTCCGGCCATACCTTTTTCTATGCTTCTTTTAATTCTTTATTGATTCCCCCTGTCACAGTTTGATACGCTACCTCTTGGCACACCAGCCGATCTGGTAGAAACTTTGGTAAATCATGTGGGGGATCTGAAAACCCATAAACCATGATGTAGGAGAAATGTTCCCTAGGTTGGTCATGATCTTGTCTGAAATATTTGGGGGCGGGAAAATATAGAGAGCGATATGCATCGACACCACCACATAGTTGCATATTTCGTAGAAGAAATATTTTTCTTTATCCTCCCACAACTTGGAGTGATAGAAATGTATGGGCTCAATGCTGGTCGGAGTCTAGCTCTAGATCATCAAAGGAAGCGATGTCATAAAACAAATGGCATCCATAATGTATGCCAACATGTAGAAAGGGGGAGTTTGCCCTTTGGATTTCAACGACTGATACTCTGTGATTTCCTTGGCCAAATTGTCCGATAATATCTTGGTCCAATTGAAAGAAATTTTTTTTGCAACTTCATGCATGATTGGTACCCATGGTAACAGGAAGTGAGTATATTTTTCTTTCCCGAAAATTCTACATAACATCATGGCCACATACATCATATGAACGTCTACTGATGCAGTGGAATATATGCCATGGGTGTCTGCTCTGAATTTCTCAGGGTGTGCCCACCAGTATTTGATTAAGTTGGGGTAGTTCTTTCCATATTGTGTTCACTCTTCTTCATCGAACTCTTTTAGGAAAGTGACATTGTAACTGTGTTTGAAAACTGGGGATAATTTTTACATCACCTGTATATGCTCTTGTCGAAAATACCCAAACAAAAATTTCTGTGAATTGTGGATGCTCCTGGTTGAGACATTAACGTTCTCTAGGGCCCATCCTATCATGTTGTTATACGGCATGAACCTTGGTCGCGTGGCTATTTTATGCATCTCTGATTGGGATATATATTTGAGCTTCGTCGCCTAAGTTTTGGTCACTTCATATCCTAATTCTTCTGGGCAGTTAATCAACTCGTGTTGCAGGATATCAAACACCTGCGTCCAGGTTTTCATAGTATCTACAACTCTTGGCGAGGTGTCTGAGAGGACATATGCATTTGGGTTTGTGCTTTCACCAGCCGCTTTAGCTATTTTATAGGGAGACGTGATAGTATTAAGCTCAGAACTGTGCTACCTGTTACAGGGAAAGACGCAAATTTCTTAGCTTGCTAAAACTTGTTGTTCTACGAGAAATGAAAATTATAATTTAAACTCCAATATCGTTATTCACCTTAAGTGTATCGACTTTACGAATACCTTTACTGACGATGTATTCACTTTCCTTAATGAAAAGATCTAGGCAGTGATCTGCGATATTATTTGAAATCATTGCTGTATATCCATTATTAATGCCATTAATGTTTGGTGGTTCGTGATTGGGAGGTTGGATGAATAAAATTTGAATTTACCCGAGCTACGACTTAGCGAAAAGTTAATCACGAGCTAATAGTATTTAACCCATTAACTAATTGTATTTAACTTTTAAGTATTTTCAGGTTTTCGGACTTCGGGATGTTTAGTAATAGCTCGAGATAGGATCCCTGAAACTCGAAATCATGAAGCAATTAATCCTCGGATAATTATCTTTAATTTTAATTAACCCTGCTTAGTGCTTAAGGCATTTCAGAAGTTTGGACTTCACGAACTTAGAGTGTGATGAATGGTGAATATACGAACTCCAAACATGCAAAGTTATTATTTAACTTTTAATTGGGTTTTATCTTTTAGGTATTTACTGTTTCGTACATTAGCAAATTAATTTTATTAAAATTTCGTCGAGCCACTACCCATAATAACGTGTCAAAACTTAAGAAGGCATACATGTATGATGACTAGGACTTTTTGAACACCTTTGGGGTATCGAGACTTCAAAGTTGCGACATGTCAAAATGCCCTTAGCGAAAAACTCTGAAGTACGAGACTCTGAAGTAGTCTCTAGTGGCTTGACCCTTTAATAGTCAGGCGCCTCCAAAACACTCGAGGAAAATGGAATCGTTGGATCAGCGGGTCAACTTAATCGACGGTGGACCTCATGCATGCTTTAAGGCTAAAAAATGAAATTGATTTATCATTTGGAAACCGACTCTGAGGCGGAGTAAAAAGGGTAGGGTAAAGCTTCAGGCTTATAATTTTAAATGTGTTCCAACACCAACCAACACTTTATGCAAACATTGTCAACAAGGAAAACAAACAAAGACCAGGTTTAAATCAAAAGAATATTCAACGACAAGACCACTAGAAATTGTGCATACTGATCTAGTTGGACCAACTACAACAAAGGGTTTAAAAGTTGATAAATACTTTATGTTATTAGTTGATGATTATACAAGAATGACTGCAGTTTGCTTTCTCAAGAATAAGTCAGAAACTTTTGAAAACTTCAAGGTCTACAAGGAAATGGTTGAAAATGAAATGGATTCAAAAATCAAATGCTTGAGATCTGATAATGGAGGAGAGTTCACTTTAAAGGAATTTATAGACTACTGCAGCAGGCATGGAATAAAAAGGAAATTCTCCGTTGCTAGGAAACCTCAACAGAATGGAGTTGTTGAAAGAAAGAACGAGACAGTACAAGAAATGGATCAAAAAATGCTAATGGATTCCAAATTGACAGATATCTTTTGGACACAGGTAGTGCATACAACAGTTCACATTCAAAACAGAGTAATTCTCAGAAACAACACTGAAAAACCTTCCTACGAGCTATGGAAAGGAAGACCAACAAATGTGAAGCACTTCAGAGTTTTTGGAAGCAAATGCTACATCAAAAGAGAAGATGGCAGAATGGGAAAGTTTGACTCTCGTGTGGAAAAAGGAGTACTCGTTGGTTACTCAAGTACAAGTTAAGCATACAAGTGTTACAACCTGCGATTGAACAAAGTTGTGGAAAGCATCAACGTAACAATTGATGAAATAGGTAGACAAGAATTAAAGGAAGAATAAAATGAATCAATGGAACAACTTTACGAAGAAGAATCAGAAGATGGAAAAGATGTAGAAGGGGAAGATGAAGAGGATCTGACAGAAGCAAAAGAGTAAGTTCAGCAAGTTCCTCCAAAGACACCTAGCAAACGAGTACAGAAGAATCATCCTTCAGATCAGATTATCAGAAACAAAGATGCAGGAGTTGATACTAGAAGAAGAATTTGTTCACCAGAACAAACACACCTAGCACTCTCATCTACGATTGAACCGACCTGTTTTGAAGAGGCCATCAAGGAGGAATTTTGGAATAATTCCATGGATGAAGAATTGGATCAAATAGAGAAAAATGACACTTGGGAATTGGTTCCAAGACCAAAGGATAAGAATATGATCGACACAAAGTGGGTATACATGAATAAATTGAATGAATATGGACATGTTACAAGGAAAAAAAACTTTTATGAATGGGGAACTTGAATAAGAAGTCTACATTGAACAACCAGAAGGATTTTAGTTGTCAAAGAATGTAGATTATGTGTGTAAATTAAAGAAGGCCTTGTATAGTCTAAATCAGGCTCCTAGAGCATGGTACTCTAGACTGGATAAATATTTACAACAGATAGGGTTTAGAAAAGGAAGTGCAAACAACAACCTCTACATCAAGGTAACTCAAGATAGTATTTTATTAATTGAAGTTTATGTTGATGATATTATTTTTGGAAGTACTGATGACAAGTTAAGCCAGAAATTTTCAAAGGACATGCATAATGAATTTGAAATGTCATAACTTGGAGAACTATCCTTCTTTCTGGGTCTTTAGATATGTCAAATCAACCAAGAAATTTTTATTTCTCAAAACAAGTATATCAGAGAAATGCTAAAGAGGTTCAAAATGGAAGATTGCAAACCAATTATCACTCCCATGCAAACCAATTGCATGTTGAGCAAAGATGATGATTCAAAATCTACAGATCAGAGGCAATACAGGTCAATGATTGGTAGCCTACTATATGTGACAACATTAAGACTAGATGTAATGCAGACAATTGGATAGGTGGCACGATTTCAAGCAGCACCAAAGGAATCACATGTATTAGCAGTGAAGAGGATTTTCAGATATCCCAAAGGAACATAAGAGTTTCGATTATTGTATCCAAAAGGAAAGGATCTATCACTTATTGCCTACACAGATGTAGATTGGTCATATTGCATTGATGACCTACGAAGCAACAATGGAGCAATGTTATACTTGGGTGAGTGTTTAGTATCATGGATAAGCAAGAAACAATCATCAATGTCTTTATATATAGCCTAGGCATATTATATTGCAACAACAACATGTTGTACACATGTTCTATGGATGAAACAAAATCTGACATATATACAGGTTGAGTATGATCAACCCATTCCAATCTATTGTGATAATACAAGCGCCATCAGTATCTCAAAGAACCCAATGATGCACTCAAAGACGAAGCACATTCCAATCAAGTACCACTTTCTATGGGAACAGGTTGCAGAAAAGAACATTAGAGTTGAATATGTGGGCACAAAAGAACAAGTGGCATACATCTTTACAAAACCACTTCCACGGGAAGCCTTTGAGTATCTTCGCCAAAGACTCAGAGTTATTTCTACTCCAAAATGAATTTGTTTGAATGCTTATCTTATATGTCTTAGATGTACATGAGGAAACACCATAAAGAGGAAAGTTTAGGTTGGGAGATCAGGCGAGACAGTTAGGGGGAGTAGACCTGAATGGAAAGATACCTTTGCCATTGATGACAAAGGGGGAGAGATTTATTAGATGCAGAGGACAAAGACATGGTTCCAGAGGGAG
This sequence comes from Picea engelmannii, assembly GCA_009831015.1. NCBI lineage: Eukaryota > Viridiplantae > Streptophyta > Pinopsida > Pinales > Pinaceae > Picea > Picea engelmannii. The sequence goes on from ML801001.1 coordinate 294,498, forward strand.
CGTTGGTCATAGATATGCATGCATGGTTCTAGGGGGAGCATGAGTGATATTATTTCATTATTGCATCATAATGTTGCCATCAATTCGAAAGGGGGATATTTTTTATTAATTGGGTTGGTTTTCATTGATGTCAACCCTTGAAGAAATTTCGGTTGCAAATTTCGGTAGCAGAAAGGTTTGGGTAATGGAACCAAGTTTGTTTGATGTATAATGGTATGAGTTTTGATATATTTATAGGTAATACTATTCTAGATGGATATTACATGTCATGCCATTTCTGGTGGTATTTGGAATGTCACATAACTCCTCACGGTTTGAGAGTTATGGCCTTACGAAGTTGGAGGACCCTCATATGTTGGCTTGAAGCCCCAAAAGGTCAAAGAAGTCAAAGTGATTGCAAAGAAGAAATTATTTAAATAATAAAGTGAAGTGACAAAGTCAAAGAGGATTATTTAAATAATAAATTGAAGTGACAAAGTCAAAGATGATTATTTAAATAATAAAGTGAAGTGACAAAGTCAAAGATGATTATTTAAATAATAAAGTGAAGTGACAAAGTTAAGGATGATTATTTAAATAATAAAGTAAATGGAGAACTTTCTAATTATGGAAAGTGGTTATAAGAAGGTTAACCCTAAAATGAGGAAAATGGGTTAAGTAGTCAAGTGAATATTGGATATATGGACAAGTGGAAAATTGGGCAAAGTTGGACATAGGTGACTATGTGGACAAAGTGGCTATGTGGACAAAGTGGTCTAGAAGATGCTTCTAAGGAAGCTACATGAAAGTATAAATAAGAGGCAAGGCTCTCTCATTTCAATCAAACTTGAGCATATTGAATATCTACAATTGAATGAGGTAACCAAAGGATATCTAAGCCGAATTTTAGAGGGAAAGTGAAGTAAAGAAGACTGAAATTCAAGGGAGGATAAATTATTTTGATGATGCTTTCTAAGGTATGTTATTTACAGGTCATCTCACCATTTTAGCAATAATTTTTTTTCTAGAATGATTCAGACCGTGAAATTGGGAGGCCATTGAGGAAGCATATCCAAGTAGGTGTGGTACGAATTTCATCTTGTGGTTCATTGTATTTTTGGAGTTACACTCCATGGAAAATAGGGTTTGTGGATATTCCTGAAACTAGTCTAAAATAGGTGTTTTGGGTAAAAACGTCATAACTTCTTCATAACAGATCCAAATTCAGTAATACCAAATGTGTTGGTTGGAGTATAGTCTCTAGTATTATGTTTAAAATTTTCATATCCATACAACAAATATTCTGTGCGGGGCACACTCTACAAGTTCACTCTCTAGAATAAGCCAAAATTCAACAAGGTATGCCATTTTTGCTATAACTTTTTTTCTGAGAGGTTCCAAGTAGTGACACTTGGAGGAATTGCATAAAACACACTTAAGAACATTATTTACTATTTTTAGATCTTTATTCATTATAGGTACATAGTTCTGATTATTTCAAGTTAGGGTTGTTGACTAATCCAAAACTAGTCATGTGAGAATAAAGTAAAGTTTGATGAAAATGCTAGTCTCTTGTTGTTAAAGTTAAGGAAGGTTTGCAGGTTGAAGTATAGGTTGGTGCATGGTTGATGCACTTGTTTATGGTACAAGTTGATTACAGGTTGGTGCATGGTTGTTGCACTTGTTTATGGTACATGTTAATTACAGGTTGAGGTACAGGTTGATGCATTGTTCAGGTTATTGGTACATGTTGTTTGGTGCATGTTTACAACAATATATCTCACAGTGATAGTGTGACAATGGTTCCATCATTCTACTTATACGTCAGGGCGGTTGGACGAGGAAAGGATAGATGGTTGTAGCCACCTTCCGGTTGTAGTTGGAGAACATAGGGGGTTGTAGCCTCCTTCTGGTTGTAGCCAGAGAAATGGAGTTGGAGATTCCCTCAGGTTGTAGCCTGAGAAACTAAGGGGTTGGAGCCTCCTTCCAGTTGCAGCTAGAAAACAAAGGATTTTGGTTCTTCCAATGAATGTAATTCTTCAAGACATATAAGAAAAAACATTATGTGGTTTTCTCCCGCTTTGGGTTTCCACGTAAAAACACTGGTGTACTGTGTATGTGTATGATTGTACATTTGTTTATTGTATATTTACTCTGCAAATATTGGATGATAATGCTACATTGATATAACACTTTCATTATATGGTTAAAAGGATTAGATTTCTCTATTACTGATTCACCCCCCTCTCGTAATCCAACATATCCCTCATTGTTATAATATCCAAAACATTGGATATGATATTGAGCCTTATACTTGCCAAGCTTTCAATAAAGTGGTTATGGGATTTACGAAAGTTATAACATCACAATTTTGGATATTTCTAGTATTTCATTCAGAACCACAACAAGGACTAGTATAATCAAGCTTCAAGGGGAAATAAAAGACAAGGATGCAATTTATTTGGTAAGATATTGAAAGTGTATGTTTAGCAATTAAGATTAGAATTTTTTTTTATTAATTCACAAGGTAATTGAATTTACACATATTTATGTTACAGGCACAAGCCTAATATTCAAAGCTCCAATAGAGAATCATTTAAACGTGATTTTGAGAGTATACAACTTGCAACCTGGACAAAAGATGATTCTTATAATTCTATTATTGTCAATGCAAAGGATGGAGAGACTCCTAGTAGTATATTGGTATACAATGTTGTGGTTAGAAAGCTAACATATGAGGAAAAAGATTTAAAAGGAGAGATGGTTAACATTTATCAAAACCCACAAGCATTAATTAATTATCTTATATATACATTTTCAAATGAAGGAGATTGGGTTTTGGATTTGTTCTCGGGTTTAGGTAAGAATTATGATCTAATATTTATGAAATCATACTTCAATCTTATATTATTTTTAATTTGTCTTTTTACAGTATCTAACTTCATTATTTATTTTATGTTTGGTGATTAGGTTCAACATTAGTGTGTTTCCTACATAAAGGAAGGAATTGCATAGCCATTGAAAGTGACCCAATGTAGTGCAGTTTTATTCAACAAAGAATTATTGCTATCCCAACTCTTCTAGATGAAATGCAAGAAGTTGGCTTAAGGAAATGTTATTTTAGTGAATCAAAGGTGGCAAAATTGTCAAAGGAACCTCAAGTACCATTAGGAGGAATGATTAGAAAGGATCACTTTGGAGAACTTGCGGATATCAAAGAGCCAATGGAAGAACAAAATGACACAGTGGAAGCACAAAATGACGTTGAAGAAGATGATAATGTGTCTATTGAGAATGATTAATTTGGGATATAAGATATTGTTGACTAGTTTTAATATGCCTTTGAAGATGATGCTCAATTTTGCAATTTTTTGATGAGCTATAACTGTAACATTTTGACTTTCAGATTTTAAAATAAGAATAAAGATGTATCTATTGTTGTTTTGTGATGAATCTTTTTATTGTCTTTTTCATTTTATTTGTATGTCAATCACTATACATTGGAAAATTTTATTAAATGTTGTCATTTTTTACTTCAAATGTATAAAAATATGAAAGAAAATGATAAATTTTTTTTTATAAATTTTTGACTTTTTTTGTTCAATTATGTCCATAAAAATGTTTTATTCGACATGTTATTTTAAGGAATATGTACCAAAATGTATAGGTTTTTTTATTATATATGGCTATAAAATGTGTATGTTTTTGCTAAATATTAAAAAATAGTGTTATTTAACTACAATTTTTTTCGATGTATTGAAGTAAAGGTAAAAAATGTGTTAAAAATGATGTTTTTCACTATATTTAAAATGTACGGAACAATAAATTAATTAACAAGACAAAGTTATATGAAAAATCGTAACTTCAAAAAATCAAATTGTAAAAAATATTTTTAAGATTGAAAGAAGCATGAAAAAATGACTAAAAACACCGTTGAATAAAAAATACAAATAAAAATTTAGAAAAAATTGAAAATATATAAAAAATAAGCATTTAAAAAAATAATGTGGAAACATTGTGGATCGAAAAATTTAAGATATCGAAAAACCACCTAAAAACGGAGGGGGGGTGCTATGTGTAGCACCATTTTTAAAAACGAGGTAAAAAATTGGATCCCCCCCAAAATGAGAACTCTATAGAGTTATCATTAGGTTGGTAACTATGTTTTGTCATTTGCACCATTGGAAAGTTGACGATGATCTCTACGCAATTATGCAATTTTCAAACTGACTTGAGATGGTCAAATATCGAGCATTTATGGATCTCCTGTGACCTCTATGAGTGTTCCATACCCTTCTGGACCTCTATGATATTTCCTTAGATCCTCCTGGATCACACCTCCCCACTGGAAGAAATTTTGGACCTACAAAAGTATAGATTATTCATAAATGAAGTAAGAATGCTTCTGCCTCACTTGTCCAGTATCATCCATCCATCCTGCTTGGATAATGAGTACCTGAATCATCACAATGATAACAAAGACTGAAAGAACATTGTTGATCAAGTCAACCATTCCCTTAAATTCACAAACTCTACCATTCATTGTTGTAGTAGCCAACCATATTCCACTAATTAGTAATAAACTAATCAACAAACCTGAATATACCGATGCGGAAGAGAATGAACCATCAACATATCTTCCCTTCTTAATAGGAACACCATATACCAAAGGACATGTTCTTATTTCAACCGTAGGATGTAAACCTGGATCTTGGAGATTAGCATTAGCTAACATGTGCCCTGTAGTGACAACTGTCAAATTAGTATTCATCTAATGAACTCTCACAATGAACTCAATCTCATCCTTGAAAATGTGATACTTGTTTTGTTCCTTGTAGAAAATTTCTTTCATGTCATACAAGTAAGAACTTCACAAAACCATCCTGCAAATGCCGAGTGGAATAACGTCTAACTCTACCTCATCAATAAAATTGGCGATGATCGTGAACCGTAACTTGCATTGTTTAGTTACATGTACCTGAGCATTATCACAAATCCAGCCCAAAGGATATGGTCTTGGATGAGGCCTAGTTTCCAATCCCAACTTCTAAACAACTTGCTCTGAAACAAGATTCACTTGTGATCCACTATCAATAAGGGTATCAATCTTAGTGTGCTTTGAGATAAATCATAAATGAAACGGTCATTTTCTTTGCCTTCCATTAGGCATTACATTAGTCTTTGCAGAAGAAGTACGCGAACTTGAACTTGCAACATAAGATATACCTTTGATGCCCATAGTTGTAACCTTAGTTTCATCGTCAGAATCTGATCCAAGATCCTAAACTATGGTCGTGGCCTATTTTTTACCTTTCCTAGGTTGAGCCCACCTTGGCTTCAATTTTGGATGCAACTTCCAAAAACGATTCTCATCATGCCCTTTCTTCTTGCACTGAGAACATGTAGGCTTCTTCTCTTCATCCTTCTTTACTGTATTTGTCTTCTTATTCCTCCCTTTTCCCTTGAATTGCTCCTCGAATTCAAGTGGCTCCTTTGTTTTCCTTTGTTGGCTTCAAGATGTGTAGCTTGTACTGATACTTCATCAATATTAGTAGGATTAAACATCAATATAGTATGAAGAAGATATGAATGCATACCACCGATATATTTTAGAAGAGTCTTAGGAGTATGTAATGGAATCCCCAAAGACAATGCCTTCCTCTTAAATTCCTCTATATAATCTTGAACATTTTCCCCTTTTCCTTATCTCTAATGTTGTCAAGAAATCATTGATATTTGCATATAAGCTAATGGATAAAATTTCTTTCTTAATGCAGCTACAAATTCAATCCATGAAAAAATGATTTTACCATATTGAATAAGATCAACTTGTGTTTGACTCTCCCACCATATCAATGTTGTGTCGCTCAGGTGAAGAGTAGCCAATTGTATCCTTGAAGTATCATGTTTGATTTTATGTACCCTGCAATATACTTCAATCTGTTTGACCCAATTATCCAACTTGTCTACATTCAACTCTCCATCATAAGTAGGCAAATCAAAATTTACATATAGCTTTAACAAAGGCAAATCATGAGAACGCGAAGACTTCTTAGAACGCTTTTTCCTCTTATGAGAATAATGTTTACTTTCATCAGAAGAAGAAGAAGAAGAGGATTATGATGATGATGATGATGATGGAAACCTTGGAGGTTCTTCACCTTCTCTTCCTCCTTCAACTGCTTCAGTTTTTACCATTGTTTCGACTAGACCACCTTAATTTTAATGAGGAGTTGCTCTCCATCTTTCTAGGTCTTCCCACAATTCCTTAACCATGGGTTTTATCTCAAGGAACATTTTTTCAAAAATCCTTATCATCCTCAAAAAGAACATCTTCATGCTCCATTTCTCCTATTGGAGTGAAGTCTCTTGAACCAATTTCAGGATTATAACTTGTAAGCTTTCCTTCACCTCACTTAGATTTGGACCTCATAAGCATTCACTTGCAAATAAACATCAAAACCAGTTCTGATACCAACTTGATCCAAAAAATCCTTAGATGTTAAATTAGTTCTTAATTACACATAAACATCCAACCAGATTTGGTAAATGAAGATCACTTGACTATTTTCAAAAACACATGTGACTATGCTTATTTGTTCATAACTTCATTAATACTGATGAATAATCTTGAAGAATGATGAGATAATGCAACACAAAATAAAAGAACTCAAATTACATATATGGATGACATATATCTCTTCATCTTCAAAGTCCCTTTATAAAGCATGATTGTTCTCCATCATCTCAAACTACCAAATTACATTACAATATGGCGCATAAAAAGTCAATTTCGAAGAAAATATAGAATTATATTGCTCAAATGTAGAAATGGAGTTTACCATCAAATTCCTCTTGAAATTATGATAAAAATGAGTATAAATTTGGCCAAATTTTGAACAGGGGCCGAAAATGCCCTTTTTGCATGTATAATGAGACTATGTGTCTCATACTTGACAAATTGAGATAAGACTCTTACAAATGACCTATGATCACAAAACATCATATTCATAATCCTTGCGGAAAAATGAATCCAACGAGTATAAACTTTCGTAGGTGTGGGAAATATACCCTATGACACACTTTTCCATAAAACACATAAACTTATGAAACTTGGCACACACTTCTAGACACATAAATTCACCATGCATTGAAATTCATGCACCTAGACATGTGTTCCCATATTGGAATGTGTGTTGGTCTCAAAATATGGTCCCTTAATTAGGCTTGGTCAGCCAGCCTCCACGCAAAATTAGTGCAACTTAATGATGAATTCAAAGGTATCTTCGTAGCAAACAATTTTATTGGCATATTGGTTAAAACCTCCCGCTAAAATAGAGGAGGTTGGGGGTTCCATTCTTGTTATCCCCTCATCCGTTGGAATTTTTTTTGGTTAGTTTTAAATATATCAATATATGTATATATATATACATATAGTATATATTTTACTATATATTATGTATATAGTATATAAAACATAGCATCTCCCGCATGAACATTAGGTTAAGCCCCTCGGGTGTTATGGTGTTGGTTACATGGTGTATAAAATAGGCAGGGGATAAGGGCTAGGGACGAGGGCTTAGGCCCTCGGCCCTTTGCCACCCATTTACAACTCAATACAAATTTAAATATAATGTTTTCAACATGTAGGTTAAGACCTAAAATCATGTCGCATTGGTTGTCGCGGGTATGTTAAGACCATTGGAGATCACGGGTTCGACCCCTATTGACTCCCAAAATTTTTATATACATTAACCAATATTGGCCAATGAGGGGCTACCACGTTGTAGCCTCCTATTGGCTATCCACTTGTCAACAAATGACTCCTCCACTTGTCAACCGGTGGTATGACTTGCCAACTCAACTTTCCATGTCACTCGTTGTATGAACATATGCCACATGTCACCCTTGAAGTGGTGACACGTGTCACCACTTTTTTCCCTTTGACCTTTGACTTTGCCTATTTGACCCAAAATTTTCTTTCTCATAACGTTTTCATATGAACTCTATTTGACTTGTTGTCTGAGCCATTGGAAATTTGACGATGAACTCTATGCAATAATATCATTTTGGGATGATTTGAGAAGGTCAAATTTTGAGCATTTCTGGACCCCATGGGACTTTTGTGAGCATTCTAGACCTTTCTGGACCTCTATGAGCGTTCTTTAGATCCTCCTGGATCACATCTCCCCACTGGAGGAACTTTTGGACCTCCAAAAATATTGATTATTCATAAATGAAGTGAGAATGATTTTGCCTCACCTGTCCAGTATCCTCCATCCATCCTACTTCAATAACGAGCACCTGAATCATCACAATGATAACGAATACTGAAACAACATTGTTGATTAGGTGAACCATTCCCTTAAATTCATAAACTTCATCATTCATTGTTGCAGTAGACAATCATATTCCACTGATTAGTAATAAATTGATCAACAAAACTGAATATACATATGTGAAAGAGAATGAACCATCAACATATATGCCCTTCTTAATAGGAACACCATCAACCAAAGGACATGTTCTTCTTTCAACCATATGAAATAAACCTAGATCCTGGATATTAGCATTAGCTAGCATGTGCCCTGTAGTGACAATTGTCAAATTAGTCTTCATTTGATGAGCTCTCACAATGAACTCAATCCCATCCTTGAAAATATGATACTTATTTTTTTCCATGTAGAAAACTGCCTTCTTGTCATACAAGTATGGACTTCCCAAAACCATCCCACAAGTCGAGTCGAACAATGTCTAACTCTACCTCATCAATGAAAATTGGAGGTGATCGTGAGCCGTAACTTGCATTGTTTAGCTACCTATACCTTGTTGGAGCCGCCTTTTCCAAGTGGTTGAAATATAATTCTTAAAATCAAAAGTTGGTTTTCAGGCTGTCTTTTACTTTATGATCTTTACCCACTGAAAGCCTCAATACCCCGAAATGCGAAGTGGCGATGGCCGTTATAGTCCTAAATCACCGTCACTTAACCGTTAAGCAAGTTTATCACTTTTATCACCTCGTGCTATCGCGCTTTGGGAGTTACAAGTCGCATGGTTTCCAAACTTTGATATGCGAAGTCACGAAACGGTTTTAAAAGTTTACCCAGGTTAGTGTTAGGAGTAAGTCACTTTAAACCCTAGTTAAGCACTGTCGGGGTTTCGCGACTCGGCGATCACTCTCCCAAAAAACCATACCTTCGTAGCTGCGAGTCGTGAAGTCACAATATTCATTAATTAAGCATGGATTAATTAAGAACTTAATTCAGATCACGATTTTTTAACTAAATTGCATCATCATGATTTCGGGTTTTGGGGGCTCAAATGGTAGGAGTGAAATCTTTCGTTATGACGAACACCGAAAAAGGGGGATTAAAGACTAAAACAAACTTAATTGAAGGAGCTAAGCTAGATTAATCTATGCATCAATGCAAACTTTAACACACACCGTCTACAGAGTAAATTTAAATGTTTTTTGTGTTGATTCGTGTTATGAATCGTCAAACAATTATGGCATTTATTTGAACTACGACGAAGTGACAGATAGTAGGATCTCGCTTTTACTTCTAAATATTTCTTTAAGAGGTTTGAACGTTCTATTCGCAAGGACACCAGGGGTTTAAATGACTAAGATAAAGAGTTTTTTCCTTCATTTTTTCAGTTCTCATTTCTATTGACGCCCAGAGCCATTTTACCAGGTTAACCGCTGTTTGTGATTTTCAAATCTGTTCGACAGGTGGTCCAGTTACAGGTTTCATTCTCATGGCTCCACGAAAAATGCACAAGTCAGTTGTCGAGAGTTCAGGTCAGGGATCAGACGTTGTTTCCGATACCTCGCCCCGAAGTATTAATTCTATCAAGACATGGTCATACGTTTCCAACATCCTGCAATCTGAGTTGATAAATTGTTCGGATGATTCTAGCGATAACGCAAAGGATGATTTATCAACCAAATACAAAATCGTCGCTGAAGAAGAGATGCACAAAATAGCGGCGAGGCCCCAACTTCTTCCTTATTTTGATATGATTAGGTGGGCACTGGACCATGTGGACATCACGACCAGGACGATTATCAATGAAAAAAAGGTGACGATTGGTACCTTCTGACCATAAAATTTGTGGGCAATGTATAAACTGTCACCCACGTCGAACCTTACTCACAACACCGAATTCCTAGAAGGCTTCAAGAAGAAGGAGTGGGAGCAGTATGAAAAAAGTTTGTTCGATCTGATCAAAGATTGGGTCTCACACCCCGTGAAATTTAGGGCTGACTCCAATGGGATCTATTAAATCTCTTCTTTGGAGCCATAGTTCAAGTACGTAGCCATGATGACCTGCAGGTTGTATGGGAAGGAAGACACTACCCATTTCTTCCTCCCATGGGTGCCAGTAATTCATACAGTCGCTGAGGGTTTCTCTTTCGACTGGGCCAAACTGTTGTCTAACAGTATGACCAGTTGAATTACTGAATATCGAGCACAAAGGGCGAGTAAGAAAGCAACTTCATTCTTTATGTCTTCTTACATCATGGATGCCATCTGCTTCATGACACCCTTCCCACTGATAAACTGGAGCTGAGCTCCATCTAATACAGAGCCTATCCATGTCTACCACTCGAAGCTTTGGGAGGATAAGGCCAAAGAATTCATCTACGAGATCTTCAACAGGGTAATGGTGCCACTGCATGTCTCCATTTTTGGCCAGCCGCCTCCCAGGATATCAGATAGTGTCGCGACTAGCCTAAGCAGTGTGGCAGATTGGTATCTAGAGGCGTATTTTTCGTATATCAGGGTTTTCGGCACCTCTGTCCCTCCATATTCCCTCCCGCTATTCCTGCCAGATAAGCTATTGTGTCGTGATATCGCCAGACAGACTGTGCTCAGTGGAATAAGCAAAGAGCTCAAAGGAGTATAAGAAAAGGTATGGCCGCCCTTCCCTATTTGTATTGGTGTGTATTCCTTATTAGATTTTGGCCACGCCAAAGCCGAGGCTACGAATTTAGAAGAAATGAAGCTGGTGGATATTGAGTTCAAGAAGCACAACCCTAGTAAGGTTGTGAGAAATCACCTGGCAAGTTGCGGCCTGAAGAGGTATGAACACAAGGATTCCCCACATGACGAAATATTCTGGGGTGTGAGGTTCTTCGTTGAAGTCCCAAGACGGATTCAAGCCTTGCCACCCGGAGACATGGCCGAATTTTTGAAATTCCAGGAGCACCGACGGAGTTGTCTCCCCAGATGTTACAGGGTGAAGCCCCAAAGCTTCTAGTTACAAAGCATACAAGAGCCAAAGGTGCAAAGGAATCGAGTCCTAGTGGGGAGAAGGACCAAGGGAAAACCCAGAGAGGCTAGAACCTTAGAGCAAGTTGTCGAAGTCCCCCAGAAGCAAGAGGGAAACCCCAAAAAGGGCACGCCAGACAAGCAGGCCCAAGGCCAAGCGGAGTTACCTTCACAGGGATCGGGTGACTCACTTTCACTCACGTCAAACAAGCCGGTTATAGAGGTCACCCCAAAACAAACATCCAAGGAAATTGACAGTATGATTGCTATTGTCACACCCTTGTAGTTCACAAAGGGGAATCCTGACGCAGGATGGATTTTCAATGAATAACTGACACCTATTTCTATAGAGGAGCTGCCTCCTAACGAATTTTTATTTGACAAAAAAAGAAAGGCTGTGGTGAGGCAAGGATTATATCAAAAAGAGGGTGTAATGGCTGAAAAATTTAAAATCATGACAGATGGGAAGGCCGCGAAAGAGGGAGAATTTGTAGAGGAGATAGCTGGGACACTAGGGGCTTATGCTACAACCAATCAGTACTCAGTTGGGACTTTGACGGCCCATTTGAAACGAAAGAACCTCCTGATCAGTAAACTGGAAGCTAAGGTGGCTACTGCCAAAGCGAATGTTAGGGATGAGGTGAGCAAGAGCCTTGAGGAAGCCCGAACAACCGACCTGTGTGAAATCGAGAAGCTCAGGTCTGACCTCGAGTAGGTGCGCTGGTCGGCGCAAACTAGCCAAACACAGGTAAGCTAGTAGGGGCAAAAGATTATAGAGTTGCAGTCGAAATTGGAGGTGGTCGAGAACCAAGTTGTAGACATAAAGGTGTTTAGATCGTAGGCAGCCGAAATCTGACATAAGGTACTTATGGCTCAACAAAACCTGCTGGTAAAGGCAGGAACCATTCAAAACCATTTCTGGATGATAGATCAAATATTAGAAAATATTTCTTCTAGAGAGAGAGAAGTTGAGGCAACATGGGTCGCTTTCCAAGATGCTATTATAGCTATGGCAAAGATAGAGATGGTCATCAGCTCAAAATTATCCATTGCAGAAAAAACCAGAGGTAATATCCTACTGAAGGTCTGGGAGCAGAACATATCAGAAAGCAAGGGGAGAGCTAACGAAGTAAATAATTTTTGTGAGGAAATTTTCTCTTTGATAAGTAAAAGTTTGCTAGACCTTGATAAGGAAAACAATGCTGGGACACTGGGCAAAATCTATATAGCTAAACATCTATTGGACATCAAAGAAAACATGGAGAAGCAACAAGTGCAGATATCCCAGATTAGCTAGGTCGATATGGCCCAAGTGGACAAATGGATAGTACAACCAAGTTTACAATTATGATCCATCATCACAGAGGACCGAAAAGTGGAAAACGTTTGCCACAGTTGGCGAAGAGTTGTTACACTTTTGAACGAAGCGACCAAGCAGAGCCTTCCAAGTTGATAGCCCAGTTGGTGGAGAGGTGTGTCACTTGCACCGAGCAAGCGAAGGGGCAGGTTTCTAATGCCAAATAATGACAGATGTCTGTCTGTTCTATTTTTAAAACCTGAAGAGTAAAGAAAGGAAGGTTCTCTGCCCGCATGAAGGAGGACAAAGACAAAGAAGTGAAATGCTTAAATTTCCCATTTTGTAACCGAAAACTTTTGGAACGATTGAAATTCGAATGTTTAGAAGTTTGTATATATATGCATTTTGAAGTGAGAAAGAGGGGCTAGACCTTTCTTGGCCGATTGTAATAGAGACTTTTTTCCTTTTGAAAATTAATACAAAGAAATGCAAAGATTCTTGATTCCGTGAAGATTGAGTTATGAGTTTTGTTTTCTCTGTTATCTTATATTAAATTTCATTTCGCATATATATTTTTTATGAATGCTTAGCTGCAATTTAATACAACTTCTACAGTGGTCACCAAATTTTTAGTCATCTAATCGCTTGCAGTTTTTCCTCTGTATCGGCTATCAGTAGGTACAAGACCTATGAACTTTTTAGATCTCTATATTTTATGCTTCGTCAGATTTCTTCTTGCCTTTTTCTTCTTCTATTTACAGGGAGAGATTCTCCCTTGCTAGGAGCCTCGCATTGTCGACTGCTTAATGTTTTCTCACATTTCATACATGATTATTTAAAAATTTAACTCAGTTACGGGAGAAGGCCTTTGGTTTGTGTTCTACCTTTAACATCGGATTCGGAAATTCTCTTTTATATGGTAAAAAAATTGAAGTAGCATTTTAAACCTTGAACTTTCTTTTCAATTTTTGTTCCTCCATGACTGTGCTCATTGCAAGACAGCCCAACATTGAACCTGGCCTATCGGATCAAACCAACATCGCTTTGAACCTTTTTGACACCATACTTAAAACTACCATCACCCGGGTAGAACTCGAACGTTCATGGGCCACAATTGAACGAGATATAAGCATCCAGGAACGTTTGGAAGCGAGACAGAGACAACTTAGAAATCAGCCTTAGCTTCCTTTCTCGAAGGTTGATTCTTCTCCTTTTTAGCTTTTACTCACTTTCGGATGCCTATACCCTGTACTTTCTAGCCTTAAGTACAGACTATGGAACAACATCTTTCTGGCGCCGTTGCCGGGGACCGAAGTTACAAAACCTTTTCCTTGGGAGAACGACATTTTTGCAAGTTTCTACCCTTTGATAGTGAACAAAGAGTGAACACCTTCTAAAGGATTTATTATTATTATTATTCACTTGGTGACTCCACGTTTAAGTTAGCTGGCATCCGGTCGAAGAAACACCATACAAAACCCAGATGGTAAACAGACCACGCCCGTTTTCGATCCCAAAAAAATACTGAAAATAAGAGGTTCCCTTAAGCCAACCACTGCAGTCAACCAGATTGGGTACACACAACCCAAGGCTAAGATTTATTTTGAACCTCTAACTTTGCACGAATCCCCCCCTAAAACCCTCAACGCAAATTTAGCTCTCCCTGAAGTTAAAAATGAAATTCATTCGATAGCCTCTGGAGTACATAAAGGTGAAATCCCTCAGTAAATTTAACAGCGATCGATATCCTGCTGACCCTTCAATTAGATTTCTTGAACTCCTCGAGTCTCAAAGAGTATACCATATACTCAGATTCCATGCCCGCGGTTTCCCCTGATTACATCTCTTGCAAATCCGAGGAACCAAGTCCTCGCATCCCTTTTCACCCTTCTTCAATTTTCTTGTCTCTCGAAGAAGCTAAAGATTCACTTTTAGTGTTCCAGAACCCTCTATATAACACACCGTTTTCCTATCCAATAGTATCGATGGCAGCCGTCGGAGGGGGAGGTGGAGGGGTTTTAGGAGGAGGAGGTGGAGGAGCTCCAGGAGGAGGAGGGGGGGGGGGCAAGGGCCACCCCTGCCTCCCAGAGTTTTCTCTAAAGTAGCTACCAGATATGTGCCTCTGGTCCTGCCTGTCCCTCTTCACGACCTTCCTGAAAACTACATGAAAAACTTACCTAAATTTACAAGGGAAGGGGACCTAATCGTGACCAAACATATAAATTTCTTTGATCAGTTCACAAATATCCTAGGTCTTGAACACAAAGATGTATATTTGAGGTTATTTGTTCAGACTTTCGAAGAACAGGTACGAACCTAGTTTCGAAGTTTGCCCATAGGTTCGATATTATCCTATGATGCCCTAGAAGACTCTTTTCTTAGACAATGGGGTGAAAGAAAAGACCATTTGTATTATTTGACCAAGTTCGGGTCTTTAAAGAAAAAAAATCGAAAACTGTTATGGAATTCATCCAAATTTTTAACAAGTTATATAATAATATCCTAGTTGAAGTTAAACCATCCCAACCTGCAACCAAGGTAACCTTTGCAGGAGCCTTCGAACCTGATTTCACACTTCTGTTGAGAGAAAGGAGAGGGGATACCCTGACCCGAATGCAAGATGATGTCATAGAGATCGAATATAACATGATGGCTTCTGGAAAATTAAAAACAAAAGTAGAAACGGGAAGCCGAGAAACCAAATGTTTTAGGGAACAAGCGGGACCCTCAGGGCCTAGTAGATCCTCAGATGATAAAATGGATGATATGGCTAGGATAATTAAAGAGTTATCAAATAAGATTTCCAGAATGGAGCTATATCAATCCAAGGTAGATCCATTCGTTAAGAGGGAATTTAGAAGAAACCCCAACCCTCAAAATCAACAAAGACAGATTAAAAATGAAGACCAAAAAATTCAAACTCCTTTAAAAAATGAAAATTTTATAGGAGGAAACGACCTGCAAGATTTTGAGGATCTGGAAGAAGATGTAAATGATTTGGGTGACGACTGCACACAGCCTCATTTAACTAAAGAAGATTACGAGAAGTCCTTGAACACAGAGCAACCGTCAAATAAAGATGATGACATAAACAACATTGATGTTTCTGTCTATCAAGAAATGACCGATTCTATAATGGCTGAGGTCCAACATAAGTACAAACCTGTGTCGACTCCTCAACCCAAGAAAATTCTTCCTAGAGGTGAAATATACGAGCCCGCCCCAAAAGAGACTAAGATACCTAATAGAAAAATAAAAGGGGTAGATTCGCAGAATCCCAAAGTAAAGGAGGCTGAGACCCAAGCAAAAAAAACTAAGACAGCTGAAACACATATACTGGTAAATAAACTCACGGAAAATAAATCAGCATAAACAAATAAGTTAGAAAAGAAGGAGTTTGAGGTTTCAACCAGAGAAACAAACAAAGGTGGGGGAGGTTTCAGCCTTGAAAATGAGATAAATAAGATCAAAATACCAATCCCTCTGGTCAAATTAGCAAAGAATCCTGTGTATCGAAAGTAGATAACCAAAATGATAGGTTTTTCAGATCTAGAAATTCACTCTGACGTGATAAACTTGGAAGATGATAAGCCTAATATCACTTTTGGTCCACATTTCAAGGGTGCCGGAGAGATCGTCGCTCCCTTCTATATTACCCTGGATGTGCATGATCGACTGCTGCATAACTGCATGCTAGACTCTGGAGCCTCACATAATGTGATGCCCAAGTCTATTATGGATAGACTAGGCCACGAGATCATCAGGACTTATGGAGATCTCTACTCTTTCGATTCAATAAGAGTTAAGTGCATGGGTATGATAAAATATTTAGTAGTCACTCTTGCACAGGTTCCAATGAAAAGCGTCCTGATGGATGTAGTTATCGCCGATATACATCTGAAGTATGGCTTGCTACTATCTAGGTCGTGGGGAGCCAAACTTGGGGGTTCTCTTCAACTAGACATGACCTACGCCACGATTCCTGTGTTTGGTGGACAATTTACTCGGCTATACAGGGAAACGAGGTTAGCATACACAGTGAGCGACCCACATAATCCTAACAATTATCCTGTTTATGTTGCTGATCAAGATCTAGGGAATTGTATTTTGTCTTTTGATGATGGTGTAAATAGTTGTACAGAAGAGAAGTACATAGATGAAAATGAATCAGGAAATATAGACGAAAATATGTATAGCACTGGAATTTGGAATTTTTTTTTTGACGGTGCCTTGTCATATGAAGGAGCAGGTGCAGGAGTACTGTTTGTAGCACCTGAAAATGAATTTTTTATTCCTTTCTCTTACAGGATTCAGTGGGATATAGACTACACCAATAATGTATGTGAGTATGAGGCTCTAGTCTTAGGGTTGGAAGTTGCTAGGAAGCTGAACATAAAGAACTTGGAAGTATATGGAGATGCATAATTGATAGTGAAACAGATAAATAGGAAATACCAGGCCAAACACCCAAGATTGATATCTTATAGGAATTGTGCCTGGGATTTAATAGAAAATTTCTTCTCGTCGGTAAATTTTCATTTCATCCCACGCGCTGAAAACTTGCAAGCCGATTCATTAGCCAAAGAAGCCTCAACATTTCCCCCCCCTACAACTTTCAAACTAAGGTACCACATAGAGGTGAGGAACATACCTTCCATACCAAACAACATCCAACACTGGCAAGTGTTTGAGGATGATGAACAAATCAGGAAGTTCCTCGAAATGGTGGACAACTTCTCCAAAACTCACATTGACCAAGAAAACCAAAACGACCACACATGGATCATGCAAGAGGGAGAGGATCCTCAGGGGTTCCAGGAAAAGATTGCTAATCATCGCATGTTGGTTTTAAAGAACAATCAGATTCCAAAGGGACTAATCCCTTTGGAGAGGCTGTTCAACCAAAATGATATGCCCTTAAAATCTGCTTTGCAACCCCAACCAGAAGAGGTTGAAGACTGCGACATAGGGACCAAAGAGGAGCCTAGGATAGTAAAAATATCAAAGTATCTCTCTCCTAAGACAAAAAGTAAATATTCTTATCTACTTAAGCAATATAAAGACGTTTTTGCTTGGTTGTACAAAGAGCTGAGAACCTATGACACCACTGTGATTGAACACAAGATACCCCTAAATTCTGGTGTTAAACCTTTTAGAAAAAAACTCAGACAAATCAATCCTATTTTATTGCCCATGGTCGAAAGGGAAGTCAAAACGCTCCTGGACGCAAAAATAATCGTACCACTGAGATACTCCGACTGGGTAGAAAACTTGGTCCCGGTTAGAAAGAAAAGTGGGGAGATCAGACTGTGTGTTGATTTTAGAAATCTAAATAATTCCTCCCTCAAAGATAATTACCCTCTACCCAAAATGGATCACATTTTAGAAAAAGTAGTTGGGGAAAATAGGATGTCGATGATCGACAGGTTTTTCGGGTACAATCAAATTGTTGTCAACGAGCATGATAAAGAAAAAACAACCTTCACCACCCCTTGGGGTACATTTATGTATGACAAGATGCCTTTTGGTTTAATGAATGCAGGTGCTACTTTCCAACGTGCTATGGATATCGCTTTCATCGGTGAAATGGACAAATTCGTGGTTATATATCTTGATGATCTGACCATTTTTTCTAAATCTGATGAAGATCATCTGATACATCTCAAGAAGATGTTTGATAAATGTCGCAGGTTTGGGCCATATTGTGTCTCGAGATGGAATTAAAATTGATCCTAAGAGGGTTGAAGCTATAGACACCATAAATATCCCTAGGAATGTAAAAGAGATTAAGTCATTCTTAGGAAAAATAATTTTTTTGAGGAGATAAATATCCCAAACTTTGTTGAAATCGTGAACTTGATCACATATATGCTAAAGAAGAACAATGAAGTGAAATGGACAACAGAAGCCAAAGAATCATTTGCATGCATCAAGAAGGTTATAAGCGAGGCACCCATACTGGCAAGCCCTGATTATCTAAAGATTTTCTGATTTTCTCGTTTGCCTCCAAACACACACTTGCTGCGGTACTCCTCCAAAACAATGAAGAAGGTTTCGAGCAACCAATATCCTTTTTTAGTAAAAGTCTTAGAGACGCTGAACTTAGATACGATATAATGGAAAAGCAAGCATATGCTATGGTGAAGGCATTAAAGGCTTTTAGAACCTATGTGTTACATTCCAAGGTAATTGTGTACGTACCCACTAGTTCCATAAAAGACATTTTGGTTCAGTCTGACAATGATGGGAAAAGGGGACGGTGTCTTGCTCAAATTCAAGAATTTGACCTAGAGATAAAACTGACGAGACTAGTAAAAGGACAAGGTTTGGCTAAGCTCTTAGCTAAATCAAATTTCAGAGCCCTTGGAATAAATGGCTTACAGGGATGTGAAGAGTGTGTGGACATGAACGAGCTCGATAAACAAATAACTGCAATCAGAATCGAAGAGAAGTTTGCCTCATCAGATTGGTATAAAGACATAATGTCCTACTTGCTGACCTTGAAATTGTTGGATCATGTTGTCATTGATGCCAATGGTTTGATTGATTGATGTCAAGTTATTGATTGATGTCAAGTGATTGATTGATGTCAAAGGATTGATTGATTGACGATTGATGTAATATAATATGTATTGTCCTTGATGAGAATGCATAGATGAAGATGGACCAATGAGTTGTCATTGATACATGATGAAGATGGATCAATGTGGTTTCATTGGTATATGACGCATTGTTGGAAAAATGTATAGATGACTCATTATTGTCTTATCATGATTGATAAGGTGCACAAATGGATGAACTCCAAAGTGGTCCCCTTATGGTGAAAGCCCTCACGGGAAGAGGCTTTGCGGATTGAGTTATCCTAGAAGAATGGTTGGAGGACCCATGCTCTCATTATTGTCTTATCATGATTGATAAGGTGCACAAATGAATGAACTCCAAAGTGGTCCCCTTATGGTGAAATCCCTCATAGGAAGACACTTTGCGGATTGAGTTATCCTAGAAGAATGGTTGGAGGACCCATGCTTGTATGTGGAATAACGAGATGAAGATCAAGGAAATTGTTGGTGAAACTATCCTATATGGATAGTTCTTGTCATGCCATTTCTGGTGGTATGTGGAA
>ML801002.1:66995-77196 GCA_009831015.1 Picea engelmannii
AACTAGGTTAAGGCATGTTGATTTTTCAACAGGTCCAAAAAGTCATATGCCTTTTCATGAAACTAGATGAATGGGTCAATAAGGAGGCAATGGTTATTGTCTACAAGAAGCTCAATAAAGAGCTTCAGATGAATCATTACTACACTGATAGAAAATGAATATCTCCACCTAACATAAAGGATCACAATTTATATTACAATCTCTGAACTTTGAAGATCGTTTGGATGGAGGAAATAAAAAGCAAGGTAAGTCCAATTGGTGGCATCCTCTAGTCTAAGTTGGGTTTTGCAACATAAAATAACATGGACTTTTGGTCCAACATGCCAACCAAATCCCATTGAAGTTGGGGCCAATTTGCAATGCTCATTATGCTCCTACAAGCATAGCTTGTTGCTTCAGGGTGCTTGATGATAAATATAATCCAAGAGCTTCATTAACTATGGAAGAGGACAAGGGTTTCAAGAAGTTGATACCATCATATTTTGCTCTATTATAGCACAAAAGTGATGCAAACCTCCTTTGACCATCCAAGGGTTTCAAAGATTGATGGAAGCCAAGAGCATTTATAATAATGAAAAATTGGAAAGACAAAAAAACACTGATACATTTATAAAGTTGTTAGATAAATCACTGGATGTAAAATTTATTTATGAATAAATTTATTCGCTTTGTCAAGCCATAAGTAGTAGATATAAAGTTACAAAAGTGTGAAGGATTTGTATAAGGAGAAATTACTTGGGACTTTTACTACTCACTGTTAACTAATCGACCCTCCCTTAAAATATTTAACAGGAAAACTACCCTCGATCTAAATATTGAAGAGAAAAATGACAAAACAACTACCCTCGATCTAGAATGATGGTATATTAGTGTTACGTTTATTACAATATTAGTTTGTGTTGCTTCATCTCATTTTGGAGCTGGACAAATTTTTTCTGCAACATCTGGACGGTTTTGTTCTTTACTTCCTTGGCGGGGCCGGGGAATACTAATACTTAATTAAATTTCCTTGTGAGACAATAACCAATCCGAAATTGTGCAATCTCACTGTTTTAAGAGGAATAAGGAATAAGCTACAACTAATAAGAGCTAGCAGTTGGTCTTGTCTTTGATTTAGGGTTTACGATTTTGGGTTCAGGCACTTGAATATTGCAATTCTTGATATCGACAATAACTTCGCATTCAATTCCATGCTGATTGCAAGATTTTGATACACTCGACAGAAAACGATGCCTTTCCATGCTGATTATATTTTCTAATGTAAAGCATGACCATACTTCCAAGTCCCAGCGTTGATGACATAATACGAACGCATATATATATATATATATATATATATATATATTACATTTGGGCAATTGATCTTTGATTATGTAAATTTTGCAATATATATATGGAGTAAGCTAAACATGCTACAGTTAACAAGAGCTAGCATTTTTAACGCAACTCAAGGAATAAGCTAGGAAGACAGACCGAGATTTACGAATCGTAAAAACAAGGAAGATAGATAGAGATGTATTGTTATTTATACAAATGGTAACGACAAGGAATAAGAAAGGAATACATACATAGATTTCCAAACAATAAAAGCAAAAATCTGAAATCAGGTAGATATTTCCAAAGACCACGATGAGAAATACTAAAAACTCGTGAGCAATACACTGATCTTCGTGGACAAATGACTCCTTTGAGTTGGACCTGCAACAACAGAGGAAAGGAAGCAGAGAAACAAGGGATTCACATAGGTAGGGGAGTCCAGAGGGTTGGTGTGGGAGTATTCGAATGGGTTGGAACATCGAGGCCGATTACGCGGTGTATTAAATGATATCACCAAACTCCCTGCAATCAAATTATGTTGGATGACATCGCGATAGACGGGAGAGAAAAAATGTTAACAGAGTTTGGATACGGAAACACTAAACGGTTGGAGAGGGGCTTTCCGGAGACGTGAAAGACATGGTCGTCAACAAACCCAAAAGGGTACCCTTCCTTATTGAATACTTTGGTTCTTGCTCATAATAACCTCTCCTTATTGAATACTTTGGTTCTTGCTCATAATAACTTGACAAGCACAATTCCACCATAGTTTGGGCGGTTGAAAGTGATCAGAGATCTTGACCTGCGCTATAATTCGCTCTCGGGTTCTATTCCAGTTGAAGCTATTTCCAATTTGAGAAAGTTGACATCCCTAGATCTTGGTTTGAATATGCTCCGTGGGAGAATACCAGAAGTCATTTCCAATTTGAATTTGAATCTATTGACGTACCTACATCTTGGTGAAAATATGCTCACCAGTAGCATACCCGAATCCATAGGAAAGTTTCAATTCCTTTCATACATTGACTTGAGTTTAAACAACTTAACCGATAGCATACCCAAATCAATAGGAGCACTTAAATTCCTTGGGTATGTTGACTTGAGTTCAAACCTCTTAACCGGTAGTATACCTTAACAGGTAGCATACCCAAATCCATCGGAAAGCTTCAAATAACTTAACAGGTAGTATACTGAGATTAGTTTGAGTTCAAATAACTTAACAGGTAGCATACCCAAATCCATCGGAAAGCTTCAATCCCTTGAATACATTGATTAGATTTTAAACCACTTAACCCATAGCATACCCGAATCCATAGGAAATCTTTAATCTTTAATGGCCATTTTTTTGAGTTCAAACAATTTGACTGGTAGCATACCCAACTCCATACGAAAGCTTCAATCCCTTACATATATTTACTTGAGTTCAAACAACTTAACTGATAACATACCAGAATCCATACGAAAGTTACAATCTCTTCAATTCATTCACTTGAGTTCAAACTACTTAACTGGACAAATCCCACATAACATAGGTCAATTAAAGTATTTCACTGATTTACATTTGAATAGTAATGATATTTCTCGTGGTATAGTTGATAGTGTTAGTGGTTTGTTTTCAATCATTGGATGTGTCATATAACTTATTTAGTGGATTTTTGAATATGGACTTTCCATTTGTTGTTCACTCTAATCATTTTATGGTACTTTTCCATCATTTTTAGTTAATTTCATTCAACTTCAATTATTGGATTTAAGGGAAAATATATTGATAGGGGAGCTTCCTATGCACACTAAAAAAATTTCTGGGTTGAGAGTCCTAAGTATGGCGGATAATAATCTCCACGGCGATATTCCTCAATCTCACCAACTTGCAAGTGTTGGATTTATCCAACAATAAATTCAGTGGGAGAATACCATCTAATCTTGAGCGCCTCAAAGGATTTAAAGTCAATAAATCTTCTATTGATATATTTGATAATAGTACACTTTATTATGAACTAAGGATTGACATGAAAGGAAGTGTGTATAATTTTCCATATGTGTTGTTGACAAATACAATACTTGATTTGTCGAGCAATAATCTTATGGGAGAAATCTATGCAAGCATGGGTACTCTAAGTAGCTTGTGATTGTTAAATTTATCAAGGAATGAATTGGATGGACAAATACCTACCTCTCTTGGCAACATATCTACTTTGGAGCAGTTGGACTTGGCCCAAAATAATTTGAGTGGATGTATTTCTCAAGAGCTCTCTCAATTATTTTGGTTGGCGTCTCTCAATGTTTCATCTAACAATCTGTATGGGCCAATCCCAACATGGAGACAATTCAACACATTTAATGAATATTCGCTTCAAAGGAATAAGTGCTTATGTGGGTATCCTTTGCAACCTTGCAAGCAAGAAAAGAAAAGTCCAGTTAGGGATGATAAAGAAGGATGGTTGAGGCATGTGGATGAAAAGATGTCATTAATAGCATTAGGGATGGGAATGGGATGTCATTAATAGCTGGAAGTTGGTTGGTGCCCCCTAATAGATGTTTCTTTTATGGAGTGTATCGATTTCCTAAATAAGGGACACATAAACTTCTACCCATTTATTATGAGTTATTGTATTTTTACAAAATAGAAGTTTTGTTATAATTAATGACTATGTTTTATCTAGAATAAAATTGATGATATATACATTTACTTTTGTTGTAAATTATTATATTTTATTTAATACAAAAGGTAACAAACATAGAAGTGGATATATACACAATTTAAAACTTAATATCATGGTTGTGTTATGATGTTGATGGAATAATTTATCAGCAACTAGTTTAAAATAAAAATCACCATACCAAGTATTAATGCATAGGTTTCTTGAGTGGTATTAATGCATTGGTTTTTTAACGTTTGAATTAATGCATAGATGACCTCCATAGTGGATGGTTCCTCCTAAATTTTTTTCTCCTTCTAAAACTATTATATTGTAGGAGGTAGTGTTACTTGTATAAGCATTTTTATTTTGAACTTTCTTTTTCAAGAAAAAAATTACCATGTATATTCATTATCTAAAAGAAATTGCATCCTTCATGTGCTCCTGCACTTTACAAAAAGAGTGGGCTTGGAGAGGCCCCTCAAAACACTATTCTATAACTAACTTCAAAAAAACAACTAAAGGTCTTAGCATACCTCAAAACAAGATTGACATTCAAAGATCATATGTATATTGTCTATGCAAGGCATTTAGACCTTGCTAAAAACCCACTGGAAATAGGCCCTTTATGATTTCTAAAACTTTAAGAACATAGAATCATGAATGTAAAAGTTATAACAACATAATGTAAAGACAAAGAGAGACATTAAACTTCTCCTTATACAACGTATCAAATTTAAGTTTCAAAGATAGTGTGGATTGCATCCTTTACTTAATCCATAATCATGAGCCCTTTGGCTACCTATTGTCCTTTTTTAAGATCACATCTACTTCTACATTTTGTTCTCTATAAGAATGTGTGAATGAGATGAATCCAAATAGAGAAACCACCTCCTTTAGTGGATCTCCGATGGGCCTTACTGATATGTTTAAAATCTGACAATGCCCTTCATACACTAAATAAACAAACTAGAGTCTCCATAAACCTATAATAGTTCGATGTTCATTTCCATACCTTTTTTTAGAAGGATTTTTAAGGCTACAAATTATGCATTGTTATTTAAGCCTCGGGCTCCATAAACCTACTTTAAATTTTACATGATGATTATTTGGAAAAAATATATATAACATCCTTAACAATAGTGTAGTTCTATGGGCCTTATGTCTCTTGATCAAAGAAGCCCCACACATGTCTGTTATTTATAGCCAGATCCAATAGATTGTTTTTTTTTTTTTTACTTACAATCCTTCAATAGGTTGAAGTAACTGCTTTGATTTATAGGTAGCATTGAAGGGGTAGAATAATTCTCTTCTCGAATACCATTGAGTTCTATGCCAACCAAAATCCCAATATAGTCGAGCAAGGCACTACTTGGAATTATTTTAGTTATGTTTTAGTCATCCAACACTTTAAACAATCCTCCATTGAATCACCTATCTATCCATCCTTAACTCTATTTAGAACATCCACTTTAGACCAAAGTTGCTTAGAATGTACAAGTGATTTATTGTTTCTTCACTATCTCTATAGAGAATACAAATTCTCGAGGCTTCTCTAACTCTTTTCTCCATAATCTACCATCTTAGAGCCTTATTTTTTTATGGCCAATCACATGAAAATGTGTGTTTTATTTGGGGCCTTTTGTTAGAATATTTACCAATGCTGAGAGAGGCGGGGGTGTGAATCAATATTGGGCACTTTTTACCAATTTCAATCACAATGTTTACTTATCAATGATTACATTCACTTATGATTGAATTTAACATATCATAAACATATAACCATAAACAATGCATCATATTATACACATATACACAATATACAAGTATTTTACATGGAAACCCAAATGGGAGAAAACCACAAAATGTTTTCTTATATATCAAAGATTACATTCATAGGAAACACCAACTTCCAAAATTATCCAGAACCAACTGGAAGGATGCTCCAACCCCCTATTTACAAGCTTCAACCTGAAGGAAGCTACAACTCCCTGAATTCTGCAGCTCCAACTGGAAGGAGGCTACGACCTCCTGATTTACAAGCTTCAAATTGAAGGAAGCTCTAATTCCCTATATTCTATGACTCCAACCAGAAGGAGGATATGACCCCCATTCCTTTCCCCTTCCTTCCTCCCTGAAATATAAGTGTAGACTCAACCTGTAACTGTCATCGATAATCAACCTATCATTGATCATCAACCTGTCATCTAACCTATCACTTTCCTTGCTACTATATCTGTCACTGTCACCATCATTGTCACTGTGTCTGTCACTAATATTGATATCTCATCATCTACATCATCATCAATTAAAACTAGATCTACTCACATAGATCATATACCAAGATCACCAATCATGTGCTAAGATATGTGTGTCATAACATCCATCAACCATGTACTAAAACATCTACCATAACATCCATCAACCATGCACCACATCATGTTCCATAACATCCATCAACCATGTACCAAGATATGTCTCAAACATGTAAAGATATACCAAAGTACATCTCAAACCATGTGCCCAATATCCAATATGCCCCTCAAACTGTGTGCCAAAAGATATGCCATAAATCATGTACCATGAGATGTACCTCAACCATATACCATATCATTCATGATATGTCTCAATCATTGCATAAACCATATACTGTAATTTATGCCAAAATCCAAAACCATAACATTAATGATATACCTCAAACAATGTGCCAAGCATGTGTCAATATCATCAATGTATGTCTCAATGCATATACCAAAATCTCCAAGTCATGTATCAAGCATATGCCTCTAATAATGTACAAAAGATGTGTGTGGTTACATCACCAAGATGTGTCTCAACATGTACTAATCACCAAGACATTTTCCTCAAGCATGTGCATCCATGTGCCAAAAGGGTCTCCAAGACATACCTCAAGCATGTGCTAAAACAACCAAGATATGAACATCATAACACATAGAAAACATACCTCACATCCTGCAAAATTGGTACATACCATCACAGACCAACAAACTATCTTCAACTTCAACAACACAAGAATAACATCTTCATTTATTTTTACCTCAATCTCGTTGGACAGAGACTAGTTATCTCATGGGGCCTCGGGTGACGAGCCTCATACACTCTATATCTGACCCATGGGGGTCAACTCAGATATGGTTTCTTAGAAAACCATTCTCCCATCTGCAACTCCGAGACCTTCTCCCTTTCTTCATTCTTCAGATTCGTCAAGATCACTTGTTCACTTGATAGATATTCAATGAACTTGCTTATATAGATGCATGTGAGATTCACCTTATTGAGCAGTGTCTTATCACGTTCATTCATAAAAGGTGTTTTTAAATTCACAAAAATAAATTCAATATATTGTAGGTATTGGGGGGGGGGAGAGATTTAAGGGGTTTATAGGTATTGAGGGGGTATAAAAAGGGGTATCTACTAAAAATATGGGTTTCTTTTATTGCAAAGATGTATTGGGAGGGGGGTTTAAAAAAAGGGTTTTTGGAAATATTTATCAATATTTGCTAAAATTAGGGGTATTCTTTAATATCCCATGAATGAAGGTGCTATGCCACATTTTTACCAAGTGAAGACCCCTTGTACAAATGAGAGGCTCCTTGAAGTGTATTTATACTTTTCTAAGTAACAACTTTACTTGCCTTAGGGTTGACCTGTAATATTTTGTTGTAACAGTTTATGTTATTTTCCTTAATTTGGGGGGTGACTTGTCACTTCTTGTTACAACCATTTATGGACTTATTAACCATACTTCGGGGTTTCCATATATCAGAGGGAATATCTCCTCAACCATGAGGAACCATGTGACATATCACCTACCGTTGGAAACAACATGACACAGACTATCCATCTATGAGGGTTTTTTTTATGCAATCACAATGTCCTTCATCCTCTTTTTCCTCAAACAAATTCAGGCTTCATGACCACATCTCTATGGCTTCTCAACCACTTAACCACTTAGTCATGTTTCCAGGGCTTCTTGTAGACTTATTCAAAGCATCTTCTTGTGAGGGCCATACTTAAATCTATGCCATAAGGCAACCGCTTTGGATACTTCTCTAAATACACCCATCTCTTGGATTTCTTCTAGGGTTGACATCTAGGGTTGACATCAATGACAACCAACTTTCCAACAATCTCCCCCTTTGGAATTGATGGAAACACTCATACTCCCCTGTGATTATTTCTCCCCTTGTTGTCATGCTTCTCTCCTCATGTTTCTCTCCCCCCTGGACATCAATGGCAAAGGGTAACTCCCACTGACAATATACCTTATTCTAACAATATCTCTCTAAGTCTTCATGCTTCTGATTTTTCTCTTATGCTTTTGTGCTTTCTCTGCCGATGTTTTTTATCCATTGGTTCTTCCTGATGATGTAAAACACTGACATATAAAAACATTCATAGTAAGGTTCCTTCATTACTGGACTTTTCATGTCTTCACTGAGCCGACATCTTCTGACTCTGCCTGATTGTTTCTCTTCCCTTGTCTTCTTTTCAAGATGTTGTGTAGATCAATTTGGGGCTTCCTATATATGTTTTATTTCCTCTCTTCGGGTGCTCTTTGTCCATTGGTGCTTCCCATTACTGTAATCTACTGATGTATATGAAAAAAAATCATGTTAAGGTTCCTTCATCACTTGACTTCAAGTCTTCATGGCTAGTAATCTTCACTGAACTTACATCAATGACATATTCATCCAATAATATTCTCTTGACAGTGAAACTCTTCCTAATGGTTTCTCTCTATCTTGTTGTGCTTTCCTTCCTGATTGGTTTCACATGTCAATATTCTTTACTTCTGAATAATATTATTCACAATGAGTCCATCTTCCTTTCTGAAATTTATTTTGAGCTCATGCTTTCATCCACTATCATGTATCATCTCTGGTTCATGTCAAGTATTGTCTTCTAGACCTGCCACATATCTCATGAATTTAGTTATGTCCATATGTCACGAAATTTTCCATGACTCTACTACTCAACTGAACACGATGTTGACCCATCTGTTGCTACTTAGACTCCCCCTCTTCATCATTCACATTCACTAGGAGTCTCCAAGCCAGATGGCTTAGAAAAATGGTTGAAGTCTCCCTACTGCGGAGTCATATTCCTCTTCGTTTGAAGATTCATCATCTTTCTAAATTCTAACATCTTCCTCTTCACCTGTAGATTTATTATCTTTCTGAATTCTGATATCTTCCTTCTTTCCTGTAGATTCATCCTGATGTTGTACTTATGAAAATACTGTGAGTATGATCTCTAGGAGCTCTTCATTCACTTGTTCTTTTTGTTTTTGTTTTCTTCTCCAATTTTTCTTGTATCTGATATCGATGTTTTTTCCATGGAAGACTTCATAATGTTTCTACAATTACGAGCTATATGTCCATAGTTGTGGAATTTGTAACATTTAACATTGTAGGGATCCACATAATCATCTCTTTCTTGAACATTTCTTCCATACGCTCGACGATCCATAGCTTTATGTCCAAAGTTGTTATAAGTAAAACAATAACTCGGATGACAATAACGTAGTCCTTCTGAATTCATGCCTTGGATGATCACAATATTCTCTTCTATTGTTTCATTCACAATGGTCGAAGCTTCTTTGATGCTTGGGGATAAAAGGTCTTCTTTGAGATACATCTCTTTTGTATTCATTACTCTTTGAATCTTGTTGTTGACCATGATTCCTTCCTTTGAGAATGTCTATATAATTCTTAGCCTTCTCTTCATTCTTCCTTTCCAACAACCTAGAACACTTCTCTTCAAATTTCATTATTGGTCGTGTGGAGCTTCCTCTCTCTTTGATGTTCTTGTTGGGATTAGTATTTGCATCTTCTGTACTTGAGGTCTCACTAGTGTATCCAAGACCTGTTTTATTGAATGGTGACCTTTGAAAACTGATAATATCTTCTAGTACTTTAGAGCTCTTCAAGTTCTTGTTGAGATTGTCAGCTTCAACCCCTAATGTAATGACTTCTTCTTCAAGCTTCTCACAATATTCTTCCTTCTTCATCATATGGATTTTCATAACTTCTTCTTTTCTGTTTGTTTCTTCAAGGAGATGATTGTTGAGAAAAATGTATGAATTACCTTACTCAATCATTTTTGAATCTTGCCTGGCTAGGACAAGATACTCAGGAATATCACCCTAGGTTTTGTAGCCTCAAAAATATTTTCCCAATCCACAAGTATTAATTACAAGGGTTTAGGCTGATTTATTAATT
>ML801003.1:0-19103 GCA_009831015.1 Picea engelmannii
GTGTAAATGCTCACTGTTTAGTACAAATGATGCACTTATTTACAAGATGAAATTGATCTCTTCTAGGAGATGTTCTTGGTTGTTGTCTTTGTCCTGGGCAGGTTACTATGGAGGTCACAACACTAGAAAAGTGTTGCTCTTGTCTTTTGTTCTTGTTTTGTTCCGGGCAGGTTACCACGGAGGAATGATTGGTAACAACAATGGAAAAGTGTTGTTCCTATTTCCTCATAAGAATATTGTTCCTGTTTGCTATTTTCCCTTGTTATTGCTCTTGTTTCGGCAGGTCACATGTGGTAGCTTTGAGAGGAAGCTATAGTGACGGTTGTAGGAGGCAACAGATTAGATGGTCTCTAGTTTGAGACATGGAGCAAACTATCCAGACATAGGGTTGTGTACATGACTGTATACATCCATATATCGAAGGTGAAGAAGATGAAGTTAAAACCTTCCGAAAAGAAGGATACTTTTTTGTGGTATATAGTGTTCCATATGGAGATTGATGAGGAGGAGCAGGTGGCTCCACCAGCGGTGAGGCAAACGACCCCACCTAGTACCAGTTAAGAGGAAGCTAGAGTTCAGAGGGAGTTAGACCTCAGGATCAAGTAGGGAGGAGCAGCCTCCCAGGACAGTATATTGGAGATCAGACTTTAGAAGATGTAGAGGGAGCAGATGGCTCCAGAGATTGTACAGACTCGAAGGGAGTCATGTTTCAAAGGGAGCATGATACTCCAGGATCGATGGATACTTAATGAGCTTGGTTTTAACCAAGAATGTACAGACTCAGAGTGAGCATGATCTCAGAGAGAGTCAGTTGGTTCAAGAGAGAGCCGATTATTTAGAGGGAATTCCCCCCCAGATCCAGGTGGGAGAGAGACATCTCCCAGGACTGACAAATAGGTGTCATGAGTTGAGGAGGCCAGACAAAAGCTTCAGAGGCAAGAGGCTTCTACGAGATGTGATCTTGCTACAGTGACAGAGGAGGCAGCCAGTCAAGAGGGCTAGGTATGGATTTTGTCTCAGTCATAGAGGGAGTAGCCAGTGAGGCAGACTGGACAACATGACTTACTCCAGTGACAAAGGGAGTTGGCCTCAGAGTTCAAGATGGAGGATCCTGGCTGGATGTACTCTTGGGATTAGAGGTGTGACAAGATCAGATGAGATCTTCCTCATTCAGTGGATACTGATGAGATTCGATTTGATGGATTGCAAGTCCATGACTACACCTACGATGACAAATCTGAAGAAGTTGATAGCTTCAGATTCAAATTTGGTGGATCCCACGATGTACAAACAATTGATTGGATCCTTGATGTACCTGGTTAATGCTAGGCCAGATATTTGCTTTGCAATGAGCACCCTGAGCCAGTATTTGGTTGAAGCCAAGGCGGTTCCAATGGGTGGCAGCGAAGCATGGTACAATTGGATATGATTTATCTCAGGTGATGAAGTGAGGCTACAAAGATATACATGTTTTGATTGAGTAGGGAGTGCAATACACAGATTGAGCACCTCAGGGTGCTGGTTCAGCTTGGAATTAGTGACGGTTTTCGGCATAAGCTGGAAGCAGGCTTCTGTAGTACTCATTACAACAGAGACCGAGTATATCGTAGCCGGTATTGCAAGTCGTGAAGCAGTGTGGCTTCAGAAGCTTCTTGCAGGACTTCATCCAAGACATGGTACAAAAAGGAGAAGTGAAGCTCTAGTACTTATCCACAGATGAGCAGATTGCAGATATCCTCCTAGAGTGGCCATGCTGATTTGGCCAAGGAAGATGATACACATGATTAGCCATGTTGATTTGGCTAGTGATGAGCATTGATGTTTCAACATCGGGTAGACATTCTCCCAGATTGGTCATGCACGGGGCTATGCTAGTGTTGATATGACCAAGGGGAGAATGACTCATTCACTCACGGGGCTCTGCTAGTGGTGAATTGCCCAGGTATGTTGATGTTCTCCAGGTTTGGGCAAACATTCTTCCTAGATTGGTCATGCATGGGGCTTTGCTAGTGCTGATATGACCAAAGGAGAATGATTCACTCATCCACGGGGCTTTGCTAGTGGCGAGTGGCCCAGATAAGCATCAGGGAAACATTATCCCAGATTGGTCATGCACGGGGCTATGCTAGTGGTGAATGGCCTAGGTGTAGTCCTTCTCCTATCAAGCAGTGGATGGACTCGAGATGCTATCACATGCATATTCTGGGATGGAATGCATGTGCGGAGATGGCACATCAACATGGCTCATGAAGACAACCTTTCTATGACAAAAGAAATCCAAGTATGAAGAATGCCTCCCTCGTTGAAGTGTTGGAGATTTGCAACTTCGGGCAGTCATTCTCCACAAGAAAGTACAAGAAGACCCATCTATACAATTACAAGAAGCCCCAAGAAGAAGTTGAAGACCTAGAAATAAGAAGTCGACCCCACAGGAAAATAATAAAGTAATTGAAGACCCAAAAATAAGAAGTCGACCCCAGATTGGCGCCCAGATTAGTATAAATACAGGACTGGCTTATTTCATTTGGACAAGCAAACAACTCCTTCTGCAGTGTGCACAAGGCAGTTGTAGCTGCGGTTTTGGTAAATTTCGCTATTTCTTGGTTTTGTTTATCTTGGAGAGTGCGCCACACTTGGATAAGCTCTTGCTTGGTTATTCTTGGTCATTTTATTAAGGCGCTAGGTCTTAGTGATGCTAGCCTTGGGGAGGATCTTCTTTGTATGGTATTTTGGCTATTGATGGTGATGTACTGGTAATATCTTGGATTAAATTCTTCTAGAGAAAGGTTTTTGGGTTTTCTCCCAAGTTTGGGTTTCCCAGGATAAACTCTTGTGTTCTTGTGTCTACCGTGCATGGTTAATATTTCTAGATCTTGTTATTTCCGCTGCATTGTTATAGTTGAGATTTTTAGTGTATAGTTATTCTATGATAACTGATGTATGAAAGTGAATCTTGTTATTAATCATAAGTTAAGTCACCTGACACGATGACACGAGACATGAAGGACACTAAAATACGAGTATCCGATACGTGAAATTTTGACCCTGAAAACAAGACACAGAGAACATGTCTATATATATTTAAAAAAATTATATATATGAAAAAAATTTGAAAATTACACATACAAAAATGAAATTTAGACAGAAAGATTCATATTTTGTTAGAAACTAGAAGATTTACATTATACAAAACTTTAAACATGTAACATAAATGTTAAATCATGATTCATTATACATTGTAACATCAATGGTGATCAAATGACAAACACTAAACACACAAGAAATTAGAACCATAAGCTATAGTATTCTCAATCTCAAAAAGTCATCAAAATCAAAATGCACATAGATATTGAGTCAGAGTCACTGATACTATAGGTGGGAATACCAATGGCAAATACAAAATAGCCATATGGTAGATAATAGAACCGTAGATGGAAGAATCTCATAGTTCATGAGTCGTGATTGTTAGTAGTCCTCCGTGTCATAACCATCAAGATTAACATCACTACCAATGCTCTCTCCTCCATCCTCCTCCTCTTCTATATCCAATGCAATCTGTGCATTTGCTGGTGTGGAGGATGACCCCTCGAGAGGATCACCATCATCAAAAGTGACCGACTCTAGCACTAGTTCATTAAGATCCAAGTTGACTAATGTCAATTCAACACTGCTGTTCAAACCCATATCATCAGGACATACATCCCACACCTTTGTCTTTCTTGTCAACCATTCTTCTCTCTGCATGTATATAAGACGGAGGTTGGTGTGCACATACACCACTAAGTCACCTAACACAATGACAAAGAGAAGAGTTCAACAGAAGAGTTTATACTTGAGTGAAGGGTACATTTTTACTAGGGTCATGACAAAAGAGTTCAACAATCAATGCCTCCAACATTGAGGTACATAAAAGGCTTGGTGCTCTTGATTAAATGCCAGTTCCATATCGTCATGATAGAATCCAGTGGAAACATTGCAATCCTGCCAATCTTGAAATCCTGAAAATTGTTAAGTTTGCTGAATTTTGAATGAGACCTAAAATTCTACTTTCTCCATATGAAGTCCAATGAGGTTGGAACCACTCTCAAACATCCTGAAACAATTAATGGTAATGTTAAAAATTTAAGTAGAAGGATAAAAATGAAAGATAAAGTAGAATGTCACTTTTATGAATTTAATATTACCAATAATTACTAGTGTGGGTGAAATGGAGGGGTTGGGGACCTCTTTAAATAACATTAGTAGGGAAAAATAACCATTAGTTGCACACCAAAACACCTCACAACTCCAACTTGCATGAGAAAACATGAGCCTGTGACCTTTCCTACGCATGATACATGTCCTGAAATTGGGACATGTGCAAGGCACATGCCTGACACGAATTTGGGACGTGTCCCATGCACAGGACACGTCCCAAATCTGTGTCTGACACATATCCTCACAAATCCGTGTCCCCACGCCGGATATGCGACACATAGGGCTAAATGGACGTGTTATGTTTCATAGATCATAAGGTAGTAACTATCAGATCTGAGAATCATATAAAACACCAATAACTCCCACCCCACACATACTAGGGGTTCCTTGACATGGTCCATCGAAGAAACCCTAGGCTTTGCCATAATAAATACATGGTTCTTTTATTACTATATGAGCCTTTATTTTGGTGCTTTCCAGTTCCCCTCAAATGAAACTCTAATTTTGTGAGCAACTTGTGCTAGAGTCATATCTAGACTTTGAAAAATAAAAAATCATATTATTCCTTGATAACTAGATACCCCACATGAAAAAACAAGGCAACACCTTAAAATATTTTTTAGACTATCATAAATCCATGAGTAATGGCAAATCTTCCAGAGTCCTCTGTTCCCATTTGTTTCTTCCATTTGATATCTTTAAAATTTCATTTCACACAACTCTTGAAAAAAATAGGTGACATACAAGTGATCTACAGATTCCTCTCTACACTAAATAATGCATCTTCCTAGCCCCTGCCAACTCCTTTTTTGGCAATTGTCCTATGTTAATATTTTATTAGCCATTGTGAGCCTTAGAAATCTTTTTGCTTTTAAAGTACTCTCCAATTAAAATACCAGCTTCCACCGCCAAACTCTTTCACCTTCCTGAGATTCTTCCATCTTTGCTACATAGCCTAATTGGCTGTATATTCTCTCGTATAATGATTTTTTGATCATGCTACTAAATCTTCCTGCTCTTAGCGTTTTATTGCACTATGATTCAACATATTCACATATGGGGTCCATTCTTCTACTCTTTCCCCTTGTAAATTGAAAACTTATGCTGATTTCCAACCTAGTGACCACACATTTCTATTGGGGCTGTCCTGCATCTTCCAAGGAGATCATGAATCTGAAAGTTATCTTGTCTTTTCCAAACTTAATGCTGAATTTTATAATTTTTTTTGTACTAGCAAATTTTCTCCAATCTCGTTTTTGCCTGATCACAAAGATGAACCAGATAACTTAGATCTGACATGTTAAGGAGGTCTTGTTTATGTTAAATGGAATTATGATATTTCTTAATCTTCCATTCGTCTTGTTTGCAAAACCTTCAATCTTACACTTTTGAGTCTTGACATTTCTGTAAAAGTTAAAACCAACTTGTGTCTTTTTCAACATTTCTCATCCATTGGTGGTTTTTGGCAATGAGGTCTGGTTCTATGGCCTCGGGTTGGGGTCTGATTCTTGCACACGTGAGTTTCTAATCTCAGAGGTAATCCTCGTAACCCTTCCCTCTCGTCTAGCTATTTCCTTCTTTCCACAGGCAGATTACCTTGGTTTTTTGGTGAATTCTGGCCTTCGTCCGACGCGATGGCTAATTTTGAGCAAGAGATAGTGGATCACGGTGACAACCCGTATATCCAACGCGCTTTCGGACACAGGACGAGTATTTAACGCCCCTACCTCGGGATCTCTCGAAGTGTACGTCTGGTGGATTGGAGGGTTCTGATCCTGGCGCAAGTTCCGAAGTCGCAGGCCCTTGGGGATTTGGATCCTTCTAATTCAATGCCCCCCCTCCTTCTTCTGTCCCTCCTGTCTCCTCGTCTCATTCCCCCTGCCCTTCTTTTCCTCTTCTCTCCGCAACAGTTTTTGGAATATCTGGTGGTCCAAAAGTTAAAGGAAGATCCTCCTCTCAGAGAAAACCCTCCAAACACTGTGGCAGAGCTCGAAAAGACAGAGTGAATATGGTTGTAGGAAAAGATGTAAGGTTGGAAGATATTCCGTCTTTGGTTGCTAGGGCACTGGTTGGTAGGTTCAGTGGGAAGGTGGTTAACATGGAAACTCTCACAAGGTGGGTCGATCAACACTGGCTCATGTTTCTTGGGTACAAGCCAGAAGCCCATATTTTGGCGCAAGGATGGCTAAGCTTTCTCTTTCACTCTGTCAAAGACATCGATCGAATTCTGGAACAAAGTTGGAACTGGGGTCCATCTAGGCTGGTTCTTCACCATTGGATGGTTGACTTTGACCTTGTATGCGCTCCAGTCTCGGTTTTGCAGGTTTGAGCCATTATGCCAGGCCTCCCCATGGTGTTCTGGAATAAAGTGGCCCTTGAGGCCATAGGCAACAAGTTAGGTTGATTTGTGGTCCTAGAATCCTCTTGACATACCAAAATTGACAGGCGATGGGTGTGGGTCCTAATTGAAGCAAACTTAAAGAGACGGGCTTATTGGGGAATTGGAGCTCGTTTACGGTGATTTCAAATGGATACAACGTGTGGACTATTGGAAAGTTCCTTTTCGGTGCTTTGCCTGCCACGAAACTGGACACCTCCTTTCCCAGTGTTCTTAGCCTTCGCCACAGGTTGTCAAGCCCCGTAAGATTTGGGTTAAAAAGTCCTCTCCAACTCGACCCAATTCTTCAGGGAATGAGGAAAATGTGAAGGTTCTAAAGCTAGGGCTATAATGGAAAAATGGCTTAAAAACTGGTCCTTTTCCACTATAGACGCTGAAGGCCAATATGGAGGATTGTTGATCGGATGGAGTCCGTCTTGTAAAGCTATTGCCTCATCTTCTTACAACTCAACAATATCTGTAAAATTGAAGCTCAAAGACACAAAGGAACCTTTCACCATAATTAGTATTTACAGGCCTTACAGAGAAAGATTACCCTTCTAGGAAAACCTGGCCAACTTTGGGGCTCTCAGTGACCCTATGTTTGTGATTGGGGGGGGTTTCAACTTCACCTTAAATTTAAGAGAAGTCTGGGGCCCTAACCCTAGGAGGGATTCCCAAAGCGATTTCTTCTCTGGGGGGATTTCAACTTCACCTTAAATTTAAGAGAAGTCTGGGGCCCTAACCCTAGGAGGGATTCCCAAAGCGATTTCTTCTCTGTTTTTTTGGAAAACCATCATTTGATAGACCTTGAACAGGTAAAATTGGTTCCCACGTGGAGGAACTTCCACGTTGGGGATGTGGTTGTTTCTAAAAGGTTGGATCGATTCTTAGTTTCTAAACATTTGTTCAATTGGTCTTTAACTATGACATCTTGGGTGTTCGCAGGTGGCATCTTTGATCACTCGCCTATTTTTCTTCAATTGATCCTAGGTGAAGAGACGTCGCCTTCAACCTTTAAATTCAACCTCTTCTGGTTACAAGAGGACGACTACATGCAGTTGATTTCTTCTTCTTGGGTGCATCTTAGCTCCTCATCTCCTTCCTCTTCGATGCAACAATTCGCTGACAATTTATATAGAGTTAAGGAGGCGTCGAAGAAATGGGCTAAGTCTTATAGGGAGAAGTACTATAGAGTCCTTGAAGCAGAGTAAAAAATTGCCAAATTATATGAGGTCAATACCTTTGGTATTCGATGGCGGAACAATTTTCCTACTGTGTGAGTATAAATCTGCGAGACACTTTATTTTGCATTTTGGACGAACAAAGGTAGTGCCTCAAAAGCAGGGTGGTGTGGATAAAGGATGACGACAATAACTCTTAAGTTTTTCATAATTACGTGAACCTTCGGAAGAACATTAAGTCAATATGGGAGATTCAAACTCAAGATGGTTTGACCGTTCGTTTGTTTATTGATAAATCCAATGAAGCAACTCGTCATTTCAACTCTCTATTTTAGGAACCAGTGGGATGTCCCATTCAAGAGATACTGGAAGTTGTTTCAAAATTCCCTCGAGTCTTTACAAATGACATGAATAACTCTTTGAACGAAGAAGTAACGGAAGTGGAAGTTCTCACCACCCTCTCCTCGATGCAAAGAGGTAAAAGCCCCGGGCCAGATGAGCTAGCTGGGGAGTTCTTCATTGGGTTTTACAATTCAATAAAGAATGATCTCCCACAGTAATTCATGAGTTTCAAAGGGCAGGAAAGGTTATGGGATCATTTAACGCTACGTTTGTTTATTGATAAAGCCAATGAAGCAACTCGTCATTTCAACTCTCTATTTTAGGAACCAGTGGGATGTCCCATTCAAGATATACTGGAAGTTGTTTCTAAATTCCCCCGAGTCTTTGCAGATGACATGAATAACTCTTTGACCGAAGAAGTAACGAAAGCGAAAGTTCTCGCCACCCTCTCCTACATGCAAAGAGGTAAAAGCCCCTAGCCAGATGGGCTAACTGTGGAGTTCTTCGTTGGGTTTTACGTTTCAATAAAGGACGATCTCCTCACAGTAATTCATGAGTTTCAAAGTGCTGGAAAGGTTATGGGATCATTTAACGCTATTGCCCTGATCCCCAAAAAACAAGACGGGAGGCCATTTGGAGACTATTCCCCCATTTCCTATTGTAACATAATATACAAAATCGTAGCGAAGATTTTAGTAAGAAGGTTGAAGCCAGTTTTCAGTGAAATTATTTCAAAGGAACAATTTGGATTTCTTCAGAAAAGACAAATTCATGACGTCGTGGTGATCGCCCAAGAGGCTCTCCACTTAGTCCATCAGCACAAGCAGGTCGCTACCATTCTCAAGCTCGACCTGTCTAAAGCATACAATCGGGTAAGTTGGTCCTTCCTGCGATTGGTTCTAATAAAAATGGGCATGGAGCTCTTGGTGGTCAATTGGATTTTGGGGTGCGTTCAGTTTGCTTCTTTTGCGGTTCTTATCAATGGTGCACCTTCTAGGTTCTTTCGAGCCTCGCGGGGCTGTAGACAAGGCTGCCCGTTGGCCCCTTTCTTATTTTTGATTGTCGCCGAAGCTTTGAGCAAATTAATTGAAGATGCAAGGATAAAAGGAGACCGAAGTGGAGTCAAGGTGGCGGGATAGGAATCAGTTTCCCATATTTTATTCGTTGACGACGTTTTACATTTTATCAATGGATCCTTGAAAGACCCTGGTGCTTTACGAGGAGTATTGGATCTTTTTTGACGGGCGACGAGGATGGAAATCAATGTGGAAAAATCCCGTTTAATTCTTTTTGAACTTCCTAGTGATCTCACGCTACAAATAAGCAGATTGCTTCCTTAACCCAAAAAGGATCTTCAATCCAACTTCAAGTACCTTGGGTTCATTCTTAAACCCAATTGCTACAGATACGCTGATTGGATTTGGTTGTACAAAGAGGTTGAGGCCATATTTTTCCTGTGGGTCAATTGTCTCCTCTCCAGAGGCGGAAGGCTCACGTTGGTAAAGTTGGTCCTTGAAAGCATCCCTGTTTACTGGACCTCGATAGCTGCAATTCCTAAAGGTATCCTGACCAAAATTAAGAAACTCGACTTTTTTTTTCTATGGTTTGGATCGCACTCTTCCGGAGGTCTTCCCCTAGTGAAATGGTCTTGAATTGCTTCCCCAAAAAACCTTGGAGGATGGGTTCTGAAAAATATATTTCTTTTCTCCTAGTCATTAGCTGCTCGAAGTCTTTGGAGGTTGCCACAAAACAATGGACTATGGGGCAGAGTCATGAAGGCCAAGTACATGCAGGGGCTCTTAATTGAAGATTGGTTTAGACTCCCCAGGAAGTCCTCTAGTGGATCCATTTTTTGGAAGGCATTGGTTCGCGACTTTCCCCTAGTGGGGCAATGGACAACTTGGAGGATTGGGAATGGGAGGAAGGTCAGAATTGGCGAAGACCCCTGGCCGGGTTTCGAAAATGGATACAAATTATCGGCATCCCTTGTCCAAAATATCCATACGAAAGGTATATTCTTCATCAAGGATGCCAAAGCCCAAACTCCCCAGGCCAGAGGCAAACCCTGTTGGAAATCTTCTGCTGAACTGGGTTTAGAGGGGCAGGATGAGATCGATTGGAATCAGTTTGTTGATTTACTTGTTTTAAAGTATATAAGGATTAGGGAGGAAGACGACTCCCTCATCTGGTCTAAAAATCCAGCCACCAGGGATTACACAACCAAACTAGGATATCAAACTCTAATGGAGGAACAGGCTCCTGCCGAAAAACAATGGCGGTGGGGCCCTATCTGGAAGCTGAAAGTCCCTCTTAAGAGTAAAATCACTCTTTGGCTTGCCATCAATAACAAGCTTCTGACATGGGATAATGACATCAAACGAGGGTGGTGTGTCCCAAGTATATGCACTCTGTGCATGGCTAATGAAGAAATGGTAAATCACCTCTTTATTTTCTGTCCCTACTTTGTGCATGTAATGTCATAAATAAAGAAGGAATTTGGCCAGATCTCCTCCTGGTCGCAGTCGCATCTCGATAGTTGTCTCAAGGGATGGTTATCAGACAAATCAGTCAAGCTCTTAGAAGGCTTGCCATGCATCTATGTAAACACCATCTGGTGGGCATGTAACACGTGGATTTTTAAAAATGAAGTTGTACCCCCCGAAGTCTCAGCTGGTCTCATTATCAAATTATCAAATGAGTTTAAGTTTGATCCAACAGAAAAGGTCAGAATACCGATAATGCTCGACCTTATCCAGGAAACTCCGTGGGGGTTTTCCGATGGCACCTCCCAAGGTCATCCCCCGCGTTGTGGCATCGGCATGGTACTGCACTTCAATCAAAACCACTTCCTGTATCTAAGATACGCTCCAGGCAGAGGAACTAATACCAGAGCCGAGTTTATTGCTCTGTGGACGCTGCTTGAAATCGCCATCAAAAAGGCATCAGTAAACTTCAGATCATGGGCGACTCCAAACTTGCGATAGACTGGGTTAATAAAAAAGTGTTGGTTTTGGACATCTGTCTGCAAACTCTGCTACAGGACATCCTTCTCTCTCTTAATACCCTGGAATGGGATTCATGTCACCATATTCTACGTGAACTCAATGAGAAAGCTGATGCCCTCTCTAAAGAAGCCCTGGAGCTGCCTTCTGGTGCCTGTGGGATCTATGAATATATTGAGGGACAGGAACTCGTCTCCAAGGAGTTCCAGACTCCAGTTTTAATTTCTAGCCGTGCTTATGATCTACGGACAAATTTTGCATGAATAGTTTATCATGTACAAATCGTGGAAACAGACTGTAGTTGTTTGATTCCTCTTGGATGTAAAGTCAACAGGGTTTTTGTAAAGGTCTTTAGTTTTTGATTTGTCGACAGGTATAATGAGCCGGATGCACTCTGCGGTGTTCTCTCTGAACAGGAACATGTATATTCTCATATATGAATATAATGATTTTTTCTGAGGAAGAAAAAACATTTCTCATCTTTGAGTTAGTATAGTAAGACTAAAATCTGATGAGAGTATATAATGGAAGCACATTGTGTTCCCTTAATTGTTTTTCCATCATGCAACGTACTTAGTTTTCAGGGCTGCTGCTCATATGTATCTCTCTATTGGTGTTGTTCCACAATATCTGGTCTCTGACACATATTGAGTTAATTTTTTCAGCAACTTTTGCAGGACAGTATTGAGTAAAGGATAATGAGTTTTCTTAAGGTGGATTGGGAGCTGCTTTACGAGTTGTTCAAACTCTGAATTTGGCCACTTTCCAGACTTGACTTCAGTCTTTACAGGATTCACTAACAAGATCCTATGTCAAATCAAAACAGTCTATGTAAATTTACTCTGATTAATTCAAGCTGTGCAAAATAGCTCCTATCCAGAATAAAATAGTTTCCCTGTTCTTATTGCTCACATCTTTAGCAAGGTAACATTATAATTATTATTTATAAAGTAACATGTCCTTGCAATTTCTGATCAACAACCTAAGTCCAAGTGATATAGAATCGGGATTGGCTGTTACTTGTATCCTGGTCATTGAATCCATTTGACTGGATGATTTCCACCTTCAGTCTTTGTGGTTGAGATTACTTGATATTCTTAAGACAAGCGTGCCATAGTCATGCAGAAACCATCTGCCATGGTAAATATTACATACTAGCATATATGATAATCAGTCTATGTATTCAATATTCAAATGTCGTTCTTGACTTGGCATTGCCTTGCATGCAGACTCCAAAGTTTACATTTTAAGGAGAGTGTTGTACTCGGTGTACAGTACATGTGCATATCTATTGAATCGGTAAATTTTCAAATGCATGCTTTTTCCCTTCTCCATTATCCTATGACCTGCTGTGCTTTGGGGAATATACTGGCCATTTACCTCATGAATTGCCCTAAAAACTAGATGTTATGTAATTTGGGGAGCTTATCAATAACATAAAATTACACAGCTTTGCAGGTGATGTCTCTATTACCAGTAAAAGGCCATTTTCCAACTTGCATATCTTCATTTCAGGCTAGCCACAGGCTTATGGATATTGACTGGCTGCTATAGATGTGAGCTTGTTGCATGTTATGTTGTTCTTGTCCTTATTTTTACATTCACTTCTTTGTTGAATTCAGGCCCAACTTTTTCAAATATATTGCTACATTGTAACTGTGAAAAAATTTGGCATTTAAGGGACCATGCACTGAGAATCAGGGATAAGCTTTAATTGGTCTCATTGATATATTGACAGTCAGGGATAAGCTTTAATTGGTTTCATTGATGTATTGAATCAATTTCAGAAGTAGTTTGTGTTTGTTTTTAAGAGCACATAACACAAGAAACAAGAGATAATTTCATACTAAAATTTACCTATCTTGCATTGCACAACTTTACATATTCATAGCACAAAATTTGTTCAAAAAGGGTAAGGATTATCCTCCAGACAAAATAGGACATTCTAAAACTGGTTTGCCCCTACCAAATTTGTCGTACTTTCTAAACTTGACACTACCTCTAGTTTTAGCAGTGTAGGGCACCCAACTAAGACTGGGTATTACATCTATTTCTTTAACACCCCCCTTTAACGGCCAATGGCCATTTTATTTTCTTTTACATGAAACACCCCCCTAAAATTCTGAAGCATTTCCCTACTTAACATTTTTGTGAAGATGTTAGCAAGTTGATCTTTCTTTCTGCTTTACACAACATTAGTTTTTTTGTTTTGCACTTGCTCATGACAAAGTGATAGATGATCTCAATGTGCTTGATCCTCATGTGAGCTGAATGACACTATGATTGTTGCAATAGAAGGCTTTAGCTTGAGTTTGTTGAAGGTTCATGCCCTCTAGAGCCATCAACCATCTTACTTCACACGTTGCACAACTGTTTCTTTGTACTTTGTTCTGTAGACTCATTTGCATCCGATTGCACTTTTCCCTTTAGACAACTCCACAAGTTCCTATATTCCATTTTTATGTATTGAAATATATTTCATGGCTTTGGTCCATTCTTATTTGCCACATGTATCTGCAAATGGCACATGTTCATCTAAATTTAAAATAGTCATCAAAGGTATATTTACTTGTCGTAACGCTGACTCTTCTTGACTCGCTCCTTCCTTCACTGCTATGAGGTTATTCTTCTATGCTTTAATCTTTCAAAGTATTCCAAATACCATTTTAATACTTTCTCAGTGTTTGGAGATCACTCATTACTAGCTTTGTTTTCACTACTGCTAGAGTTTACCTGTGTAGCTCAGTCTGTGTTCACTTTCAGAAAAGGCGCATCAGCAGATCCATTGTCCTTGGTTTCTGTGCACAATAAAGAGCACTGTGTTGATGAGGGCGCAGCAGCAGTGAGTAGCCTTTATGACGATGTGGAGGCACAGTTATGGAGAGAGGTAGAGGGTGTATACATGCCTCCAACATGCATGCATCAGCCTTAGGTTACTTCCAGTTTAGCTGTCAGTTTAGAATGAGAAAGTGCCTTTTCTATTTTCAGTTTGCTTTTCCAGTTTTAGCTAAAGTCTGCATGAATTATGGAGTGATTCCATTCTTAGACTAGGGTGCAGATCCTGAGATTAGAAAGGGGTGCACTGCATGTAGTTTTGTCCCATTCCACTCTGGGGGCAGCCATCTGGGAGTGCAATGCTTAAATTCATGCAGGTTTGGCACCCTATCCTAGGTGCCCAGGGTTAGGGTGTTGCTTTGTAAACCTTAGCCATCTTATTCTATGAAAAGAATTGCACGGTCTCCATTGTTTTTTATATGCACAGTTAGGGTTTTAGAGTGATTACTTTGTGCAATTGTCTTTTTCCAGTTAATAGAGAAAACATATGTGATTAAATGCTGCAGAGTCCTAGTACTTGCTGTTCATATTTTTCAGTTATCCATTTGTTTTTTGATCTAGCATTCTTTCTAGCAATTTTCAGAGTTTTCAGTTTTTAAAGCTATCTAGGTTGTAGGAGTGCAAGTCTGCTTACCTTGAATTGAAAATTTTACACGGTTTCAGAGCTGCAGATCTGAAATCCTCTAGGAATTTGTGCAGGTAGAAGGTTCCTCCCCATGAGAGGGAGTTGTTGGAAGGTTTCAGCGGGTGTGATGCTCAAGAGTCTTCAGTGAGTGAAGTGATCCATGCCTCAGATATGCACTTGGACCTGTGATAGGTTGTTGGGTGTGATGCCCTAGTTGCTCCATGAATCAGAGTTGTTGCCTAAGAGAGGTGATCTGCACCTGTGATAGGTTGCTGATCCGATTCGTCTTTTCCTGCTGATTTGTTTCGTTGAGGTGTGTTCTAGGAGTTGCATAAATGACTAGTCTTGGTCTCAGAGGATGTGATTGCTGTTGGGTGTGATGC
The DNA here is from genome assembly GCA_009831015.1 of Picea engelmannii. Classification (NCBI taxonomy): domain Eukaryota; kingdom Viridiplantae; phylum Streptophyta; class Pinopsida; order Pinales; family Pinaceae; genus Picea; species Picea engelmannii. The sequence goes on from ML801003.1 coordinate 14,946, forward strand.
CCTATTTGCTCCAGGAATAGTGTTGTTGTTGCCAATGTTGCATGGAGCAGGAGCGTCGGGAGTGTCATTTTCCAAAAATCCCCTGGAGCGGAGTGTCTCGGGAGCGTTTGTTATATATATATTGCGTTTATATTAAAAAAACACGCAAAGAGACAAATTAGCTACAAAATATATTAAAACATGCTTATTTGTGTTACTTGTAAATGAATACTACATTATTATGAAGTCAGAAATGCCATCCATAGTATATTAATGATTATATTGGAACTTTGAAAGAAAACATTATGAATAAACAAGCAAGAACATTTAAATGATAAACATAAATGACAAGCAATGTTCCACCATCGCTTATACTGGGATCCACATCATCAGTATCATCCTTCATCCTTTGCCTCTTGTCCAGCCTTTGCTTCTATCTTGATCCTCTAGGGACATCAGTGGACACCACCCAATTTTGATGAAACTACCTAATCCTATCCTTAAAATATGGTAGGAAAAGCTTAACATGCCTAATCAATGATTCTAGTTTGAGTGAAGGGTACATTTTTGCTAAGGCCATGACAAAGGAGTTCAACAATCAACACCGCCAACATTGGGGTATATAAAGGGATTGGTGCTCTTGATTAAATGACAATCACATATCCCCATACATGATATAATCCAATGAAAATGTTGCAATCCCATCAATCCTGAAATCCTGAAAATTGTTAAGTTTGTTGAATTTTGAATGGGATATGAAATTCTACTTTCTCCATATGAAGTTTGATGAGGTTGGAACCACTGTCAAACATCTTGAAACAATTAATGGTAATGTTAAAAATTTAAGTAAAAGGATAAAAATGAAAGATAAATGAAATGTCAAGGATAAAAATGAAATATAAAGGAAATGTCAAGGATAAAAATGAAAGATAAAGGAAATGTCAAGGATAAAAATGAAAGATAAAGGAAATGTCAATTTTTACTTTAAGAATTTGACATTTCCATTAGGGAGTGCCCAGGGAGCGTCCCAAAGCTGCCCGAAGCACGTTCCTTGTTTTTGGAAGTGCGCTCCCCAGACTCTCTTGCTTGGAGCGCGATTCTGGCCTGGGAACCAGGGGGGAGGGGGGGGGCGGCCGACACTCCCTGCAGCACTAATTTGTTGCCTAAGAGAGGTGATTTGAACATGTGATACTGATCTGATTTGTCTTTTCCTGTTGATTTGTTTGGTTGAGGTGTGTTCTAGGAGTTGCATATAGGACTAGTCTTCGTCTCAGAGGGTGTGACTGTCTAGTGGGCACTTCCAACTTTACACCTTAGAACTTGGAAGTGCAGATTGCGGATGCCATCGGAGGATGTTGATCTTATGTGTTTTGTTGAGGGGAAGGTTACAGTCCCTACCAAATCCACGCAATTTTCCAAACACAACAAAAAGCTAATGAAAAATGAGAGAATCGTCCTTGATTTTATGAAGTACCATTTGATCCCTCACATCATGGAGAAGAAGCAGGCCCAGTATATTTATGATGTCTTGATCACTCTATACTATTGTGAATATTGTTGATATTATGGTAGCTTCGGGAGCTATGAACCTCTATTGTGACCTTTGACAAGATTAGAATGTTTCGGAAGGAAGCAAAGAAATGAAGCAAACCCTAGACAAGATGTCGGCTGAAGAAGTATAATTAATGTGAATTAATTAGTACCCAGAGAGAGAAGTCGGCCCAGGCAAGCTTGCCAGAATACTATAAATACAGGGCTCCAGTCTCTCATTTGACACACTTCTCAGAAACACAGAAAGCTAGTTTTTGCGCACTGTAGTCTAGCAGTCTTGTGTGCAAGTCCTCGGGAAGGAGCTATGCTAGTTTTGGGTGAGACTATCTGATCAACTTGGTTACTTCTTGCTTGGTGCATTAGCCTTGCTTGGCTATTGTTTTGCTACCAGGATTTTTTCCTCTGTTAAGGTCAAGGTGCTTGGAGGGTGGCTTCGGCCTATGGTTGGGTGACAAGGGTATTATCAATGGTAAAACAAACACATTCTTTCATATTCTAACAGGTTATGGGCCCACACCTCCTTCATTTAGTCTAAACACTGGAAGGAAGCATAGCTGCTAGGATATCGAACTCGCTGGGAATTGCCGCTAGGGTTACTAGTAGGAGCAGCTTCCAAGACACTGTCGCTAGGGTTACTAGCAAGAGCAGTTGCAGAAACCCTAAAATCTCAGATCCGACACTTTGTGATGGAGCATCTCGCTCAAGGAGAAGATATTCAGATGCACCCTAGTTCAACACACCTTTTGGCTATCTCAGAAGACAAAAACGTCAGAGTTGAAGTTTTGGATGAAGGCATGACCAACTACCAGTCAACTGAAGACACGAGTGAAACGATCAGTCTTCTACACTACTCAGCACTTACTGGAACGATTGAAGATGACATGTGGATAATTGATAGTGGAGCTTCTAGGCACATGACGGGAGATCAAGCTAGACTCTCAAACGTAAATGAGAAGAAGACATCGTACAAGGTAGAGATTGGAGACAAAAGCACATACTCGGTCGAAGGATTTGGACAAGCCTCTGCCAAGTTGAAATCATGTAACAATGTTCACTTAAGCAATGTTTTATATGTACCTGGTTTATAAAAGAATCTTGTATCGATATCTTGCCTAGAAGACAAAGGAAATAGAGTAGCCTTCGTAGATGGAAAAGTGTTATCATGGCAGAAAGACTCCAGCACAGAGAATGCTAGGGTTATTGGAAGTCGTGAAGGAAATTTGTATAGACTACTAGAACAAAATGAAGAAGCTCTCGTACATGACAAAGTCAACCCTAATGAACTTTGGCATAGAAGGTACGCTCATATTAATTATCAAGCATTACCCTTTCTCAGAAGAATGGTTGAAGGAATACCAGAACTAAAATCTACACATGAAAGAATTTGCAAAGGATGTGCCCTTGGGAAGAATATCAAGAAACCATTCCCAAGCAACAACAACAGATCTAAGGAGATCCTAGATCTAATACACTCAGATGTTTGCGGTCCGATGCTAGTCAGATCTCTAGGAGGATCTCTTTACTATGTAATCTTCATAGACGATTATTCAAGAAAGACTTGGCTATATCTACTGAAGACAAAAGACGAAGCATTCAACAAGTTCCAAGAATTCAAAGCAGAGATAGAAAACCTTACGAACAAGAAGATCAAGACATTAAGAACAGATAATGGAGGACAATACACCTCGAAGGAATTCGTTGCATTCTGCAAATCGGCAGGGATTAGGAGGGAGCTCACTGTTCCTCATAATCCTGAACAAAATGGTGTAGCAGAAAGAAAGAGCAGATCTATTGAAGAAACCGTAAAAGCCTTACTAAATGATCAAGGTCTATACATGTTCTTATGAGGAGAAGCAACAATGACAACAATATATGTGCAGAACATAAGTCCTCATCGTATATTGAAGGACATGACACCAGAAGAAGCCTTCTCAGGTAAGAAACCTAATGTGGAAAACCTAAGAATATTTGGATGTCCTATTTACTCACATTCCCAAGGACAAAAGGAATAAATTAGAACCCTCAGGAAAGAAGGGGATATTCGTAGGATACAGTGATTCATCCAAGGCCTATAGAATATATATTCCAAAACAACACAAGATCGAAGTCAGCAGAGACGTAACATTCAATGAAAGGATGGCCTTTAAGAAATCCATAGAAGAAACTATTGAAGAAGAAGAGATTGAAGAACCTAATGAAGAAAGCACAGAAAACGAAAATGACGAAAAGGAACAACTTGATCATCTTATGGAACCATGTGAAAACATTGATTCAAATATCGTACCTAAGACCAAGAAATGACTAGCTTGGCTTGAAGCCACATTACAAGATGCATAAAGACTCAAGGTTCCAGAAGGAACATTTAGAAAGAGTAAAAGACCTAAAAGATTCTCAAGCTATGCCGCATACATGGCGAAGCTTCTAGATGAAGAACCTACCACATTTGAAGAAGCCGTGCAAAAGGGACAATGGAAAGAAGCTATGGCGGAAGAACATCAATCCATTATGAAAAATGAGGTATGGGAAATCATACCTAGACCTAAAGAAAAATCAGTGGTAACTTCAAAATGGGTATACAAGATCAAACATGCAACAGACGGAAGCGTGGATAAATACAAGGCAAGATTC
>ML801003.1:44503-59819 GCA_009831015.1 Picea engelmannii
CTTTGGAGTTCATCCATATTTAATTCTTATCAACCATGAAAAAACAATAAAGAGTCATATTTACATCAAACACTATTGGTTCCATTACCCAAAACTTTGTGCTACGGGTCTTTCTTCAAGGGTTGACATCAATGACAACCAACTTTAATCAACACCATCATGAATGAATATGCTCAAACCATCCATCATCCAAGCTTCCAAGGATGCAAGAGATGATGTCTGAAGGTGGTGAGTCACTGGTTGATCCAATGCTCTCCATCACAAGTGCAAAGGGCCTACAATAAGGGCACAATGTTCTGAGTACAGGCCTAGGATGTCCCTCAAAGGACCATGTCAGGGCCATCCAAAATAAAAAAAAGCATAAGACAAGGTTAGCCAAGGTTCACAAGAAATATTAGTCCTTAAAACATGCAAAGTAAGATATAATTTAAGACATAATCCATGTAAACAATTCATCTCAGTATCCCCTTCAAGCATCGCACCAGCCTAGGACCTCATGTGAGTTGACAAGTTTAAGTATGGGAGGGCCTTCATCCAACCCTATTAGGTTTGCCAACATAGTTTAGATGACCAAATCGTTCATGCCAAAGTTTGCTCAAGCTGTCACTATGATCAATAAAAACTGATAGAAAATATGATGACCCAAAGTTGTCAAATTTGTACAACCTGGTAAAATTACTGACGATTCTATTTGCTAGGACATGCTTAGGATCTTTTAAAATTACAACTTGGTGAGGTGAAAACTCTGTTGTTTTACCTTCACTTGAATGAGTGATTTGATATATTGATAAAATGTTGTACGAGATATTTGGAACTCATAATACATCATTGCAATGACCATCATTTAGTTGAACTGTTCTAGACATTGCAATAGTAAGAGATCTATTGTCACCAACAAATATTTGTTCGGTGTTACATCCACTAAAATGATAAAAAATGGTTTTATCCTTAGCCATATGATAAGATGTTCCAGAATCAATAAGCTACTCATTAGAAGAAGAAGTAGATGTTGCATTGAAGAAAAAATTAGAAGCATAAAGTGCATGTCCATGAGAATAAGAGTTAGAAGAAGAAGAATTTGAAGAAGAATCAAGATCGATGTTATGCTTCTTCATTGCTGCTTCTAAGGCCTCCATCTTTTTAAAACATTTATATTCTAGATGACCATTTCTCCCACAAAAATTGCAATGTATCTTAGTCTTCATACTTTTTGATTTTGGTCCTTTGTCACCATTGGGGGTAGACGCTGGTTGAGAGGGGTTGGGACTCGTGTTTTTCTTATTGTTGCTTCTTTGGATGCTTGGATTTATCCTTCTGTTGGACCACTATGGCTTTGTGATTATTTGATTAGAGAGAAAGATAAGCTCTTGCATCTTTGAGTGAATCACAAAAAGATTCAAGAGAGGGTGGTGTGTAAGCAGCCCCTAGAGTTTCTCCCGTGGAGTGAAAAGTAGATACAATAAACTCGGATATATCAACCACTGAGAGGGATCCAATTTCTTAATGTGTAATTTTTTTTTAATTGTTTCATTTTTAATTTTTTTTTTTTTATTATTGTTGTTTTTTTCAATTACGCTGACTTTATTTATTATTATTATTATTATTTTTAATTAAGTCGACTTTATTTTTATTAATTAAGAAAACTTTATTTTATTTATTAATTAAGCAGATCACATAATGCCTCAAGATATCTCCCATACTGGACTGTAGAGCACCTCGCTACTCTCTGTGCAAAAACAAAATATGCACTATCAAGCTTAGCAAGAATAATACATATACAACGTTCAATCTTCATTTCTATTTATAGTGTTTAAGTAAAACTCAAGTGTTTTGAACTTAGATAGATAATCTTCAATGCAAGAGAAATCATTGGGATTTAAATAAATTATTGGTTTTCAAGCTGGTGGCTCAAATCTCATTTTTAAGAAAGGCATAAAAGGTAACCAAAATACTATGTGGTAGGTAGAGGCGACTCACGTGGTGATGAATGCATAATGATGTTGCCGAATAAAAAAAATCCCTTTCTTCTCTAACTTTGCCTATAAGCTCATTTTTCAAATAAGTTATTTATGAAGTGATCCACTTTTATAAAATAAGTGAGAATCACTTTTACGAAGGATGAGAGTGTTTTTTTTACTCTTTGCCTCAAAGTGTGTCCTTACCTCAAAAACCTTTTTTTTTTCTTTCAAATCTAACAAAAAATGTCATATCATGGGCAAGTGGAAATATTTTTAGGTGAAACGAAAAGTGTTTTCAATTGAGAGAAACACTCTAGATGTAAGTAATGGAACAACTTGCTTCGCTCATAAATGCGTATAAATAGTAGAACTCAAAAATCTTTTGATGCATGCGGTGACATAGGTTCAGGATATCGAACAACAAAGAGAGGATGTGTTCATAAGGGCTTTGATACCATGTTCGAAAAAATGGGGTATTTCCACACAGAATGAATACGTTAAGCCACTGCCTACACAATCAGATAAAAGATCAATACACCAATGTTTTATGTGGTTAAAACCGTATAAGAGGGAAGTAGTCCACAACTCTAGCCAACATGACCACTTGAGGCAATATATTAATGCAAAAGAAAAATATTGTACATAAGAGTTACTCACAATCGATCTTTAGCAAATGACCCTCCATGCTCTTTAAATAGAGATCATGGACCAATGGAGTGTTAAGCCATAGATCAATATAGCTATGAGTATTGAAGAGAATATGAACCTTCATATCACTTTATATGTAGAAAATGTCTCGACCATCAAATTACATAACTATAAATGCATACTAAAGAAACCGACTTTTCCCTAAAGACACATTAAACTAAGTTGCTCTTAACTAAAACAATAAACACATGGTTATAATCATTAGGAGTTACTGCGACTTGGGTAATCTAGGTTTTCTTATGCATTGTTTCTTTCATTAAAAAAAACTGCAATTTTTTCCTTCTTATTATTTTTTATTTTTATCAACAATATCCTTTTGCTTTTAAATTTTTTTTGCTTTTAAGTTGCAGGAGTAGATTGGTACAAGGCATTCGTGGAAAAATTCATTTATGTCTCCATAACCGAAGACAATAAATATAGGGTTATAATAATTAGTAGTTCCTGCACGATGGATAATCTAGGATTTCTTATGCATTGTTTTTTTCATTAAAAAAATTGCAATTCTTTTCATATTATTATTATTATTTTGTTTTTATTAACAATATTTTTTTGCTTTTAAGGAGAAGATTGATACAAGGCATTAGGGGGTCATAAATGCTCCCTATAAGGGAATAACATTGAAGAAACAACCTAGACACTTTTCCAAATAAGGAAATGACAGGTAACAACTCATAAACACTTCCAAGCATTTCCGAGGTTTTTCCAGTACCGAAACGTTGGGGTCAGGGGTTTCCTGCAACTTAGGATTCTTACATGTGTCAACATCACAAAATCTACATAGCATACGATTCAAGTCAAAATTAATTCCTTTCTCTTATCTCATCATGTCCATGATTTGTGTTTTTGTGACTTGTTTCTCCATTTGTATCTAAGATTGTAAACTCCATTAACATCAATAAGCTGTTGTTAAATTCATTTCTCTTATAGATCGCTTTGTGCATTCATAGAAAATTGGAAGTTCTCATGCCCTTCAAATGAGTTTTGGTTTCATCTGTTTGAAAAAGGGCCAACAATGTTTGTCCAAATTATCATGTTCGAAACATGTCAACGAATTTACCAAAATGCACATGCATGCAACTATATTAGGAATGTGCATGCATACACTCTTCTCTGAACATATTGTGTAACTGGTGGATCTAATTATAATAAGTTAGTCTAACTGTTTGAGAGATGTTATATATACGAGCATACCCATAGAGTTGAGAGTGCAATGTGTGTAGAGTGTGTGAGCAAGACACAATACTTTGGAGTGCAGTGTGTCTGTGAGGAGAGGATGGTTGTATGCATGTGCTGGCTATTGTAATTCTCCCTTGAATAATAAGAATGCCGAATATCATTGCCCCATGGTTTTTTCCCGCATTGGGTTTCCACATAACTCACTGTATCAATTGTGTGATTGTTGTTCTTAGTTTTATGCTCTGTTTTGCTTCCACTACCTAACAAATGATATTAGAGTTCCAGGAGAGGAATCCATTACATGAGTGACTTGCAGGGCGATTTTTGTAAAAGAGAGTGAAAGCACGCTCTGTTTTGGGACGTTGTTCTGGTGAGACAAAAATGTGAGCGTAAAAGAAACAGTATGGGCAGAAAAGGCGTGAATACTCGGAGATCATCGCATGCAAGGGGAGCGATAACCAGTTCTCATCGCTGAATACACATTGTGCGATAATATTGGTACACGAGTATATGCACATAACTAAATATTTGCAAAGAACTCAAAAGGTATGAATGGTGGACGGTTCTTTTTAAGGTAATATATAACAATTTTTTTTAAAAGGATCACCTTTATGGATAAATAGGTGGAATGCATAAGATACGGTTAAGGTGGAAGTTTTGTTTTATGGTAAGAAGGTCTTAAGGTATATATACTAAAGATTTATAAAGGCGGATGTGTTGCACTAATATTTTATAGAGAATTGACTTTATATGAAGAGTGGGATGTATTTTTTAAAAGGAATTTTGAGGTTAAATCTTTTAAATTAATATTTTTATTTTTGGGTTCAATTTTGAATTTAAGATTGGTTTCTTCATATAAAGGTTTAGTATTATAAGTTTGGTTTGGACGTTTTTTTGTGTTAATGGTGAAAATGTAGAGTTTTAAGTTTGAGGTGGAGAAATTCAATAGTAAGAACAACTTTGCGCTATGGAAGCTCAAGATGTAGGATCTGCTTGTGCAACAAGGATTGCAAAAGGTGTTGGCTGGAAAGATAAATAAACCGACAAGCATGACATATGAGGACTAGGAAGATCTGGATGCAAGAGCTCTCAGTACCATTCGATTGTGTCTGGCAAATGAAGTGTTGTTTAACATCACTGAAGAGGAGACAACAACAGGTTTGTGGAATAGATTGAAGATTTTGTATATGACAAAGTCCCTGACAAACATAATCTTCTTGAAGAGGCAATTTTACAACTTGCAGATGAAAGAAGGTATGGAAATTGCTGATCACTTGAATGTTTTCAATACTTTGATTTGTCAATTATCTAGTATGGACGTAACATACGAAGATGAGGACAAGGTGGTTACGCTACTGTGTTCATTGCCTGAGTCCTGGGATCATCTGATCACATCTATGTGGTTCAACACAACATATTCCATTGATTATGACACTGTTGTGGAAGCTCTGTTGTTTGAGGAAATGAGGAGAAGATCCAGTAAGGAAACCTCAAGAACAAAAGCAATGGTGGTCAGAGGTCGATCTACAGAAGGAGGGAAAGATCAGAAAGGTACAACAAGGTCTAAGCCAAAAGACAGTGAGGGTAAGGGAAAATGTTGGTTCCATGGAAAATCTGGGCATCTCAAGAAGGATTGTTGGAAAAGAAAACAAACATCCAAGAAGAAATCCACAAAATAAGAAAATTCAACGACAAATATGGTTTATGAAGTTTTGTCTGTCTGTTGTGTCTCACCACCTGTGTTCACATAGAAGGTGCAGGGCAGTGATGGTTGAGTCACTGTGAAATAAGAAAATAAAAATAAAAATAAAATGTATTTACTTTGGAGTTGTAAAAATAATTGATTGCATGTAAATGGGCATATGTCTGTAAGACCTGGATAAGCATGCATACCCCTGGTTTATCAGGTCACATATGAAAAGTATAAACATAGATTTAGGTAGATTAAATATGTCGGGGAGCATGTATGTTGGGTTAGCCTTAACTCAGTGAAGGAGTTAATGAGTTAAACTTGTTTTTAGGTCAAAGCAGGTGGTTTTTTGGGTCCATGTGTTTTGGGTATCCCGTGGTATTGTGTCCATGAATTGCATGTAATGAAACCTATAAAAGGTTTGGTGAAATCCATTGTAAAGGGGCCTAGAGGTAAGCAGTGAAGGCTTACTAGGCCATCTTGGTCGGATTTGGTTAAGGTTGTTCGAATGCAAAGTTCTAGGTGGAGCAGTGCGTCCAATTTAGAAGGGTGGGTTTGTGGAAAGGTTGATGTGTAAGCAGATCAATCAAGTGCTTGAGAATATATGATGAAGGTAGTTATATATCCATGGAACTTGGAAAATATTGCAAGGATGTTGGGGTCGAATATGCACGTTCAATAATGCCAAGTTGCAACAATAGTTGTGGACATAAGCGATTATGCTATCTAGTAACTCGATCACCATCGGTTGCAAAAGACTGGAAGATTCTGGAATAGGTATGAACATGTCATCTGGTGATTACTCAAATGTGAAATTATCTGGTTGTGATGCTTATGTTTTTATCAACATTTTATGTAAGACCTAGATGGAATAGGTATATCTTTGATATGGTGATGATGTTAAGGGGTGCAGACTATGGGATCCTACTACCCACATAATCATCATGGACAGAGATGCAGTGTTTGATGAATCTCCTTTAATAAAATTAGAGATAGTAAAAGATGAAAGGTACAAAGCATGACTGGTAGCAGAAGGGTATTTGGAAGGTATTGATTTCCATGAAAGTCTCTCACCAGTTGTTAAAAGTTTGTTTCTATTCATGTTGTGTTAGCACTAGTTGTGTTAGTACAACTAGATGTTAAAACTATTTTACATGGAGTTTTTTGGATAAGGTGATGTATTTGGAACAACTAGAACGATTAGTTCAGAATCACAACATAAGATGTGTTTTCAAACTCAAGAATCATTGTATGGCCTAAAGCATGCCAGGAAAATGGTACAGGATGTTTGATTCCTTCATGGTGAGCCAAATTTTACAAGAAGTGAGTATAACCATTGTGCTTATGGTATATTCATTATCTTGGTGTTATATGTTATGCTTGTTGCAAGAACAAGCATGGTTGAGGTCAAAAGGTTGGCTTAGTTGGTTAGGACGTTGTTTTGAAGGATCTGGGATCAGGAAAATCGATCTTGGGCATGGAAATACACAGAGACAATAAATATGGTAAGATTTGTTATCACAATAGAAGTATGTGGTGAAGATACTCAAGAAATTCGGTGTGAATAATGTGAAACCGGTAAAATCCCTTTGGATTTCCATTGTAAGTTCTCTTCAGGTTTATGTCCTAACTGATGAAGAAGAAAAATGTTATATGTCTCAAGTATTATGTGCTAGTAGGAAGTTTGATGATTGCAATGGGAAATGGTCAACATTTCACATGCAGTTTGTGTTGTCAGTGGACGCATGGAAAAACTAGGTGAAGAGCATGGAAATGGGTGCTTCAAACATAGAAGCATAAGTATCATCTACAATGGTTGCAATTATTTATTTTGTGGTTATGATTCATGAGATTTGGACAAGAGGAGACCTACCTCAGGTTACGTCTTGCAAGAATGCAAGGATCTATTGGGTAAGTTTGGATAGGTACATGATGTGGTGTTTCGTGGTGGTCAAAGTGTTGTGAATTTGACTAACAGTCCAACGTATCAAAATGGGATGAGTGCATCGGTTTATTATACAAGTTACTAATGGAGGCAGAATGGTCCATACTGGAGAAAATTGTGCATACATGTTCATGTAACAATACTGTTAGAGAAGTTGTGGAGTTGTGATGGTGTTTGGATTCTCTTGGCTTGCAGGAAAGGTGATGGATAAATTTGGGCATGATATATCAGGTAATTGTTGTCAAGGTGGAGATTGTTGGAAACATGCCAATGGATTTCCCATGCGGTCACATGCACATGCATGCAACTATATTAGGAATGTGCATGCATGCACTCTTCTGTGAACAGATTGTGTAACTGGTGGATCTAATTGTAATCAATTAGTCTAACTATTTGAGATATGCTATATATACGAGCATGCCCATAGAGGTGAGAGTGAAACGTGTGTAGAGTGTGTGAGAAAGACACAATATTGTGGAGTGTAGTGTGTCTGTGAGGAGAGGATGGTTGTATGCATGTGATGGCTATTGTAATTCTCCCTTGAATAATAAGAATATCGACTATCATTTCCCCGTGGTTTTTTCTCGCATTGGGTTTGCACATAAATCACTATGTCATTTGTGTGATTGTTGTTCTTAGTTTTATACTTTGTTTATGCTCTGTTTTGCTTCCGCTGCCTAACATACCCTTCGTTCAAATTGGGAATATCTATCACTCTGGTTACTAGAAGACAAAGTACCAAGTCGAGGACAACATGGGAGGTCAACACCAATGATCCAACAGTTTTCACTCATTCTCTTAGGCTGCTGAGGTAAGGTGGAGTCCATGTGTTAATTCAATTGTTGCATAGGATGCATGCTAATGTCAAGAGGACCGAGGAACATGTACCCCATTTTGTTCACGATGTGACTAATGAGAATATTAGTGTCTATAGAAATATTGACCAGATGGTGATACTGTTGGGGAATATTAAGCACCAAGCAGTAAGTCAATCATTGACTCACTGCCTGGTGCATCCTGTTCGTTAGATGTACATTATTCATCATCAAATGGACATGATGCACCAAGCAATGATCCAATCATATTGGCTCATTGCATGGTGCTTAATATTTCCTGATATTATTAAAGGGACAACTGCATGGTGCTTAATATTTCCCATATTACCGAGGGCGCAATTGTGCATACTGTAAGAGGTGTGAGTTTTGAACTGGACGTTGGCTGAGATTTTGCTCCTTTCTTTCCAAACTGGAATTGACTACCCATTGCTACTTCCTCTCTTCAATTCTAGTTGCAATATTTGTTTTAACATAGGGTTTATATTAATTTTCCCACCAAAGAAGGAAAGCATTACAAATATCATTTCCTTATGCCTTAAATTTCTACAAATTTAGATTTTAGTATATTCTTTAAAATATCTTGTTTTGTTGTCTAATCTATGTTAGGAGAATTTTCAGTCCAACATTCATAGAAGATATTTGGTCATTCAAAACATTTTATTTTCAAAGACCATGTAAATAATTTTAAGAATATCCTTTTTCAATTTGAAAAGAGATTTTGTGTGAGGTCCCATTTCTTGCCTTGTGATACTTGAGGTTGACAAAGAGCTCTTTTGAAGCAACTATGCTTCAAATTTTTCCGCATCAGGAATTTCCATGCAGCTATGAAGCTCAAAATATTGCAATCTATTGGGCATACCTTTTTCACATAAAGAGATTGCAAGATCTTGGATCTTGTATTTTTTACAAAGCACAAAACAAAGCATCTATGATCTCGTTGAAATAAGTTGGATTTTTCCAATAGAGTGTGTACTATTCTTTTGTCCATTTAGAATAGACAAACAAATTGACATGCAATAGTGATATCCCTAAGTGGACATTATAGATTGATAATTGGATAGATTAAGTTTTTTCAAATTTTGTCATGAATATCATGGTGATTACTTTTTTCTTGCAAATTATTTAAGGCCTTCTCATAGGAACTCCAAAATTTGAAGGAAATTCATATCTATCAAATCACATTTTGACATGAATATTGAAATTAAATATCGAGCTTGCTCTATCCAACCTTGTTTTTTTTTTTCCAGGTTACACTGCTCTGGGAAAACCCTCGAGTAATCCCCCTTATTTTGGGATGGTACCTAGGGTAAACCTTAGAATTTTCAGGGTACAAAGTTGGTCAACAACAAGACTCGAAGCCATTACAATAATAAAATTGTTATGAGCTCAACATGTCAAATGTGGGAATTGAACCTAGGTAGGGAGAATAACAATCATTCCTCCCAACCACCCAAGCTAAACCTAATTGACAAAACATGTGGTGTATATATATGCACAAGAATTAGTTTTACCATTCATGAAAAAACTTGTTTATTTAGAGTCAACACTTTGCTATTTTAGTAGAAGGATTTTTTTTTATGGATTAAGTTTCTTTCTCTTTCTTTTTGGTTTTGAAGAACATTTATTTGGCTTATAGGATGTTGATGGTTGATACCAAGTCACAAAAAAATAGAGCTTTAATTTATAAATTTAAAACACATGCATGTACATGAAACACACACACACAAACAAACAAACAATACTACTCATATATCATATCTAGTGAATTGCATATCAATTTTTTAAGGCTAAAGAAGAGAATCTTGAGCCAACATTGTTCCTAGATCTCAAGGTCATGCCATTTAAAATATCCAAATTCTCACCCTTCCCATTCTTTGTTTTATTTTTCCTTTGGATTATAACTTTGTTGCAATCTACTATATCTGTAATCTTTGATGGTTTTGATTCTAAATTGTCCTTCTCATGGTGAGAAGGGCCATTCTTAACCTTTGTGCCATCCTCACGATTATCTTTAGCATTTCGATTTTCCTTATTGTCCAAATGTCCCAATATAAGTGGGGCCTTTGAGGATAACTTATTTTCAGTGAAGACATATGTTGTTGATATCATTGAGAGATTCCTATGTGATACCTAGTGGGTCAAGAATGGATTCAACAACCTCTTATACCAATGGAGGCTCAATCTCTAAACCATAATAAATTAGTTCCATTAGGGGGCCCCTCGAACCTTCAACTTGCAAACAACTGTCTGTACACCAAAATTGCCCACTCTAGAGTTTGCATCATCAAAAGATACCTTTAAAGGGAAAAACCTAACAATGTTTCTATGCTTTTAATAGATCCAATGTTTGAACGCAATGTTTTCATAGTCCAAAGGTTACATCCGCAATTTCCCTAAAATCCCCAATTGGATAGTTTATGGTAAACACTTTCTTAGGACTAACTCCACACAATTCTTGTAGAAATTTCTGCTTAGGACAAATAACTTTGACTTTTAATGCAAAACATAAATTTCACCTCTTTGACTAGAGGTTTCTTGGATCTTAACATGATGAATTTTCAGCCTCATGGTTGTTACAACAACGACAAGAGTACAATATTACACTTTATAATAGTCCAATCTTCTAGGAAGTTCACGGAGAAAAGGTACCAAACAATTTGGATAAGTTTCATCCCTCAAGGGCAACTTATCCCACATAAACTAGATTTGAAAATTAACTTTTACAACAATTATAACAATAGTAAAATAACATGTATAACAAAAATAAAATGACCCTTATATTATTTAATGATGATGTCAAATCACTTAACAAATTGTCGTTTACTTAATTCAAATCATCAAGACATATATCACTGTAAATAGTAATGCATGAAGAACATATATGGTTGAAAATCAAATTCGGAAAGTGTTGGAAAGTGCACACGTTTTGGACAATTGAAAACTTCATTAATATTCTCAACAAGAAGTGCATGTACACACCATAGCTTTATCTCAAGGTCAATGTAATTCCACTTTCTCTCCAAATCCCTAGGTAGGGAAAAAAAAAACCTATCTCAACCAAGGAGCTCTACCATGTAGGAATTGCTCCAACAATTCCTCCAAGGAAATATGTTCTTTTCTATTTTTCTTCTCCACCAAAGACACCATGAGTTTTATGACAAAACCCTAATCTTAAAACTCTAAGGGATCAACCCTAACCCTAGATTTCCAAGATGTTCCAAGATACGAGAAGAAGACCAATAAACCCTAGCAACTCCAAGAGAGAGAGAGAGAGAGAGAGAGAGAGAGAGAGAGAGAGAGAGAGAGAGAGAGAGAGTACTATGAATGAAGACTATGAGAGAGTGATAAGACTAGTGTGCAGTCCTCTATAGGTCACGTCTCAACACAAGAGTGAATACAACATCACTAAATTTGATCTAAATGAGTGACTATCTCCTTCCTCTATTGATATGAGAGCTAAGGTAGACTAACAATACAATGTGGGCCTAAGTTGTTACAAGCAACCTATGATAAACACTTGTAGGGCAACACAAATGAAGCACTCCACTCCAATTAACACATGTCATGATCCAAGGTTATGTTGTACACAATAAGGGATCCAAGATGATGTAGGTACACAAAGTATGTCCACATTTATCCATGATAATCCTCCACGGATTCCATTGATCCTCATAAGAAATGTATTCCACTAGGTCAATTGTCCCCTACAAGAACATTATCGTACCCTGTTACACCTCAAATCCTCCGTAGTGTACCCTACATTTTTTCAAGACATGTGACCACTCTAACAAGCAAAAAGTGTGATGATTTCTTTGTATGTGGCCATGATGGATGATTAGTGTACAAGTGTTGGTTAGTTGGTTACCTATATCCCCTATGGTGGATGACTATGCCATTTCATTTTAGTCCCCATTCTTAGGGTTCTTGGTTTTATTGCTCTGGTCAACTATCCCTTAGGGGTGGTAACTCCCTCCATGTTGGGCATTTATGTCCTGGGTAGGTATGTGAGCATTCTGAGGTGCATCTACTAGATACATGATTTATGGGGGCTCTAACTATTCATTTATTATATCTTCTATGTAAAAGGTGATTGCACTTTGTAAGGGTTCTCACACCCATGGTTTAGCACACCTATTTTCCCCCACATGGACCCTCTCTTTCTTATGTATGTACCACACTTTGGTCATGGGCCCTTAGAGAGGATTATGCATATGATCACTCATTGTCATAGTTCTTGAGGCAATACACATATTTAGAGGCATTGGTCACATCATCTAAGACAAATTTGGGACTCTTTTGCACACATGGACATTCTCTACACATGCCACATTGGAGATCTTAGAACATTCCTTTTCTTTCATCAATTTTGGATTTGTATTTTACATAATTTGAGGGTTTACCCATTCTTTTGATGTCATTCTTGTTATTGGGGTTTTATGACCCATTTTTGACTTGGAGGGTCATTCCCATGCTTCATGGATGTGCCTTTACTTTAGATATGGACTTGGTCATGCTTTAGAGACATATTTCAAGGATTTATGCACATTATTTGAGTATTCCTTGAACAAATTTTGTGGAGGTCATCCCCTTTTGAGGTCATTCTCCACACTTTCATGAGGATGTTCCACTTGGAGAGAAACATTGGATATTTACTTGCTTGGGAGGCTACCCACCTTATTTTGAGGCCTTCACATCACCCTTTTCTTGGAATGTTGTACTTGAAGAGAAAATAGACCCCATGTTTTGTGGGATCCTCTTCTTTTATGAGGGTTTCTAGCATGTAAAACATCTTTTCATTGTAATTTGACTTAGTCTCCAAGTTGTATGGATAACAAGTCACTTTTATTTTATTTCCTTAACATAGACTTAGGGAATAAAAAATAGGAAGGAATTGTGAGCCTCATCTATAAATATAGGTCCTCCTCTCATTCCAAATCGTTGTGAATTGTTGGAGATCATTTCAAGACATTAATAAAATATATTTTACTTGGTGTTTTGGTATCAATTATTGGAGTTCTTTCTTTCTTTCTTTGTACTTCAAAGACTATTGTGAATATACAAGTTTTTACTAAAGCTAACAAGATCGATCCATTTAGAAGTTACTCAACTACTTGGAAGGAGAACGTCTAAGGTTTGTATCTCTTCCATCTTCCTTCAAATGATTTGGTAAGTTCTTATCTCGTCTTGAATAGTTTTGTACTCATTGGAAAGGGTTTTAAGTATTATTTCCAATATTTTGATCTTGTTGGTGAAGGCTATTCCCTTGAAGAAACCCTTCTTATAGGGCCTTGGTTTTCATGGTTTGTCTTGATTAGAAAACAAACTACTAGCCTTGTGACACTAGTCTCCCATTACAATCCATAAACATTGAATAACCAATTCTTAGAGGGGCATACTTCTTGACCCCATAATCCCTAAGTGGAGACAAGGGACTAAGATTAACTCCCAACAACCAACCACAAAACCCTAAAAACTCAGATTATTTTCTTTTGTCATATAAAATATAAAAATACAAAAAAATATAAAAGAAATACATCAAAAAATATTTATTTATTGTCTAGTGCAAAGTTAATGGTTTATTTTTATTTTCTAAACATTTTTGTCCAAGGGTTTACAATAAATTTTTGATCTTTAACCCTAATAAGTCAAAGTAGCCCCACACATTTGTGCTTAAAGGTTTTATCTAAAATTTTGTGGGCTGCTTTAAGAGGTTTATCAATTTTGGAAATTAAATTGCAGCAAAAAAAGTTGGAATTGGTCAAACCTTAAAGCTAGGGTTTAACACTAAAAGGTGAATTCTAATCCTACCTGTTATCACTCCAAGAATCACTCTAGGTTGCAGATCAAGTGAGCTTGGTAACTTAATCAATTGTTTCAAATAAAGGTGTAAAATGGATCAAGTTGAATGAATTGACTATAAACTCACTTCAAATACACATGAATACACTCAAACAAATAAGGCCTTCAACTATAATATTCAGATAATTTTTTAACAGATGAAAATGGATGAAGAATACTAATTATACCATCAGAATCACACACACAATAACATATATGACTGGCCAACTATAACAAGTAAAAGACTCGTGATTCTAGTTTAACAATGCACAGATAAGATGATAGTTATCAGTCATTGAATAAACATAGAAAAATGAACATGTATTCACTCACATGTATAGAATAGAAAGAAATATGAAATTCTGAATAGATATAGTGAAAGAGTCTTATGTTCCAATATGCATTCAAAAAGTGTCTTTCAATACAAGAGTCTAGTCAAATCTCCAAAATTGAACCTTTAACAATGAAACTTCAATGGGCTTAAATGGCCTTTACAACTTAACTGAGATCCTCTAAGTATGGATCAAATAGCTACATAATTTCTTTGATCTAATATATTTACAAAATATTAGGATCTAGATCCTATTTTCATGGAATCAAATCCACCTCCTAAACTAAGTCTTCGACAACTCCACATGCTTGCCGGAGGATTACAATCATCTTCTAGAGTCTTCAATAAGAGTTGGAATTCAAGTCACCTTCTTCTTTTACCAAAAAGGAATTCAAATGTGACTTGACCTCTTACTCATTGAAGATCAACTAGTTTGTAGCGTGATACATAAAAAATAGCTGACAAGCACTGCAAAATTATGTAGGAAATTGATTTGGCCAAAATACTTGAAAATTCGCTTGAATATTGACTTGAAGGCTAGGAGCCTTGATCCAGGTGGATATTGGGGGCCACCCACCTTTTCCAAATGGCTCAAAACATTTTTTTGGCCATTTTGGCAATTTACTATTTTTAGCAGGTTTTCACTTCCGGGACCATTTTGAGGGCCTAAATGAAGTTTTTTTTTGAGATAGAGGTTCTCAATGATAGTCGAAGGCATG
This sequence comes from Picea engelmannii, assembly GCA_009831015.1. NCBI lineage: Eukaryota > Viridiplantae > Streptophyta > Pinopsida > Pinales > Pinaceae > Picea > Picea engelmannii. The sequence continues at coordinate 59,705 of ML801003.1, forward strand.
ATTGAGCCCCCAAAATGAATCTCCTCGATGATACCTTTCCAACGAGCTATCACACGCCTAAAATGGAGATCGTATGCAAAAGTTACGACCCCGGGAAGTTGATGCACCAACTTAC
>ML801003.1:73138-91221 GCA_009831015.1 Picea engelmannii
ATTATTCATTCATAGATTTGATCCAATTATCATCTTTACATGCCTCTTTGATTGAGGTAGGCTCAACATGTGACAAAAATGCTATTTATATTTGATACAATAGTTGTCTTCTTGTGTGCACTCCATCATTCATATCTCCAATAATCAGTTCTCCAGGATGATTCTTTTGAGTAATTCTTGAGGGTGTCTTTGTATCTCTTCTTGGGAATTATTCTCTTATCTCTCCATCTTGACTATATTCTTCGCTTTCACTAATATCCATATCATCTTCTTCCCTTTCTTTTTCATTCTCTTCTACTTCTTCTAGTTGTGTGCCAAATGTCTCATCATCATCTTCATCTTCATTTTTAGGTATGGTTTCTTGATTTTTGATCCTTATCATTTTTAGGTCATCCACCTTGACATATGCACTCTCAACAATTTTATGTGATCTAAGATTGTAGCATCTGTATTCTTTCTTGTTTGAAGCATATCCAAGAAAAATACCTTCATCAGATCTGTTATCAAATTTTCCAAGACTCTCATCTAGTCTTTTGATGTAGCATTTACTTCCAAATACCTTGAAGTATTTTACTAATGGAGCTCTTCCAAACCATAGTTCATAAGGGGTCTTATCAGTATTAACCCTGAGCTGACCTCTGTTCAATATGTATACTGTTGTGCTTACAGCTTCCCTCCAATATTCATCTGACAATTTTGCTTCATTGAGCATAGTCATTGCAGCCTCTTGAACTATTCTATTCTTTCTCTCAACAATCTCGTTTTGTTGAGGTGTTCTAGCAACAGAGAATTGTCTTTTTATTCCATGGATTTCACATAAGAGTTCAAACTCTTTTGAGGTGAATTCAACACCATTTTCTGATCTAAGACATTTGATTTTTGTCTCATTTTCATTTTCAACAAGGATTTTAAAGGCTTTGAATTTGTTGAGTGCTTTTGATTTTTCTTTGAGAAAACATATCCAACCCATTCTAGTAAGGTCATCAATGAAAAACATAAAATAAGATTCTCCTTGCAAACTGTTGGTCCTTGTAGGTCCACATAGGTCAGTGTGAACAATATCTAAAGGTTTAGAGGTTGTGTATTCTTTTGCCTTGAACCTTATTCTAGTTTGCTTCCCTAGTTGATAGTGTCTACACATAGCATTTGAGCGTTTTATGATATTTGGGAAGTTTCTTACTGCACCAAGGTTGTTGACTTTCACAATATTGTCAAAGTTAATATGCCCCAACCTTTTATGCCATAGCCAACTTTCATCTACTGAATCTATATGACACTCCTCATGCAATTTTGCATCTAGTATATATACATTTTCAGGAGTTATAGGAGCAATACCAACTAATTTTCTTGTGTCTTCTCTCCTAATCTCACATTTTTGGGAATCAAAGATGTAGAAGTTTCCCTGATTACAGGTTTGACTGACACTTAATAAGCTAGGCTTCAATTTTTTGACAAGTAGCACATTTATGGCTTTGTCTTTTCCCAAGCTCACAGTGCCTTTCCCAAGTATGTTACTTGAAGCATTATCACCAAATGTAAATTTACCTTTTTGTTTTTTTAAGTCTAAGAACTTGTCCTTGTTACCTGCCATATGTTTTGAGCACCCACTATCAACATACCAGAGATCCCTTTTATCTTGAGCTTTTAGGGCAATAAGACATTCCTTTTTTGAAGTTTTTTCTCTCCAAAGTTTCTTTTTCTCTCTAATGAACTTTGGTTGTTCTGAGACTTCCATTAATATGCAATTAATGGCCTTATGTCCATGGTTATGAAATCTGAAGCATTGCAAGTCCCCTTCTTGTAGAGGTGCAAAGTGTTGATATTATGGTAGCAGTGGGAGGTATTTACCTCCACGTGTAAACCTGACGAGAATATAATATTCCGGGAAGCAAGAAGAAGCCCTAATTAGTTGGATAATAACCCTAGAAGACAAGTTGGCTCAAGAGGATAAATTGTATTAGGTTATTAGCCTCCAAGAGAAGAAGTAAGCTAAAAGAAATATTATATACTAAGTAAATATGCACCCAGAATGAGAAGTCAGACCAGGTAGTTTGCTAGATTTAGTATAAATACAGGAGGCCAGTCTTCATTCTGGAAGGCATTCTCAGAACTGTAGAAGCAACACTTGCGCGCTGCAGTTGGCTAGCTTGTGCACAAGTTTGGAGGAGAGCTCCTGTTGCAGCTACTGTAGCTAGTGGATTTCGGTTTTGTCTTGGATTATCTCTTGGTTATGGTTTGGACTCTTTGATCAACTCTTGCTTGGTGCACTTTCCTTGGAGAAAGGTGTGCCACCCTTTGTTTGGCTATCTAGCCTAGGGTTTGCTTCCAGAACGATTCTCTGTCAAGGTTAAGGTGCTCGGGGGTGGCTTCGGCCTACGGTTGGGTGACAATAGTGATATTGTTTATGGTTAAACGAGCACATCCATTAGATTCTAACAAGTTATGGGCCCACACCTCCTTCATTCAGTCTAACCACTGGAAGGGAGCATAGCCATAAGGATACTAATCTCATTGAAGAACTGTCACTAGGGTTTCTAGCAGGAGTAGTTACCAAAGCACTGCTGCTACGGTTATTAGCAGGTGTAGTTGTAGAAACCCTAACCCTCTTGTTGAGGCACCTTAAGTGAAAGGATTGACCTAATTTATAGATAGACTAGTGCACCCTAGCCTAGTGCATCTCTTGGTACTCTCAGCAAGCAAAAATGTCAAGTTTGAGTTTTTAGTCAAATCTAGGGTTGACCCAGTGAAGGTAACCATGACTTACTCTATGAAGTTAGAAAAAAAGTTAGATGGGGTTTCTAACTTTAGAGCATGGAAGACAAGGATTGACCTCATCCTTTCCAAGAATAAAGTGTTGGATATCATGAAAGGAAAGATTGTGGAACCAAAGTTTGAAGAAGGAAAAGAGAAGGAACCGTAAAACATTGCAGTTATGGAGAAGTTCAAAGACAGTGACATCAATGCCATGAGTATCATAGTGGAATAATCTTGACTCATATAAGAATATGTATGATTCCCTATCAAACCTCTTCTCATTCAGAAACATTGAACAAGTAATGAGTCTGAAGAATGAGCTCCATGACATGAAGATGAATGATGATGACAACATAACATCATACTTTGTGAGGATCTCTCAGTTAATAGATAAAATACAAGTTATTGAAGAGATCATCTCAGAGAAGGAACTGGTAAATATAGTACTCAACAGTCTTCCCAAGACATGGGATGCATTTGCCGCAAGCATGAACACAAGGAAGGAGTATCCTACATTCGAAGAACTTTGGACTTGTTGTGCATAAGAAGAATCAAGGATTAGTGCAAAAGAGAAACCTCAAAATAAATACGATGATCAAGCCTTCACAACAAGATTCGAGAATTTCAGGAAAAAAAGGAAGTTTGGTTCAAGGAAGAAACCAAATCAAGAAAAAGATATGTCAGAAATACAATGTTGCAACTGCCAAAAGTATGGTCACTACAAGAATCATTGTCCCGAGCTAAAGAAAAGGAAGGAGACACACGAAGCATCAATTTCCGAAGAAAAGGAACCTTCAAAGAAGATTAAGCAGGATGAAATAGACTTCTTCTAAGACAAGGTAAACAACACTCTTCATAGTTCTTGTACATACCATGTTTTCTGTACATATCTTGCATATCTATTTCTTAGAAGATAATATGTTCAAAGAGAAACTATACTTATGGAAGAACAACAAGATAAGGATTGCTACAAGTCAAACAATACACATGAAAGTATGAAGTACATAAACAAACCCTGGTAACAATTCACGTGGAAGTTATTATCAGAATCAATCTTGAAGAAACCTAGAAGAAGTAAAGACAGAAAGAAGTCAACAATCAAGAGGAAATTGGAAAAATATTTGTGACACTTTGCAGAAGGCAATAAGGATGCAGACGGAAGCGTGGACTCTCCTAGATGGAGGGAGCCGATTATATTATCAAAAGAAGAACATGCATTCATGCATGAAGCAAGGATTATGAGGGAGCTAATCCTAAATTATATGATCCATTGAAGATGATGAAGTATCTATCCATGGTAGAAACCATGAAAAGAAACACGTGTTCAGTGTGACTTCAGAAGAAGTCTTCTTCAAAAAGAAGCCTTAAAGTAATCCTTGGTTTTCCATCCACATCCATGATCCTATGATGAAAGAAATAAGTTGGAATCTTCAGAGCATGGAATCTATAGAAAACTTCATGAACTCAAGAGCTAAAGAGAAACATGAGGAAGACCATGAAGATTCCAAGAGAAACAAAAGACAAAACAACCAGTCAATGTATCAAGAATCACAAGACTACCAGCCTGATATGAACTCACTAAAAGAAATCAAGCAAAGGAACTGAAAGTTTTGATGAAGAAAAATGTATGGAAGACTTATGAATGAAAGCATTGCAATATCCAAAACTAGAGGTTCTCCCAGATGGAGGGAGAAGACTATGATGATTATTTGTTCCAAGTAAACCAGACATGCCTCTACATGAGACATTATATCGTCCACAATATCCATGGGTTGGAGTTTACATTAGATGAATGCAAAGACTATTCTCCAGAATAATAGATTTCCAATCCATGACAAAGATCTCATGATGACAGAATAAGTGCCACATGGATATGTTCCAGTTTGAGCCTTGCCACGATGCTATGAGCTAGCAGAAAACAAAATAGTTGAATTCAACTATAATATACTGTAACGATCAAATCTATATGAAGCCTTTAGAGAAAACCAGTGTTCCAGAAAGACCGAAGTACATTGAGATCAAGCATTACATTCTCCGTGATGAAGTCAAGAAAATAGAAGTGGTTCTCCAATATATATATCTCCATAGATGAGCAGATAAGCAGACATTTTGGTAAAGCCTATGTCCAAGATGAAAGAGTTTGCATACTCAAGCTGAAGCTCATGGAGAAGACTTCCTTATTGAAAGAGGAAGAGATGACTCCCAGGTTGAGAGGGAGAACTGATGTGTTATTGACTTATGGATAGTCATTTTTCAGTTCGAAAAACGGTCAAGGATGAGCAGTTTCTTTCCAGTTCAGAAAGTGGTTTGATATTTATGACGGACAAGAATTTTCCACTTTGGAAAATGGTCCAGATCGAATGGTCATTTTCATAATGAAAATGGTTCGATGGATTGCTGATGTACCATAGATAGCGATTTCCCATTGTGGTTAACATGGAGAATGGTCTAGGAAAATCTCTCTCTTCTTGATGATCACTTTTATTAGTGGTCAAGAATACTGGCCCGCCTTGCCGGATAGTCATTCTTTTGAAGCTCACAGTTGTGAGCAATTTCAAAGAATGGTCTATTTTGGAGGTTGGTGCAGGACAGTCATTTCCTTAGGAAATGGTCTGTACAATCATTCCCTAGGGAAGGTTCATTCTCTCTAGGTTGCACTTTTTTTAGTGCCAGAAGAATGGCCCAGATAGGTGAATCTTCTAGGTTCAACAATCAGGGACAAGCATTCCCTAGGGCAGATTCATTCTCTCTAGGTTGCACTTTGTTTAGTGCCGGAGGAATGCCCCAGATAGGGAATGGTCCAGGCTCATAACTTGGGACATTTATTCTTCCTTGCTTGAGAAGAATAGTCCAGATATGTCATCATTGATGTTTTACCTTCTGAGGGTAGATGCTCTTCTAGATCTCACAGATGTGAGTGGAAGAATGGCCCAGATGTTTCAGTTTATATCATAACAATGTTTTCTGTGTAGGTTGATATCAGATGATATGATTGTTATGGAGAATGTATGTCTCCGGACAATATATGTATACTACTATGGTGGATGTTTTCCACTGATTGTGACTATATGTCACTGATCAAGTATATGTGTTTTACTTGGTGTGGTAGCGTACCACTGGATAGTAGTTGTGTACTACTATGGATAGACACAATTGTGTTCTATTGAATGAAATTGTTCTGATTTCCTTGAAGACTATCAGTATTGTTAGAAAATGTTTATCAGCTATATGGATGATCAATGGACAGAGATTTCCCAGATGTAAAATGGTCTAGGACATTTATTCTTCCAAGACATATGTCAAGATTAGAATAATGGTTCTTGTCACTCTGTGGAGTGAGTGAATTATCGAACATCATGTCTGATTACTCAGATGGAGTATGGTTTTGAGAGATGATGCAGTTGATGACACTGATAGTGATGATGATGCTCATGATCTAGTCATGAGATAGTCTATACAACTATGTTGATGCTACCAGGTGAATGGTATGGTTGTGCTCAAGACCATTACCTTCAATAACTCCCTAGCTAGGAGGGAGTGTTGATATTATGGTAGTTGTGGGAGGTATTTACCCCTAGGTGTAAACCTAACAAGAATAGAATATTTTGGGAAGCAAGAAGAAACCCTAATTAGTTGGCTAATAATCCTAGAAGACAAGTCAAATCAAGAGGATAACTTGTATTAGGTTATTAGCCTCCAATAGAATAAGTTGGCTAAAGGAAATATTATATATTAAGTAAATAGATACCCAGAATGAGAAGTCGGCCCAGGCAGTTTTCCAGATTTAGTGTAAATACATGAGGCCAGTCTTCATTCTGGCGGGCATTCTTAGAACTGCAGAAGCAACACTTGTGCGCATTGCAGTTGGCCAGTTTGTGTGCAATTTTGGAGGAGAGCTGTCATTGCAACTGCTGTTGGTAGCAGATCTCAGTTTTGGCTTGGACTATATTTTGGTTATGGTTTGGACTCTTTGATCAACTCTTGATTGGTGCATTATCCTTGGAGAAAGGTGTGCCACCCTTTATTTGGCTATCTAGCCTAGGGTTTGCTTCTAGAATGATTCTTTGTCAAGGTTAAGGTGCTCGGGGGTGGCTTCGACCTATGGTTGGGTGACAATAGTGATATTGTCTATGGTTAAACAAGAAAATCCATTAGCTTCTAACACAAAGGAGTTATAGTTTCTTCTTTTAACTTGATTTGCTGCTTGTTTATCCTTAAGGATATAGTTCTTAACCTTCATATTTTTCTTTCTATATGCTCTACAATTTATAGCTTTGTGTCCGAAATTAGAGCTTGCAAAGCAATAACCAAGTAAAATGCAAGGATACTTGTTTTGATAAAACTTCTTTGGTATTGTCTTGTCTTCCTTCCTGATGGGTGGAAGTAATCTTCTGGAGTTATGATCATTACTTCTCTTCTATTCATTTTTCTTCTTGAATGTACTGAGGAGAGTATCTTCATAAGATTTTGAGTTAACATGGATTTCCTTTTGAGAATAACCTATTCCATTTTTATTACTTGAATCCATTTGTGTGGTAATAATCTTATCTAATATTTTAGAGCTATTTTCAGATTCTGTTTGAATGATTTTTGCATCCAGTTCTTTTTTAGATGAACTATTTCTGCCTCCATTCTTTCACAAGTTATTTGTTTTTCCTTAAGAGAATTTTCCAGACTTTCTTCGATTTTATTTTCTTCTAAGATTTGTTTTTTTAGATTGCTCATGATTTTTTCCATCTCCTTTCCTTTTTGTTCACGTTTTTCCTTTTGTTCAACTACAAAACTTTTTAATTGTCTATATCTGGTTTTTTATTTTCTTAATTCATCCAAGGAACTGAGAAGTTCTTCCTCCATATTAACTTCTGCTTCATCTTCTAACTCCTTCTCATGTTTAATTTTTTCTATCTCATGAGATTCTTCAATACCTAAGAAAATGACTTCATCATCATCAGATTCATCGTTGTCACTAGACTCTGATGAGCTGTTGTTTTCTTCTTTTGAGTAGATATTCTTTTTCCCTTTGTAAAACCTTTTCTTGTAGTTGGGTTTTTCCTTCTTCTTGTATTGTTTGGTTTTATTTTCTTCATCTTCAGGGCCCTCCTTGGGATAGGGACACTTGGATGCAAAATCACCAACTTTGTCACAGTTAAAACATTGGAAAGGAAGCTTGCCTTTGTACTTCCCTGATCCTTTCTGAAGTTTTCTAATGAAATTGGCTTCTTCCACATTAGATTCTTCATGATGGCAAGATTGAAGTTTTTTCTTCTGATTTATCTTTGACTTAGATGCTTTGAAAATTGTTTCATCTTTTGTTGATTTATCATTCCCTGTTCTCATTTCATAAGCTATAAAAATTCTATGGAGTTGATCAACTGTGAGTGTGTCTAGATCAGATCTATCTTCAATTGAAGAAATCTTTGCATCATATTCATAGGTAATGATCTTAGTATTTTTTTCACATTGGGTTTAGCTATAATCTCTTCTCCTCCCATTCTAATTGAGTTAATCACTTCATCTACCCTATGAAAGTACTCAATAATATTTTCTTCTTCTTTCATTTTCAGATTTTCAAACTGAGCTCTATAGGTCTGTAGTTTGGCTTCGTTGACTTTGTCATCTCTTTCATATACAACCTCCAACTTGTCCCAGATTTCTTTGGCTGATTTGCAATGCATAACCTTCACACATATAGAATTAGTCAACCCTGTTAGAATTCCATTAACTTCTCTTGAGTTGTCATTACATATTTTATTTCCTGCAACGTCTTTGGGTGGAGTAGTTGGTGTAGTGTAACAATCTACAACAGATTCCCAGATATCAAAACCAAGAGCCAACAAGAATTTTTTCATTCTTATTTTCCACAGGGCATAGCCTCCTCCATTGAACAATGGTGCTTTGTTGTTGGACATTCCTTCTTGTTGATCCATCTTTAGGATCTACCTTCAAGTTTGTTAGACTATGCTGAAGGAACCTGCTCTGATACCAATTGAAGGATCATATCCTGTCACTGAGAGGGGGGGGGGGTGAATCAGTGACATAACTATTATATCAATTTTTCACTTATTAATGCACACATAATTTTAACACAATATTTTATCGTGGAACCCAATTGGGAAAGCCACAAACTCTTTTCTATTAACTGCAAAATTTGTTTTACATGTTACATAGAAGGAGGATGTACTTCATTTTTTATCAGCACCAACTGATCAGGATGCACCCACACCCTAGTTCACCAGCACCAACTGGTAGGAGGATACGACTCCCTGTTTAGTCAACTATAACTGAAAAGGAAGCACCAACTGGTAGGAGGATACGACTCCCTATTTAGTCAACTATAACTAAAAAGGAAGCACCAACTCCCTCTGCAGGCACCAACCTATCGTTGCACCACCCAACCACCCTTAATACATAAGTATCTTCAGCTTTTCTTCCTGGAATTTGCTTCATCTTTTGATATTCTTATCTGGACTGCAAAGACATTTTCTTCTCACTTATCTTTCTTGTCTATATATTCTTCAAAATGGCATAAGTGTTATACACAATGTCCCTTTATTTGGAGCATCACACCTCTTCGTTTAACTTAGCCATAACCATTTTTTAACATTTTTATTGTGAAGGCTTTTCAGAAATTGATCACAGATATGGATTAATTTCATCCTTTAAACTCGATCGAATCTCTTCTAATTTCACAGAGACCAAATTCAATGGAGGCGCTTCCTTCAAACCATTATCATGTGACCGAACATTACATAACATTGGGCTTACCAACTATAGCGACGTATTATAATTTTCCTTTTAAAACTCTTATAGCATATGACCATCGACAGTGACCAAATGCTAGGCCAAGTGAGTGCTTGAGCTCTCATCAAATCAACGATCACGATTCAATCTTCTGACGTGATGGACGATTGACAGAACTTTACACTTCGAAACTTAAAGTTTTCAACATTTCAAAACTTCTGAATCAGATTTTCTGAACAGATCAGACGGTTGACGTTTATTTCGCGGAGTCAGATCAATCGTTAGATTTGATTCTTTACAAGGATTAATTTGACGGCCTTAATCAAGAGTTGAAAATGGATGGCCACCATTTACTCTGGGTCTTTGAACTTTAGAGATTTTGAGTCTCAAACCCTTTCTTTCCCTTGGAGAGATGTCACTTACTTACATCACTTGATGACATGTCATGAGCCTAGTAGCTGCCATGTGTCACTCGGATTTGTGATTTTCATGTACCTGATATGTCGAATCAACTTGACACTTCTCATTGTTTGATTACGCCACATGTCCTTTCTGACGTGGATCCTCATGTGGCACATGTTCATGCTGACGTGGTCTACTGACCAATAGACTTGATCCAAAGGTCCTTCTGTGTCCTCCAAATCCGACGGTCCTTATTCATTTTGGATTTCCAAGCTTCGCGTATTTCAGATCTCAAACTTTCCGGATTGTAACCTCCTCGCTTTTTTATACCTGAAGTGAAAGATCTTCATTCGATCTGGATCTTGGATCAATGACTCGATCTTTCCGTGATGATGCTTTGCTAGCTTATCTTGTCCTTCCACTCGAAAATGATCCGACGGCTGACGAAAATTCACATTTCGGGAATTTCAAATGTCAACTTTCCAGAGCATAACCTCCTCACATCTTTAGACCCGAAGAAAATGTTGTTTGTTGATCAAGGTCTCATATTGATGGCTTGATCTGTCTATGGTGATGCTCTTCTAGCTTATCACATCCTTCCACTTTAACACGATCCGACGACTGACAAGAATCGGGTTTGATCCAACGGTTGACGAGAATTCACACAATCGAATTCTCAATCGTTTTTCTCGCTTATCCTGTCCTTCCACTCAAAATTGATCCAACAGTTGCAAATATTCTTGAAGTAGATCCATGATCAAGAATGATTGCGCAACCACAATCTATGAGTGTTTTAACTCGTCACCCAACTCCACAATGGGAAGATGTGCGCTATTGGAGAGCAATCGTCGATATTTGAAGCTATAGGATTGGATGGTCTTGACTAATTGTGGTATTGGAACTAGCGTGATATTTAATTCTCCATTCTATCTCTGCAATTCATCCCTGCAGTTGATATGGAAATTGTGCATCCGATGATCACGACTTATTCTGATTTAAACTCATGGTTTGTTGGATCAATCGCAGTCATAGATCTTTGAAGCTATGAGATCCGACGATCCAGACAGATTGCGGGATTGTAACTGACGAGTAGTTTAATTCTACTTTCTCTCCCCACAATTCATCCATGCTGTTGATATGGCTCTGATGGTCTTGATTTGATCTGAGTTTTATTGCGCCATCTCTTCTAAGCTTTAATCTTTGCTTGACATCAATCATTATATACTGTTTTACTAGTCATCCAACATTTCTTCTGAAATTCATTGCACCATCACTTCTGAGCTTTGATCTTCATTCATTTACTAACCCTCTTGAGATTTTATTGTTGATCCTATCGTGATCAACAATAATCATGAATTTCTTTAGCCTTAAGGTGATGTTGTTCTGTTGATTCTTTTTTTTCCTGAGATTAACCTTGCTGCTCTGCTCACTATGAATGTTGACATCAATGACAACACATGAATGGAAATATGTCCAACGTATATAATTGCTCTTCAACAACCATTTGTTTCCGAGTTTTCTCTATCAACTCAAGCTTCATAAAAGAAGATCTCCTCAAGACTGGTGGAACAATAATAACTTGAACACTATGAACATTTTCATTAGTTTCTATTGGAGGGAGTTCAACATGGAATTTTGGTTCTTCTTTAGTAACAACTTCTTTATTTTTTCCCTTTCCTTTTATTCTATTAGAATCTCTAACATGTGGAGGATTCTGAGATACAAGATCTTGGGAAGACTGTGGTGCTTCTGATGGGGACTCAAAGGAAGGCATGGAAGTCTTCTTTCTAAGGGTCTTAGGTTTTGAAGAGGAAGCATGGATGCCAATTTGGTAGTTGGAAACAAACAAGAAAGTAGGCCATAATTTGTATTCTTTCCTCAACTGTTCAGTGACTATTAGCTTGATTAGGGCATGGTGGAAGGTTTCCTTCTCGAGTTTATTAGGTTTCTTCTGAGCTAGAAAAATCATTCTTTGTAGACTCATAAAGAGAAAGTATGCTAAATCAATTTCTCTTTTCCCAGTAAAATGTAGAAGCAACTTAAAATGATACTATAAAACCTTGCTGTATCTCCCTTCACGAGTGAAATACCTTTGTATGACGAGAAGAAGTTTTTCATAGGCTTCCAAAATCCACTGCCTAGGTATCCATTTGACTAAATTTTCTCCCTTATGCTCGGGTTTCAACATATCTTGACACCAATATTCTTTTTCCAGCTTCTTAGCTTTGAACCACAACTCACCAGTCCTAGGTATCTCTGTCACCTCTGCTATCAGGTCCACTGTCAAATTTATCTCCATAGGGTCTTTCCCTCCTTATAATTATTTACAAAGTCACAAATGACCTCCAAATGGCGGCCATCCAACTTTTGGAAAAACCTTAGACACCCCAAATGCTTGAATGCATCCAAGTGATTGGGATTTTTCTCGATCAGAATGATGCCCGTGGGTTCAAATATGTAGAGAGACCCCAACCTCTTTATAGGTGTATCATCTTTGGGAGCCATCTGCAGAGGATTGAGTTCCTTTAACACCTCTGGAGACAGAATGAGTTTATAAGAGAAACATAAAGATGAGTGCTTCACATGCAAACTCTTCCTAAGAAAATGTGAAATACATAGCTAGTTGAATGATTTAGGGGGAACTTTAAACTGACGCTGAAGTGTTCTGATCCTTCAAATCCTCCACTGAAGTGATCTCAACAAGTTAATGAATACAAATGATGAAACAGAGCTTTGCTCGCTAGTTTGGAGCGTGCCAAGTGTTAAAATGATGATGTGTGCTACAAACTCAAGGATTCGTAGTGCATTGTGTGTAAAACAAGCACCAAATGCTGTAAACTCATACTGGATGAGTACTTGAGATATTTTGAGCTCAAAAAACAATAAGGTTAACAATGATGACTAATCATGACCTGAAATGACTTGTAGGATCACATGTTATACTTGAAAATCTCGTGACTCAAAATTTTCATTTGATTTAGACATCCCTTGACTTAGGCTAAAAAATCTTCATAACCTCTTATTCATTAGCATAATGACTATCCTTGACTGACTAAAACCAAATGATATACCCACTTGACAAGGTATTAAAGCTAAAGAAAGACCTTACCTATCACCTAAGACTCAAAAAATTTAAAATTTATTTGGAAGATAACACTACCTTAGCTTACATTTCACTTGTGGATTGTTTATAAATGATATCTAATGATTTCTAATGGTGAAATTTATCTCTTAAGTGCTTTATCGCCGTTATTTTACATTTTGGATATTTTGGTTAAACCATAGGGGGATTCACCACCTCTTTTTGCAAGTTTGAACTAATTTCATGGTTATTATTCATTCATTCTTGAAATCATTCATTTTTAGGCTTTTTTACACAGTTTATTCATTTCCCTAGCCAAAGTACCCAATGTTTATCATTACAAGTGCTCTTAGGCACTCTTGGGGTGTTTTTTTTCACCCAAAATCTACATTTTCTGTGTTATTTATCATATATTAAATTCCAGAATGTGTGGAAAACAGAAAATTGGTCCAATTTACAACATATAATCAAGAGTTAATTTAGGTATAACATTTTCTCTTGTTTTATGTGATAAAATCTCACTTTTGTGCGGTAAAAGGTACTTGTTTCTTCATCAAAAGAGTGACATCATAGTGCCGATTTATATTTCTATTGTAGCATATTTATTTCAGATATCAAAAATTAATTAAGTATCTCCTAATCCTATTTATATTGTGGTATTTATTTCCCTCATTCTTAATTGAATATTCTCAAGGCATTTGGCTACTCCATTGACACTGTTTTATGTAACCATATATTGAGGTGTGTGTTTTGGATGTGACTGGTATTGTAAGCTACCCAAGGTACTGTACATGTTCATTTCCAAGGATTGGGATACCCCCCGTGGATTCAAGGAGCCAGCCTAAAGTGAAGGGGAAATGATGCTAAGGTGACAACAATGCGTTTCTCGTGTTGTGTTTATTCCCATTAACTCCTCTACAAAGGATGCTAGTTTGGGTGGTAACAATAAACCATGTGTCACTAAGCTAATTCCAAGCCTTTGAACATGAATCCAAGCTATTCCATCATATCTAGTGCCCGATTCCCTCCTCTAGGATTCAAAATGATCCTCCTCCGAAATAGGACATTCTTTAGGCAAGTGAACCTCTCCATATGGTCATCATGAAGGATGTCCACCAAACTATCAAGAAAACTCCAATGCTTAAGGGAAGGATACTAATCCAACACCTAATTGAGATTGAGTAATCAATGAGAAATAATCTCCATCATGGGCCATCTCCCATGCACCAATCCATCTCGGACTATATGAGCACCGATCATACACTATTTTCCCCAAATCTCATGAAGCACCCCAAACATAGTGTAAACACTTTTAGAGTAACCCCAAAAGCTAGAAGTCCCTCTTTACGAGAATTTTTTTTACACCGACTTCCTCTACAACACCAAACCTGCTACTGCAAATTTGTACATGTTGCATTCCCGAAATCAACCATTGCCCCTTGTAAAGAAACTGTCACTTGCAGGTCAACATAAGTGAATCACTCCACTCTAAAGCACATGTCATGCTCCAAGATTATGTCGTACACAATAGGGGTTCCAAGGTGATGTAGATACATAAGGTATGTCCACATCTATCCATCATATCTTTCAACAAACTCTATCGATCCTCCTAAGAAATGTAATCTATTGGGTCAACTACCCCATGCAAGAACAATATCACAACCTAGGCATCCTTGGGCCAACTCCAAGTCTCCAAACAAGAATGAAAAATATCCCATGCTATCTAGGGATTTATGCGCTCCTAGGATGCACACCACTCCTCCCAAGTAGGGAATTATCTAGGGAAGTAAACCTCTCCATGTGGCCATCATGAAGGACATCCACCAAACTATTAAGATAAATCCAACATCCAAGGGAAGAAAAAAAATCCAACACGTAGTTAAGGTCAAACAATCATTGGCCAAGCTATCTCCATCATGCAAATTCATCACATACCATCTCCCATGTGCCAATCCATCTTTGGCCATACGAGCACTGATTGTACACTATGTATTTCAAATCTCATGAAACACCCCAAACATGGTGTAAACAATTTTGGAGTAACACAAAACACTAACACTTCCTCTTTATGAGTAAAGTATTTACACTTACACCTCTCAACTCCCTTTATAACTCTACCAAACTTGCTACCTACAAATTTGTATCTGCTGCAGTCCTGGAATCAACCATTGTCCTTTGTAAAGAAATTGTCACCCTTGCTATCACAACATCTCTAACCTCCAAAGACTAATCCTCATAATCTTTGAAGACATTGGATGGTGAGTCACCTTCTCATTCCCTTGCTCCATGCATCAAAGTAAGGGACTCTACCCATACTTCCTTTGAAAAATGACATCCTACAAACAAGTGATAAACAAACTCCTCATTTTGTCTACACAACATTCAAATACTAGGCCCTTGTTTGACACTTCTTTTTGCAAGAAATCCCAAGTAGGCACTCTATTGGAGAGATCTAGCCAGAGAAAAATCTTCGTTTTTAGAGCACCTTCGATGTAGTGTTCCTTAAACCTTAAAATTGAAATACAATCAGGGATATAGAGAATATAATTGCAAATTAACTAGAAACAAGAAACAAGAAACAAGAAACAAGAAATAAGAAACAATAAGGTGAAATTTGTAAAATATACCTTTGTATATTAATAACGTGATGACTTTTCACCAAGTAGATCTCCAAATAAACAACACAAGACAAACAATCCACAGTCTCATATCTCTTTAAATACCTTTTCAATAGAAAAATCCCTAACTACTCGTGGTCCCGTCAATATTGGGTAGCAACTACCTAGTGGGCCTTATAAAGTAAACCCTTTAAAATTAAATAACTATCCACTACTATCCAATGATATTTATTCAAAGATGATGGCTACATACAACAATTAACTAACTCCCAGGTAGCCTAAAATAGGGAGGTTAGGGTAGGACTCTAACATGCCCTCCCCCTTCGAAAGAATTATTATGTTCAATTCTAAAGACTCAGGTGATTGTTGCAATATTGTGGTTGGTTCCCATGTGGCATCTTTGGGAAGTATGCATTTTCACTGTATTAGTACTTCAATGATTGTGCATTGACATTATTGACACTCTTTGATATCCAAAACTACTTCCAGATGATTCCAAATGGATCCTTCTTCATCAAGTTTTGGTAAGTTGGTTTTCACCTTGCACGTCAATCCCACAACCTTTTTTAGACAAGACACATGAAACACTGGATACATATTGGAGTGGGATGGAAGAGGTAGTTTGAAGATCACGTGTCCAATGCATTGGATGATCTCATAGGGTCCATAGAACTTGGGTGCTAATTTTTGAGGTGTTTTGTCTTTCAACGATGTTTGTTTATAGGGTTGAAGGTGAAGAAACACCCGATCCCCTGGTACAAAAGAATGTTCGGAGTAATGTTGGTCCAATTGTTGCTTCATTCTATTTTGAGTCATCATCCAATTGTCCTTTAGTATGTAGAGAATGGGTTCTGTAGTGTTGAGTGTGTGATCCACTGCATGAACTTTGGAAGCGTTTGGTAAATATGAAGTGATTGACAATTGTTTTTGGCCATAAACAACAACTTCACATGGGGTCATTTTGGTAGATCCATGATAAGAGGTATTTTACCACCATTATGAGAGGGGAAGACATTGTGCCCATTGGTGTGGTTTTTCATAGGCAAAGCATCTCAAATAAGTTTCTAGGCACTTGTTGACCACTTTAGTTTGAACATCTATTTGGGGGTGGTATGTAGTGGTCATTTTTAGTTGGGTACCCTGTAGTTTAAACATTTTTTTTCCAAAATTTGCTAGTGAAGGAAGGTCCCGATCAGAGACGATGGAAATGGGTATGCCATGTAACTTGAAAATATGATCAAGGAATACTTGGACAATTGAGGAGGGGGTAAATGGATGTGGTAAGGAAAAAATGAGCATATTTGGAGAGATGGTCGACTACCACCATGATCATGGATTTTTTTCCTGCCTTTGAAAGTCCCATTATAAAATACATCATGATGTCAGCCCATATGTGTGTTGGGATCGATAGTAATTGCAATTCTCTTGGTATGTTTATTTCCTCCCCCTGATTTCTTTGGCATGCGTCACAGGTTGCCATAAAATATTGGATGTTGGTTTTCATTCCCTCCCAAAATAACGAGCGCTTAGTTCATTCATATGTTTTATGAAATATAGAATGACATGTTGTAGGTGATGCCATTGGAATTCCTCTAAGATTCTTTGTTTTTAGGAAGAAATATTTACTAGAACAATGAATCTTTTATATCACAATGTATCTAGTTGTCATAGGAGGGTTTAGATATTCCTAAATCCTATGGATGAGTTAAATGATGGTGTCATTTTCCAACCATTCTTGATGGATTTCTTCAAGCCAACTTGAAACGGGTAAAGATAAGGTAAAGAGGGATCCATCCTCCTCAAATTTCCAGGATAAGGCATCAACTACCACATTGTCTTTAACCTTGTTTTAGATAATATCATAATCATACCCTAGTAGTTTGGTGACCCACTTATGCTGCTCTGGTGAGGATAACCTTGTTTGACAAAGTAATTGAGACTATGATGGTCAGTCTTGATCTGGAAATGACACCTTATGAGATATGGATGCCAAGTCTCTATACATGCAGGATGGCCATGATCTCTTTTTCATATGTGGATTGACCCAAATTGTGATCACACAATTGCTTATTGGTGAATACAAAAGGGCACCCTTCTTGCATCAATACTGCTCCAATACCTATACTCGAGGCATCACATTCCAAAACGAAAGTCTTAGTAAAATCTGGCATTGCTAATAATGGAGTTGTACACATGAAATCCTTTAAAGATACTAAGGTATATTTAGTGACTTCACTCCAAAAAAATACCTTATTTTTTAGTAGCAAGGTTAAGGGAGCAACATTTTTTCCATAATTTTTCACAAATTTCCTGTAGTAGCCTATAAGTCCTAAGTGTTACCCCCTAAGGGGTAACTACTTCCAAATACACCCTTTCAAGGGGTGTTGTGTCACTTCTTGCATGAGCTCTCTTGCTTATGTTCTCCAGACTCATACCACTCTTTCAGTTTCCTCCTTCATACAAATGATGGTGCTATCTCATCCATG
>ML801003.1:102989-121417 GCA_009831015.1 Picea engelmannii
AGAGGACCTCCTGAAAGGGAGCTAGTGTTTTCTTTCCTACAACAACTAAGTCTTATTAAGTGGAATGAAAGAGTTAGGATTTGATTGAATTTTCTTAGATTAGAGTTAGGTGCCTACTCCTGCATATATAGTGCATGTGCTTCTTAAGCCTACGAACCTCGGATTGACAAGTTAAATGGTTGGGCAATTACTACAACAGAATGAAACGACAATATTTTCGCCTAACATTTTGGCTCCGTTGTCGGGGAAGCACAATGGATTGAGGTATTAGTTGTTTTTTTTTTCATTTCAATTCATGCAAGTGTGATTAGACATGATCCTAACTCCGAGGTGACATATGAGTAAGGACATGTAGGGTGTAAATTTCAATTTCTGCAAGATTAGTTTAAATTTTTGCAAGTGTGATTTTCAGTTTTTCTTTTATTTTTTATTTGGGTGCAGTAAGAACCCCTTTTCGCAATATGATTTAACAATGAGTTTAAGCTTGGAACAGCTCACTCAGATCCTAGCAAAGGTTGGGATCTCCTCTTCTCTGGAAGAGGAGATATTGACAGCAACTGAAAACTTAATTACTCCTCTAGAGGAAAACGACGAAACAACATACAAGGAACCCTGTACATTTGATGACGAACAATCATGTGAGCAGGAGATCGAGGAGGATAATAAGAAGTTGCGACACGATCTGAGAAGTGAAAACTATGCCTACAAAAGCATTATTGAACGATGGTTTCAAGTAGGTACCAGGTTAGATCCATTTAGTTTTTATTTTTGTTTTGTTAATTTACAGTTTCGACACTTAATTTCGCATGTTTATGTATATTTTTGATCGTCATTTTCAAAATTCACAATGAACATATTCTTATTACTGTTGCGCTTATGGCTACACTGGAAGTTTGATTACACATAATTACTTTCTAAATTCCAATTAAAGTAGAGTAGAGTAGGTTGGTTAGTTTTCAATAAGTATGCTCTCCTCCGTGCTTCGTGCGATCGTGAGGATCAGAAAGTAGGATGACTAAAATCATTTTCAGGAATGAATAAATTGATGATTTGCAAATGCGCTTAAACAATTTCATATTAATTTGCAATTCATTTTGTCTCCATTTTCTAATAAATCTTTTCTCTTTAATTTTATTTGAAATTGTTTTCTTTTTAAGAATAATACAATTGAAAAAAAAATTACAAAATACTTTAAGTTAAAATTAGGATTCCTTTTTATAGGAATAAAAATAAAATACAATTTATTTTTATAATAAAAATAAAATTAAATATTAAAATTGAAAATTAAAATTTAGCTTTTGATTTAATCTTTGTGCTTAACATAGGAATAACACACACACACACACACACACACACACACACATATATATATAATAAAAAACATTAAAAAAATAAAAAATAAAACATTTAAAAGAAAATAGAATAAATAAATGAATAGAATAAAAAAAAAATCTCCCCTCACGTACGAGCATTTGCAGAGAGCCTCGGGCAGACTCACAATTGCAGCTGCGGCCAGGTTTGATCAGTATCACTGAAACAACAACAACAACAACAGAAGAAGAAAACATGGCTCGAAAATTCTGTTGACAAGATAGGCATGGGATCTGCAGATGAAAGTGGTAGGTTCAGTACGAGCAATGGCCAGTTTATGAATATGAACAACGGGGTTCCAGTTGTCTCGCCAGTCCCACGACGGTCCCTGTAATCACAAATGTTAAAGTTGAAACCCCATCATTGCCTGATCATGACTTGTTCAGGAAGAGGAAATTAGGGTTTCTACCGTTGGAGGTCGGCACTCGAGTCCTCTGCAAATGTCGAGACAACAAATTCCACCCTGTCAATATCATCAAGCGTTGCAAGCTACCCAATGGAACAACCAACAACTATGAGTATTACGTCCATTACACCAAATTCAATAAACGACTTGATGAATGGTTGAAGCTTGAGAAACTTGAATTGGACTCTATAGAGACTGATGCCGATGCAAAGGTCGATGACAGGGCAGGAAGCTGAAAATGACCCTCCATCAGAAAAGAAAGATAGATGAAACTCATGTGGAGGGTAATGAAGAGCTTGATGTTTCCAGCCTTCATGATAATTATGAATATGACGATGAGTATTAGCAACAACATCGATGGTGGAGGTGGCCGAGGCGACAATATTAAGGGAAGAATCAGTAATAAAGTTGTCCATGAAAAAAAGGAACAATACTTTTTATTCGCCGTGCATTTTTAACTCATCTCAACCACATGCTTTGCCTTGCCTTGGATTGGATTGTCTTCCTCCAAAACCTCCACATAAATTCTAAGCTTTATGACAAATTGCCGAAAATCCACAAAATCAAGGCAAGGATATTGCACACCAATTAACTACTGATCCTAATAACTGCTCGGACGGAGGCTGTCTCTTTCACAACCTACTGGAATCTAGTAAACTCTACAGAAGCGAAGTTTGGTCCACTATTTGAGCCACTGGTTAAGGAAATAAGACCATCTCCTATAAGCAGTGGTGAGACCCGTTTGAAGATAACCGCCAAGATCTGTGTGCAGCATCATTAGTATCGGTTACTCCCCAAACTATGGTCAATATTCAATGCTGGCAATTTTATAGGGACATATCACAGTCCTCTGGCAACAGATGGCCTCTGTCCTATAGAATGTGTATGATGACAAAGTCCTTCTTCATGTCACTCATTCTAATTTCAAGCACCACATAATGAAATAGGAGATGATGTTAAGGTTTACCCATACGTTGAGTTGAAAATTGAAACAAACATATTTCACCTGGATATTGGGTCAGGTGGATTTGGCAGTGTGTACAAGGGAACCCTCAAGGATGGCACAGTGGTAGCAGTAAAACAACTATCTGCACAATAAAAAAAGGTGTTAAAAAGTTTCTAACTGAGATAGCTACTATCTCTGACGTACAACACGAAAATCTTGTGCAACTTCATGGATGTTGTGCAGAAGGACATCCCATTTTGGTCTATGAGTATATGGAAATAAACAACATTGCTCAAGCCTTACTAGGTTCAGATAACACTAGAATGGATATGGATTGGATAATGCGGGCCAAAAATATGCATGGGAACTGCTCGTGGTCTTTCTTATATTCATGAAGAACTTGTGCCTCACATCGTACACTAGGACATTAAAGCTCGTAATGTACTTCTTGACAGAGATCTTAATCCAAAGATCACAGATTTTGGTCTGGCTAAGCTTTTCCCAGATAATGTTACCCACATTAGTACACGGGTTGTTGGTGCAATTGGTTATTTAGCTCCAGAGTATGCCATGCGTGGTCAGTTGATGAAGAAAGAAGGCTAGCATTGCAGATTTCCCGGAGGTAAGAATTTGGTTTTGAGATTTCGGGATGCATTTTAGTTTTTTATTGTTTTTATTTTATTTATTTATTTATTTATTTTTTTGTTGTTGTATAGTTGTTTTTATTTTTATTTTTAGTATAGTTGTTTATTTTTTATTTTTATTTACTAAAAAAATAATATATATAAACTAGCTAAAATTAAAATAAAGATTTTGTTGGGTTTTGTTAATAATTTTATTTTATTTTATATTTTTTTTGGTTGTTTAATTATAATAATAAAAATAATTTTATTTTAGTTTGTTTTGTTATATAATAATAAAAACTAATAATAATTAAAAAGAAAATTTTAGGTTACACAAAAAAAATGAAAATAAATAAATAAATAACAAAACAAATCATAAAAATTAAAATTGCAAATGGATGTTTTCATCATTCTTGACAACAATAATGTTTTTACGCCTTACGATTTTATGTTAAGCGGTCAATGTTATTTGACAATCTTCATTGTTTGGAATCTCTTTCCTTCTCCATACTGTGGTTGGCATAGGGACATCTTCATTCATATATATGCAATCTCGTGCTTTGTGACCAAGATAATTACATTTGTAGCATACAATATTTTTGTCCATCAATGGGGAAAATGAATTATAACTTTTGTTGACAAATCCACGATTATTTCCATATTTTCTATTTACACCATTCATGTTTGTTGCATATTTGTTCCTTTCATAAATTCTGCAATTAATTGCCTTATGCCCAAAATTTTTGCAAGTATAACAATGACCAAGAAACAAATTTGGATACCTTGGAGTAAGTGACCTTCTTTGTGATGTAGTCCATCTAGGTTCATGATCTACTTTTCTGTAGTTTCCTTCATACTGATTGAATCTTCTTTGATTCCTGAAGGTAGGAGGTCTTCTTGGATGTTCATCTCTTTTGTAATCATTCCTTCTTTATGGTATCCTGGTCCACTTCTCATCAATTCTCTGTGTATCTCTTTCTTCAACCTTCTTGTTGGTATTTGCATCTTTTTTGTATGAATTTTTACCCATGCATCCAAGATGTGTTAAGTCTTTTGGCACTTGAGAGTTTCTTAAGCTCTTCCTCAATGAGACAACTTCTTGTTCAAGTTTCTCACAATCTTCTTCTTTCTTCATCATTTGGACATTCCTTACTTCTCCTATTCTTCTTTCTTCTTCGAGTAGAGTTTTCAAGGAAATGGTTTTTTCTCTTAGTTTCTCAAAGTCTTCTAATTGTTTCTTCAAGCTTACAACTATCTTTTGACAACTACCCAATTCACTTTTTAGTTTTCTATGCGTGTCTTTGAGCTTGCTATTTTCAATCTCAACATGCTTCAAATTTTTAAGGTTCTCATCTTCTTGTTGAATAATTTCTGCTTCATGATTTTCTTATTCTTCACTGGACTTTTCTTCTTCAATGTCATCTCTTTCAATCCTTGGATGAGGACATTCAAATTTAACATGTCCTACTCCTTCACAAGTAAAACAAAAGAACTGACCTCTATTTTCTTCTTTGAAATCTGAGATGCTGTAATTTGCTTCAACTTCTTCTTCTTTTACTTCTTCTCTTGCATAAAGGTATTGTAGCTTGTCCCAAAGCTCTTTTGATTATGCACATGATCCCACCTTGGATTTCACTGAATCTTTCAATCCATCCAGGATGGTATTTATTGCCAATTTGTTGTTCATTTTTTCTTCCTTCTGAGCTGCAGTCTTTTGTTTCTTCAAAGCATTGTATATTGAAGCAACTGAGAACCAAACATCTTCCCCAAGAGATTTCACATAAGTTTCCATTCTATTACTCCAATATTCAAAATTGCTTCCATCAAATGGTGGAATCCCATTTGGAATTTTGTCTTCCATTTCTTCTTAGGATCTTCCTTCCAGTGGTTAAACCGTGTTGAAGGTAACTGGCTCTGATACCAATTGTTGATAATGAGAGGGGGGTGAATCAATATCAAGTACAATTTAGTTTTTTTTTCAACTTATACTTAAACCATTCAATTATATCCAATGATAAATGTACAATAGTATAAGAGTTACATCAATACACAACAATATACCATGCACAATATATGAGAAATAATCAATAGTTATTGTTCAAGGGAAGTAATGCCTTCCAAAGGTAGCTACAGCTTCTAAATGTAAAGGGAGGGATAAACGTCCAAGAGGAAGATACAATCCTCCAATATCAATAGAGGGTTGAACTCTCCATCCTTTCCCCTTCCTTCCACCCAATAATATATGAGATATAATAAAACTTTACATTAAATCATCACCATCAACCAACCATCACATAGAACCTGATAATGCTTCCTGAGACTTCTTCAAATTATGCAATTCTTCAATTGTTGGAATACTCTGATCCTGCATATAATATTAATCAATGTATTCTCTGAAACTTCTCCAAGTTTCACTCATTGAATCCTCCCCAAAAAGAAGTTATAGAGAGTGTGGTAGACCTTGTTCAATTTTGGTTTATTCAAGAGAGTGAACTTGTACAGACTGCCCCACGTTCAATATTTAACATTAGATTCTGAAACTTGCACAAAATAAACTAAAGTCCGTACTCTTTCCAATTAAATTGGTCTCACATCATTTGGATTCTCTATGAAGAAGTTATGACTGTTTTACCTGGAACATCTGTTTATTGACTAGCTTCAGGACTAGTCAAAAACCCTATCTTCCACAGAGTGTATCTCCAAAATTATAGCTAACAAAGAGATGAATTTTTAGCCCAGGTACCTTGATATGTATTCTCAATAACATATCAATTTCACCATCTGAATCATTCTATAAAACAAGTT
Source organism: Picea engelmannii (assembly GCA_009831015.1). Classification (NCBI taxonomy): domain Eukaryota; kingdom Viridiplantae; phylum Streptophyta; class Pinopsida; order Pinales; family Pinaceae; genus Picea; species Picea engelmannii. The sequence continues at coordinate 109,141 of ML801003.1, forward strand.
ATTTAGAAAATGGTAAGATGACCTGTAAATAACATACCTTAGAACACATCACCAAAAGACTTCATCCTCCCTTGAAATCTGGCCTTCTTTACTTCTGATTTCCTCTTAAATTCGACTTGTGTATATCATGAATGTATAATTATATGTATTTATACCATTTATGTCACTTCCTTTTAACATTAGGGCCGACCTGACATTTTCTTATTTTGTAATTCTTTTCTTTAATTATCTTCAGGGCCGACATGTCCTTCCTTCTTCAATTCACTTTGTCATCTTCAAAAATTCATTTCTCCTCAACCATGAGGATCCACGTGACGTGCCACCTACCATTAGAAACAACATGATGTATACTGTCCATACATGTGTGTTTTGTCTTCATGTGCACTGTCCTTCATGTCCAAATACCTTCATCAATATTGTGGTCCAAAACCAATGAATACGGTTGACGTCAATGAAAACAACCAATCTTCCAACATAATACACAAGCACAACAAATAATAAAGGGGGTAGTGTAAGAGAAGGAGAGAGGGAAATTGAAGGGAGTTTGGGCCTTATATGCACATAGGAAAATAATAACTCAAGGAGAGTTCAGATTCCAAGGAGAACATACGAGATGGGAGTTTCGGGCCTGAGAAGATTTCCCTGGTGGTATCATGGCTTGGCATGGGGGTGGACTATTTTCGAAGTTATTTAGCATGCAAAACCTATGGTTGGGTGGAAAGGAGAACACCCACGGTCAATTGGTTGGATACAACTGGTAAACAAATAAGTATTCTATGCACCATGTGTAATTGAGTGAAATGAAAGGTTGGTGCTTGTATATGTATTCTTAAATGATAAACATGTGTTTATGCATCCTATGTGAAAAATAACACATGTATTCATTGTAATGGACTTCCTGAGAAAGGGAAGTGACCTATAATTTAAGGAAAAAATAATAATTCCTGAAAGGAATGAAGTGTTAGGATCTTCTGGAAAGGGAAGATGAACCAGTAGTAAATCCAATGTATAGGAGGTCAGAGAAGGTTGACAAGACCTAGATATCTCCTAATTCATAGGAAAGGAATGTATCTACATAGTTAGAGAGACTTAATCCCTGTAAAATTCCTTGTCTTGAAGAGGAAAGTCTGTATGATACATAAATATTCATTCCAATGATGAAGGGTGGTTACCTTAGCTAGTTTTCTGAGTAAGGTGAAGACCTAGAGGGCCTAGTAAGACCTTGGAAGAGACCTAGAAGAAATCCTAAAAAAAGTTAAGTTTGAGATCAGATTGTCTTCCTGAAAGAAACCCATGTTGTAATCTTGAAGGAATTACAACAATTAAATCAACGTGGTGAAGAGATCCTAGCCCTTCGTCAGAGGGCGTAGTCATTAGAGTGCCTAGGAGCAAGGTTGTGTAAGACTCCGACATGAGAGGATATGGATCAATAGGAGTCGTTGGATCCATTAGAGAAAAGTCTCGGTGAATCCTGGACCATTGATTTTGATCACAAGTTGTTCATAGTGCGTGGCCGTCGGAGTGTGTGAGGTTGAGGAGAGAATATGACAAGGAAGACATCGATTTATAGACAGTCTATATCTATCGAAGGATTAGAGGTATATAAATCCCAACCATTGGTCAGGGGATGAGCCATCGAAGCATTCTAGTGATTGGATGTAGTGCGGCTTCGACGGAGGGAACTTTGAGAGAGAACTAGAGTCATCGATCTCTCAGAGGTGATCCCCATGGGTTACGACCATTGGAACCGGTATGTTCCATTCCAAGGCAAGGGAGCTTGGAACTATTAACTGCAGTGAAGTTATGAACTCCGAGTAGACCTTGACCATTGGATGAAGTGAACAAGGATCGTTAGATCCATTGGAGCGCTTCGGTTCGAAGTGATGTGTGAATTTGGAGAGGGTGCATTCCAATGGGAAAAAATTCAAGAAGGAATTTGTGTCCTTGATCAAGGAGCAGGAGAGAGACCTTAGTCGTAGATCTTTGTTTAAGCTCAGGAGGGAATTTAGCATTCAATGTTCCGATAGGGAAAGGTTCTAATGTTCCCTCATAAGCTGGGAGCAGAGGAGGATGATGTCACCCAACCAATGCATAAGGGACATGTGTAAGTACTCGAATAGAAGAGCCAAGTGTTTGACGATGACTTGTACACCACGTCGGTCCACAAGGGAGGTCCATGTTTCAAGTGGTGATTACAACACATGTCATGGTGATATGGAATTTTAAGGAACTCGTTTGTGATGCAATATGAGTGCCACCTCTCAAGACAAGTGGCAGGTACATGGTGGAAACTGTGGCCAAGGTGGTAGGCGAGTGGATAGATATTCATTGTTCATCAGAGGGAATTTCCATCAAGATGTCTGAGTGTGGGGTTGCTAGAGGACTCCAATGAGAAGAACTCTGAGAGGAGATATGGGCTGTATATTGACGAATAAGCGAGATTCAATCTCAACCATGGATTTTTGTGGGCCCCACTTGTTCACCTAACATGAGAATGACGAGGCGAATGTTAACCATCAAGCAGGTAAAGACCCTGATGCATTTAGAGTCGTCATTTAATCAACCTTATGGTTGTTAGATTTGATGAAGGGAGTGCCCTCAGAGTGGACCTGTCAAAATGGTTTGAGTCATTGGAATGGGTGAACTTAGAAGGGAGGGACTTCAAGGAGGAATGAGGTTCATCGATCATGAAGATGGTGAGAGTCATTCAAATTCATAGATCTTCATGGGCCCCACTTAAGCTAAGTGCAACAAGAGTGTAAAAGGGTCATCAACCATCGTGCGAGTTAGAGACTCTGAAGTAATCAAAGCTATAGAATTCCCAACTTCAAGGACTGTTAGATCTGTCAGAGTGTACATTGATCAGAGTGTGTCAGTCGAAGTGGAACATGATTGTGATGGAGAAAACTCCAATGGCAACATAATGTACCGAGTGAATCTGAGTAGTCGTTTTGGAGGGTCAATGGGCCAAGTGGCAGGCACCACGTCAATGTCGCGTCAGAAGGAACATGTGATAGGGAGCCACGTGCTAGTGAGGTGGATTTTGACCAATGAAGTCCTAAGGAACTTTAGATGACTATAAATTTTGATCCAGAGCCTGATTTTAAGTATGATGGTAGTCGTTGGAAAGCTCTTGAAGAGAAGAAGACGATGGTTCTCTCAAGAATAGGCTTTGAGATGGTTGAGGAAAAGTAATATTTTAATACCCCATCCATTAAAAAGGTACTTAGGGGGTTGGGTGTCTTACATATGAGCTGGGGGTAGTCTCTACAAGGGGGCTAGGGAAAGTGGTGAATAAAGGTCTCTTGGGTTGTGCATTGATCACTATCTCAACTTATTTATCTTTGTCACAAGCTTCCAACCATCTGTTTGGTTGCTACATCATTAAGTGGGCTCAAATTACTTCCTTGAGACCACCGATGAAACATTCTTTAAAAAATGAATCAAATAGGCCCTCTATGTGGATTGGATATTAATCAAAGATGGTAATATAGTTCCTAACTATGCCAGTTTGGTGTAATTTTTTCAAGTGTCCCAAATGGTGAGTGTCACATTGAAAATGACCATAAATTCTTTTCACAAACTAGGTCTAGGAAATGTAGCCTTTATAAGCCTTCTTATATAATTTCCACCACAACCATTGTTCACATCCAAATATAAGACCCCCACTTTTATTTTGTGTTGTCATTAGTAATGCCACAAAGAGAGAAATAATGTTTCATTTGATTAACCCAATCCGAGGGGTTGGACCCATCTAATTTTTTCATGTTGACCTTTGGAAAACGATACCATGAATTTTGATCCCGAAAGTGTGGAAAGTGGTTATATTGAAACAATGTGTGTATGGATTTCATGTCTTGGGTTGGGAATTCCTCCTTGATTGGGTCAATGTTTGGATCTAGTACCTTGATATTCAAGTGGTCATTTAACAATTTCAAAAAGTCGCTATATAGTTTCATTATTTCATTCATAACATTGAGTGTAGCCTCAATATCAATGACCTAACTATCTAGATCTTGGAGCTGAGCGAGTTGGGTTTGTTATTGGTTCTTCGAGTTGTCCATGTTTCTAGTTTGAACCATGGGACCACCAAAGATTTTGTGGAAGTGTTGTTTTTCAGTTATCTCACCATGATCAATGGCTTGAAAGGATTCTATTTAGATATACCTCGAATCATTGTATTGTTGGGTCCAAGAAAAAATGGTTACTTGAGAGGGAGATCCAAGCGATCAACACAATGTTAGGAATCTTTTGAGATAGAGAGCGATATCCAAGCGATTAACACAACATCAAGAATATTTTGAGATAGTTCTCCCGAAATGGTGTTGGCAGAACCCGACCTTTTTTTTCTTGGGTACTAATCATATGGGAGTATTACTCCCAATTGATTATTATGCAGTGAAAGAATCTCCAAATTCCTTTTGGATGAAAATATGTAGTAATTTTGTTGGTTGTTTGTAGAAGCTACATTTTACGGGGTCCTCGAGATATAGGAGTGTAAGATGCTATAGTTCTTTGAAATACTTGTGGGGTCCAAAGTAGCAATGGGTCCAATATATCATGGCACTAACTAAAGAGGATCAATTGTGCCCTTGGTTGTATGACCTGACTACCCATGCACTAAGGAGTGATCTCCTCAAGTGCTATTTTCAGTGTACTATTGCAACAAGATGGTCGATCTATTGATATAGAGTTGGTTTCAGGTATACTTAAGGGAATTTTTATATACCCAAGGGTACGTGTAAGTGAGATTTGATATTAAAGTGTTTTCTAATGTGACACTACTTGAAGGGGTACCAATAGGTGTTACAAGGGTTTCCAACAAAGTGATTCCACTTGTATTTCTTACATGTATTCTTCCACAACTACAATTTTACCCACTGAATGATAGATCATTATGTTATTTAAAGATGTTAGAATACATCTCTAGCCTAAAAATATTTCTACTAAAATTTGTAGGCATGCTCTCTTAGGAAAGAGATTTGATACCACTTGTAGTGTTCCTTAACCCTTAATATTGAAACACAACAAGATATACAAAGAATATAATTGAAAACCAACCAGAAACAAGAAACAATAAGATGAAATCTGTAAAAGATACCCTTATATATGAATAATTCGAAGAAGGAAAACAATGTTCACTTGCCTCTTAAGGTGGGGAGACCTTTCACTGAGCAGAGATTTAAATACACAATAGAGGACAAACATTCCATGGTATCCTATATCTTTAAATAAATTTTCAATAAAAAAAATCCTAACTACTTGTTGTGCCATCACTTATGGGTACCAACTACTCAGTGGGCCTTATAAAGTGGACATTTTTACATTAAATAACTATTCACTAATATCCAATGGGACAAGTTATTCAAAGAGGATGACCACATACAACAATAAACTAACTCCTAGGAATCTTAAAGTAGGCAGGTTAGGATAGTCCCCTCCCATTTCATCTTCCAAATTAGATGCCACCACCATTCTTTTTCCATTCTCAAATCCTTTGCAAATAGTGATGCATAATGGAGTCCAAAAATATACGTTCCAAAATATGGATTATACCACAAAAGTTCATCCTCTTATATCTTCAATTTTATAGCATTGTTGATGAGAATTTAAGTATACACATTACATTCTTGGGCCATGTTACCTTCTAGCCCTAGATCATACACTGTATTCAATTCTTCTCACCACGAGTTTGCTTGGACAATTGTGGAGTTTTCACCAATAGTATGTATGTTTTGTTTATGAAGTTGATCTCACAATTCCAAGGACAATAAATAGTTTCCTTTTGCTCCTACCCCCTATTTTGTACCCACTGTCACTTTCCTTCCTGTTGAAGTTTTTACTTATACAACTAGAAGTTACGGTTCTTCTTTATTATTATAATCATTTAGCACATTAGATGCATAAATAAGATCATTGAAAGAGAGACAATCACAGAAACAATAGAGACAGACAGATTATCCTGGGAAACCTCATGGGGGGAAAACCCAACAAAAACTTCCTCAATATAAATAAAACAAAGACCGAACATAAGATCCTTCCCTACTCCTTCCCTAGGAAGAGTAGCACACTATTCAACCAAGAAATAGCAAGACATAGACCAAAATCCCTCCTTGACGTCACCCCCAATTGCAAAAACTAATCCTCCAAGACTTGCGCACTTCTTCATAGTTGTAGAGCTAGTGTGATGAGTGTGTTCAAATGAGACACCATACTCACATATAAATACAAGTTGTGAGGTGGCTCTAGGGTTGTGACTCTTCACTTGGTGGAGCTGACTTCTCCTAGAAGTGGCTAAAACCACTTTGCAATTACTAGGGGATGACTTTACAAATACCACCATACAAATACATGTTGATCAATCCACAATAGGGGATTTTATCTTGTACAAGACCCGACTTGATCAATCCAAAAAAAGGGGATTTGATCTATACAATAATGACTCAAATATAAGTAGAATATTCTTTGAAGTTACAATAATTCAACACTCCCCCTTAACAAGAAGGGTATTCTACTGACAACATTAATAACAACTGACCGAAATCAATACATCATCAAGGGGAGGGGCAATTTCTTCATCATTGGGAATATTGTCGGTCATATATATAGGTCATCAAAATTTTTTCTCATCATCAACATCAGTAGAAACTGAACATCATCATCGTCATCTACAACGTGGAGCTGGTGTAACATCATCATCATAAACAACATGAAGCTAGAACATCAACATCAACAACACAAAGATGGAACAAAAATATCATCAACAACACATAGCTGGAACATCAACATCATCAACAACATGAAGCTGGAACAACAACATCATCAACAACATGAAGCTGGAACATCTATGGTACTCTGACAAACCATCCTTACCGGACCTTCGAGATCTGGCCAGGAATCATAATATTCCCTAAGATATAAAATCCTAACAAGCTACCATGTGGTACTCTGATAGACCATACTTACCGGACCTTCAGGATTTGCCCAAGAATCATACGATTCCCTAGTATATAAAATCCTAACTGAGATACCACAAATGAACACAACTGACATATACATGCACAAGTACTCTGACATATTGTGCTTACCATACCTTCAGGATCTATCTAGGGATAATCGGTCCCCTAGGATATAAAATCCTAACTGAGCTACCTGTTGTTGGTCAGGATACCATAGTATCATCACTATCATTCCCCCTTTCAAGGAATGTCCTTTTGGACAACACCAATCTTGTCTCTGAAGTATTCAAACTTCACACAAGATAGAGGCTTAGTCAACATATTTGCAACCTAATCATCTGTGCCAAACTATTGGAACTTTACAAATCCCTTCTGCATCATGTCACGAATGTAGTGGTACCAAATCTCTATGTGCTTCAACTTATTATGGAACATTGGGTTATTTGTCATCTTTATACAACTCTGGTTATCACATAAGATCACTGTAGCATCCATCTCCAGATCAAACAAACCTGTCAACAAATTTCGAAGCCATATGGCTTCACAACTGGCAGAACATGATGCAATGTAATCCGCTTCTGCCATGCTGTGAGAAATAATGGATTGCTTCCTACTTTTCCATGAAGTCATGGCTGACCATGAATTGAAACAACATCCTGAATTGCTCTTTCTGTCTGAAGCACTTCCAGCCCAATCTGAATCAGTATAACCATACAGTCTGAAGTCATGATCTCCAGTATAACAAAGACCATAATCCAACGTACCCTTAAGGTGTCTCATCACATTCTTTGTAGCTAAAAGGTGAACACATCTAGGCTCCACCAAATACTGACTCAAGATGTTCACAACAAAGCATATATCTGGCCTGGTATTCGTCAGATACATCAACAAACCAATAATATGTCTGTATAGAGTAGCATCAACTATTTCTGACAAAGTATCAACCAATAACTTGAGATTCGTCTCCATAGGAGTGGACGTGGCTCTATAATCCATCATGTCAAATCTCTTCATAATTTCCACATCATACTTTCCTTGATTAAGGAAAATATCTTCCGGGCTCTGCCATACTTCAATACCTAAGAAATAGTGCATCGTGCCTAGGTCCTTCATTTCAAATTCAATGACAAGCTTCTTCTTACAATCTGTGATGAGCTTTTCTTCATCTGTCAAGAATAAGTCATCCACATATAGAAGCAACATCCACAATATTGAAGTAAAGGTTGGATCATATTTACTCTTGGTAAAGCCCAAGCTCATCATAAAAATATCAATCCTTCCATACCAAGCTCTTGGAGCTTGATTCAAACCATGCAAAGCCTTGTTCAACTTGCGGACATGAGTCTTCCTGTCCTATACTTCGAACCAAAATTTTCACATAAACTGGTACACTTTCTCAGCTGCAACTCAATACACACAATCATGTGCTATCTCTATGTGCTTTCTGTAAAGCACTATCCGTCTCACTGCCTGAGAGTATGTCCTCTACTCTCTCTGCAACTGTTTCTTATATAACTCGGACTCTGCACCTACAATTGCTATTTCTGAAGCTGAGAATGATTACTCTTTTCTCACTGTAGCTACTGAACTATGAGAGTAACTCCTCTACTCTATTACAAAAACTACTGCATCTGAAACTGAGAGTGGCTCAATAATTGATACTCAAAGTATCTCTTCGTCTTTCATGGAGGTAACTCTATCTGTTGTATTCATGTCTCCATGGCCCGACTCATGTGCCGCACCAACTGGCACTGGAGATAACTCAATCTCAAATACAAAGATTTTCATACCTGCTCCCCCTGGATCTCATACCGTGTCAGCTTATTTTAATGAATCATGTTATTTTTATATATACTTTTCTGATTAATGGAGAAAGTGTCTCATCATAGTCTTCTCCCTATTACTGGGAGAATCCTTTGGACACAAATCAAGATTTGTATTTTTATATGCAACATGCTTGATCTGGTAGATCAATCTTGGAAGTCACCACTAACTTTTCTTCTTGTCTCAAGGAAAAAATTGTATCCCAATCCTGCTGATTGGCTTCCTCCTCCGTCATTGAACCAAGTGAATCTTCTCATGATATTTCATGTATCCTAGAGGTATCTGAAGCCACGATCTAGTCTTCTCAACTCATGGCATCTTTCTGCCAGTCCTGGAAGATGTCTCTTTTCCCCATCTAATCCTTTCTGAGATCAGGGTTATTCTGAGTCTTGATTTCTTCCGAGTCTACAAAAACTTCATAGTCTATGTAGGATATACTTGTTGAATACCAAGTCTTAATATGAAAAGTTGAGTCATACTTCAAATGAATTCTACTTCCTGTCAAGGTGGCTTCATTATCCATTGACCAAGTCTATTGTGATTTCTATTCTAATGTTCGGTCATCTTTGGATCCTTCTGATCCTTACAAGCCATCTCCATATCAGATACTCTATATCTCAAAAGTAGTTATTCTTCTTCAGTACATGGATGTATATGGTCATATATACAACTTGGATAGTCTGCTCCATATCTCATCTAATATGTTGCCTCCTGCAACCGCCACTATATCTCCCCCAAGGTTATCACTTGTGACCTACCCATAAGAAGAACAACAAGGGAGAAACAATAGAGAAGGATACTACTATTTATAATAATAATAAAAACAATAGTGAGAAAGATCATCACAGTATCTCCTTCAGAGATATCACTTGTGACCTGCCTATAACAAGGGTAAAAAGTAAGAAATACAATAATAGGAAATGAGAGCAACACTCTTCTAGTGTTGTGATCAATCATTCCTCCATGGTAACCTGGAAAAAAAACAAGAAGTTTCTCCTAGAAGAGATATTAGTTATATCTAGTAAATGATTACAATAAGAATTTATCTCAATAGTGATAACATGCTACCAGGTATTCAATAATAAAACTTTTCAAAGATTGCTATCACAACTATAGTGTTTAGCAATTATCAAACTTGATATGTGTAAATTTGAATCTTATCAATTTAATCAATCAAACCTAGAACCTGGAGTCTTTGTCCTCAAGAATGAGAGTTGTTTCTTTTCTTCTAAGTCTCCTTCACTCAAGATGACAAGTAATCTCTTCAACCTATCCTCTGTACTAAGATAATATGCCTTATTGACATAAATCTGAGTTAGAGAATAAACTCTATAATCCCAACCTTAATCAATATAATACTTTTGAATTTAATTTTGACCAATGGCTAGTATGATAGTCATAACTTCAATTGATCAAAATACAACCTATATGTTCATAAGATTACAATAATGCCATAACAAGTAGAGACATATCAAAGTAATCAAACCTGGGGTGCATAGTTTCTTTGAATGTGCTGGATCCGAGATCCTTCTAGATCTCTGATTTTTGTTTAGACGAAATATCCTTTCTCCTACAAATACCCTTTAAAATAATGATACAGTTTAAACATATGTAAGTACATACCTCTGACAACATTGGTAGGTAATGGCACCATTTGACAACAACGGAAATCAATAACAAACCTTTAAAACTTCAAAGGTGCTGCAATTTGTAATCTAAAGGTAGCTGAAGATTTTCTGGGGTAAGGTGCACTAGGACAATAAAAATCAGTCCCAACACTTCATAAAATCTTTCACTGCAACTGGTATTGCAATTGGCGCTGCAACTGGCATGAAGGAACTGGCACAAAGGAATTAGCATTGCAACTGCAACTGATATTGCAATTAAAATTGATACTGATACTGCAACTGCAACTGATACTACAACTACAATTGCATCTGGTACTGCAACTTCAACTACAACTTAGGGTTTTATGAGAAAACCCTAATTTCTCAAACTTCAAATTTCAAAATTTTGATCCAGGGACTAGATGCATCCTCTTAGGGCGAGTTCCTAGGTGTGGTTACTTTCTCTAATGTCCTCCTCAAACAAGGAAAATGTCACACTTAGGGTTTATGCATAAACCCTAATTTTGCAACAACTACAATACTGAAACTGAATCTTAGAGAGGGTGTGTTGAAGCTAGCCACTTCTTATAAACTATGATTTGGTCTCTTTTAGGCCTGCTCTGATACCATGTTCAAGTTTTTACTGATACAACTAGCAGTTATAGTTCTTCTTTATTATTATAATAATTTAGCACATTAGTTGTATAAATTAGATCATTGAAAGAGAGGCAATCACATAAATAATAGAGACACAAATATTATCCCGGGAAACCCTCATGGGCGAGAAAACCCAACATAAAATTCCTCAGTATAAAGAGACCAAAGACTGAACATAAGATCCTTCTCTACTCCTTCACTAGGAAGAGTAGCACACTATTTAACCAAGAAATACCAATACATAGACCAAGATCCCTCCTTGATGTCACCCCCAGTTGTGTTAGAACCCTAAATTGCACCACACATGCTTACCTGGCATCTGGCCAACTCATATCCCTTCTTTGCCAAAAAACTACTGAACAACTCTTCTAAAAACTCCATTTTTAAAAAGAAAACTCTAGCAGGCTCACTACAGCCCGCGGGCCCCGCAAGCAGGCCCACTATAGCCCGCGGGGGCCCCGCTAGCAGGCCCACTACAGCCCGCGGGGGCCCCGCTAGCAGACCCACTACAACCCGCGGGTGCCTTCAGAATCACAAAAAACGGAAAGTTGCCGACGGAACGAGAAGCTTTTGGTCAGTTAACTAGAACTCTCCGCCATGCATGGCCGAGAGTTCGTCTAAAACCCTAGCTCCTTCTAGCCTATAAAAGGAGGGGTAGGGGTACTATTCAAGGGAGGAAAAATCATAGCAAAGAAACTCTGCCAAATTGCCAAATCAGTTTTGTCCCAACCCTTTAGCCTTGCCTCAAGCTTTAGGAGGAATTCATGCAGTAGCAGTTGGAGGACAAAAGAAGAGGAGGAGCCCAGGATCAGGATCGAGGAACGGTGGCCGATCTCAGAAATCATTGTAAGTTGGTTCATATTGAGATTAATGAAAAAGATACTTTTCGCGTCCCGAATACATGAGTCTCATCTATGTTATTTGATTTATGTTTTATCTCTAACCCCCTAGTAGATCAGTAGCATGCATGCGTAGTTTTGTCTTGATTGCAGGAAGCTTTGTGGAAGGAGCAACAACAGCAAGGAAATAACAACTCAACGGAGGATCTACTTCAACCGTCGATAAAAAGGTTAGTTCATTCTTCCCCTGTTTGCCTGAGAAAAGGGGTTGAGGTTTTGGGTAGAAGGTTAAAAGTTAAATCTTGAGGGTCATGATCTGCGTATAAGTTTAGAGCCCTAGCTTATTAGTCCGTAGGGTAGAATACCCCACAACAGAATTGGCGACTCCACT
>ML801003.1:129687-160814 GCA_009831015.1 Picea engelmannii
AGAGGAGGAGCCCAGGATCAGGATCGAGGAACGGTGGCCGATCTCAGAAATCATTGTAAGTTGGTTCATATTGAGATTAATGAAAAAGATACTTTTCCCGTCCCGAATACATGAGTCTCATCTATGTTATTTGATTTATGTTTGATCTCTAACCCCCTAGTAGATCAGTAGCATGCATGCGTAGTTTTGTCTTGATTGCAGGAAGCTTTGTGGAAGGAGCAGCAGCAGCAAGGAAATAACAACTCAACGGAGGATCTACTTCAACCGTCGATAAAAAGGTTAGTTCATTCTTCCCGTGTTTGCCTGAGAAAAGGGGTTGAGGTTTTGGGTAGAAGGTTAAAAGTTAAATCTTGAGGGTCATGATCTGCGTATAAGTTTAGAGCCCTAGCTTATTAGTCCATAGGGTAGAATACCCCACAACAAGTTGCAATAGCTACTCCTCCAAGACTTGCACACTTATTCATAACTGTAGAGCTACTGTGATGAGTGTGTTCAAATGAGACACCATCCTCACATATAAATACAATTTGTGAGGTGGTGCTAGGGTTGTGACTCTTCACTTGGTGGGGCCGACTTCTCCCAGAAGTGGAGAAAACCACTTTACAATTACTAGGGGCCAACTTTACAAATACCACCATACAACTACATGTTGACCAATCCACAAAAGGGGATTTTATCTTATACAAGACCTATTTGATAAATGCAAAAAAATGGGATTTTATCTATACAATAATGACTCAAATATAAGTAGAATATTCTTTGACGTTACAATAATTCAACACTTCCATCCATGATTTTGCAAACTAACCAAGAACATGTTAAGTGAAATGGTTCCAATAAAGCCTTCCACACAATTGATCAAAGACAAATTCGGGTAGAACTATAGATCTATGATAGTTGGGTTCCTCTTTTCTTCATCATATTGGAGGAAGGAAAGGTTTTCAATTGGGCTTCCATCCTATCTCATGCACTAACCGATGCCATTTTGTGCTTGTACCCTTTAAACATTGCATGTGCTATAAATACATTCCCTGGGATGGGATGGAGATGAGATGCCAAATGTTCCTTTGTTCAATTATATTTCTAGGATCTTTGGGAATATACGTACATGCAACACTACTCGAAGATATGTGATCATTTCTTTGCTCCTTTGTACAAATCAATTTTCTACAAACAATGTTCGAGGTTTTCCGAGGAAGTTGTCTAAGTTATAGATAAGTTTGGATATTGGTATCTAGAAAAGGTGGGCATAGTACAAAAAAACCTCTACAAGAAGCTACAATACTTCCAATGCCAATACCAGGAAGTATTTTCCCTCTCTAATAGACTAAAGGACTAGAAAATAAGATAGGAGTGATGACATAGAAGTTTTGATCTCCTGATACAATGGAAACACACTTATGAACATTCTCCTTTGAATATTCCTAGAATGAATGACACAAACATCCTCATAAATGAATTAGGTCTTGGATTCTAGAAATATATTTGTAGAAAATTTAATGGGGATATATAATATGTATCGAATGAATGTGAGAAACTTTGGCAAGTTGTAGAGAAAATCTTAGAGAAATTCCATCTACCTTCTTTTAGAGTTGATGGTGAAATTTTTACCCAATTTGAAGTCATGTTAGCATTAGGAGAAGGATAGAGACAAGAGAGCCATACAATAGAACATATTCTCAACATTAGTAAGGAGATAATCAAAGAGTAGATCACTACTCCAGCTAAAGAAATAAACTTAATGAAGGTATTTATAGTGAAGTTAGAGAATACTTTAGATAAAGTGTAGCATAGCTTAGCTCTCTATTGAGCCCTAGTCAAACAACATAACTATCCATGTTCTCATGAAATCCAAAATATTTATGAGGCTTGCAAATAATATTTCAAAAATAAAACAAATGTAGAGGGGAAATCTTCCGGGAATGTAGGGAATATGAAGAGTTAGGGAGTTAAAGCCTTTCAACTTCCTATGCTTGATTTTTTGTATAAAAAATATGAATACAAGGAAGAATGGGATTTTTTTCTTAACAATGTAATGGGAATTCATGTTAATTAAGAAGCCTTGTTGGCCATATTTTTGTGGAAAATTCTAGTGTTATCTACTAATTTGGACTACTCTTTGCTACTAATGGCTATATGAAATAATTAAGATTTGATATTACAACTATAGACTTGTCTTATTCTTGTTACTCTTATTCCTTTAATATATTGTGCTAACAAAATGGATAACAAAATGGACACATAGCTATAACTTTTTAGTTACAATTATAGATTTCTATCAATTATTGTAAGTTATCTAGAAATTCTTGCAATCTTTAATCATGTGAATTATTTCTTTCTTATTGTTGCATTTATTTTTGTTCTTTATATATTTATCTATCCTTATAATTTCATATCTAGGATAAATTACATTAGTTTAGGTGTAGGACTACACTCTCGAGTTACATCTTTCATTTTGACTTTAAAATTAAAATGATAAAATAATAAATGGAAACCATGTCATAAATTGGAGGGTTTGTTAATTTCTATAGAGAAAGGTCTATTGGTCACTTTCCCCAAGTAAACTGCGTGGTTGATGAAGGGATTTCATCCATGTCAACATTTTGGTTTTAGGAGGAGGGCACACCCTTATGGATAATAACATAAATTACTTACGACATGGATTTTTCGGAAATATAAATAGTTGTAATTACCACATAGACAACCAAAAATTGAAGATGAATTTTAAGCCTTTTGAATTCCAAATCTAGAACCTAAATTTCAAGACACTGAGGTTGATTTTGAAAACCAAGAACCCTCCCAAACTAAAATCCAAATCAAATCTAATCCCATAGTTGAAGACCAGTTCATTATCCCAACTCGAGAATATCAGGCTTTTTGGTGTCTTACCAATGCTTATTCTTGTCAAATCAATGAGTTACTTGTTGTACATCAATTTTGCTGATATAACATATTCTATAGGATTCTTTGATTGAATGAGAATCCTAGTTGGATTTGTTTCATACCCTCTTGAGGAAGTCCCTAAACCCTTGAACCAAATTCCCCTTACCCTTGGTCCTAATCCTTTAGCAAGCTCTTCAAGCTTAGCCCCAAACTTTGAATCTACAGTATAGTGCACATTAGAATTTGTCTGGAATTTGTTTCCTTGTGGTTGGAAACTTAAAACCAACCTACTTGGTTAGCAGGGGATGCTTTGGCCTTGTAGGGATAGCTTCATGACTTGCCCAAACATGAAGACCATTTGTTGCCCAAATTCAACCCAAACAAATCAGACCCACTAGAAGATCGCATTAAGAAATTTATACTTGTTATTAGATTAATGAATGTGAAACACGAAGATGCGGTTTTCCACCTGTTTCCATATAATTTCTAAAACAAGGATACTACTTGGTATTTTATTTTTTCCAGTGGGGTATATTACTAGTTAAAATGATTTTGAAACAACATTTTGTCAAATTAGTGAGCTACATGTTGTACATTAATTATGCCAATATAATAGTTTCTGTAGGATTGTTTCATTGAATGAGAAGCCTAGTTGACTTGGTTTCACAAAATCTTGAGTAAGTCCCTAAACCCTTGAACCAAGTTACCCTTACCCTCAGTCCTGTTATCATAGAATTTGTACTTGTGCAAATCCCTCCACAAGATGTAAATCTTGCGTAACAACTAGAAGTACTTTGTCACTATTACCTAGGCAAGTACTTCCCTCATTTTAGTGAAGGAAAGAGGTCCAACACAAGGGAGAATTACCTAGTGATCTCAAGGGATGCTATAGCAAGCAAAGGCTAGGTCTACGAAAGATGGAGGGTAAAATGATTTGTACAAGGTAATTGGTTAACCTATGTGAGACAAGAAACATTCCAATGCACATAATAGTCAATTATCAAGTTATATGACCTTCCAATCACCTTTAGACACTATATATGAATAAAAACTAAGTGGTATTGCAAAATTGCAGTAGTAAACTAATGTATACCAACAATAAGTAATTTTCAACAACAACAAGAAAATTAGCCCAGAAAATTAACAATTATATCCTAGAATTTAGCCTTCGTCAAGTAGAACAATATCCAATTGCTAGACAATGTTTTTGAGCAAGTTTTTCCACAATATTAAGTAAATATTTAACAATAGATATAAACCCTAATGGCCATAACATTCATTTATAACAACAACAAGATCAACAATGATTCTTCAAACTATTAGAGTGTGATTGGCTTGCCAATGATGTCATAAAGCTAAACTGAGAGAGAGAGAGAGAGAGAGAGAGAGAGAGAGAGAGAGAGCTAATGCTAGGGTTTATGTTAGGATCCGATCCTAATCCCTCTTCATGGATAATTAGTTAGTATGATATTTTTTCTATGTAATAAAGGCCGACATTAGTAAATAAGGCCTATTAAATAAAGGAGAATAAGTCAATGTAAGAAGACCTAATAGAAGCTTCCGCTTCTAGAAATATATTCCTCTAGAAGTTTCCTTGGAAGATAGAATTAATATAAATAAGTGTAGGAGGTATTGAATAGTTTGTTTTGGGAATTATTGTAATAGAGCACTACTCTGCTGAAGGTTCCCCCCTCAAAGAGGCAAGTGAACATCGTTTCCTATCAATAAAGGTATTATTTTGGTGTTGTGGTTTCATCTATTGTGTTGTTTCATTGTTATTATTTGCAATATTTTTGTTTCCAGTTATTATAATAGATCTGGTACCTTACCAATGGTATCAGAGAACTTTCCTTGGCAGAAAATTGTGGGTTATTTTTTTCAATCTAGAGATGTATTCCAACATCTTAAAGCTACATAATTTTTTTGTTCATTGCATAAATCCATGCTCGAGGAAGCATACATGCAGGAACTACAAGTGGTACTTAAGCGCACATTGTTGGCCACCCTTGTAACCCCTTTTGACACCCCTTCTAGTGATAGCGCATCAGACAACACCTGTATATGAATCAACCTAGATATCCTGAATCCTTCCATAGATAAACCGACTGGTCACGTGACTTCTATAGTGCCACCGAGAAAATCACTCGGGAAGATAATCTCTAGTACCTGAGTAGTTAGGTAGTATGGCTAAGGGCATGTTCTAGTCTCCTTAGTTAGTGCCCTAAGATATTGGATTGAGTACTATAGTTGGAATCCACACGTATATCAGAGAGCTATAGCATCGGGAAAACCCTTGTTTGTAGAAACCCTAAATACCCTAACCCTTGAGATGGAAACATAAACAAACCAGAAAATATATATTGTCGTGCAACTTTACCTCCTACATTCTGGTTGTGAAATTACTACACATTTATTCCTGTTCAAGATTTGGGCCTTTCAACACTGCAATATTCTTCATATCATAATATAACTCTGTAGGAGCAAAAACAAAAGCCTCTATCATGTCGACACCATTATTTGAGCCCTATCCCATTAGATGCCTCTCTTAGCCTTGATCACGATCATACCTATCATTTTTCAGCCAATTTGTTTTTCCAGTGGACCCGACCCCCTTCCAACCGCCTTATTTTTGACTTACCCCATTGGATTACCTTCATCACCCTGATCATCATGATACCCTTCACCCATGATGCCTTTTTGTGTGGTCCCACCCAATTATCCGTCTCGACATCTCATTTTCTCCCTAAGCCTCCATAATGCCTACTACCCACTCTCATAACTAAGAAGACCTGGAGACTAAGGTGTCCAACCTAGAAAAAAAATTTGACTCCCTCCACACAAATGTCCAAGCCACCCTCGACAAGAAATTCAAGGATATGGAACACCTCCTTAAGGGTAAGAATGTTGAGCCCACTCCAGAGGACCTTCACTCTTCCCATTACGAGCATACTCATTCTTTCCTCTCTCCTTGGGGTTCTCCACATTCTTGGACTAAGGTGCCCAAAGTTGACATGCATAAATTTGATGGATCCAACCCAATAGGTTGGGTTTCTCAAATGGAACAATACTTCTCCTTCCATGATATTCAGGATGATGAGACCAAACTCCATGTAGGGGTTCTGTACTTAGATCAAGAATGATGGTAGTGGTGGCAGTGGCATAAGAAATGTTATCCAAGACTACCCACTTGGAACATGTTCACCAAATTAGTTTGTGCCTGTTTTGATCGGGAATATCATTTTTTGGGAAGGCTCACTAAGTTACACCAAACTGGCCTAGTATCAGACTTCATCATGGCATTCGAATTGAGGGCTTATCTGATGAATTTTTTCTTGAATGTTTTCTTAGTGGCTTAAAGGACACTATCAGGTCTCATGTGAGCATGCATATTCCTACTACCTGGTTGTAGGGATGCCAATTATCACTGGAAAAATATACCATTCTTCAATCCCCACCGATGAGGGTTGCATTCACCACCCATCCTCTCCCATGGGATAACCCAACTCTGAAAAAAACCTTGAAGGTCCAAAATGTATCTCTAGTAGAAATGGCGGAACGTCACAAGCAAGGAATTTGCTATTACTGTGATGAAAAGTATTCCCCAAGACATAAATGTCGAGAACAAAATTTCTTCCATATTGATGCATCAACTTCCAATTCCCATCCATACATATCATCAGATGAGGCTCCTGACCAAGAGGAAGCACAAATCAATTTCCACCTCGACAATTCAGTTGCAACCCCTGTGGAACCAGAGGAACTTGTCATATCTCTTCATGCTCTTTCGAGTATTTCGGCCCCACAAAAATTGAATATCAAGGGCTACATCAAGCATAGGTCGGTCATGGTGTTGATTAATAGCGGTAGCACCCATAATTTTATTCACCGCAGGCTCGCTGAGGAGCTCCATTGCTTTGTCTGCCTAGTTTCTAATTTTCAAATCCTCATCGTAAGTGATGGTACAATGAAGTGTGGGGGCCCCTATGAGAATGTCAAACTCCAAATGGGTGATTAAAATCTAAAAACACACATGTTCTCTATTTCCATGGGTGGATGTGACATTGCATTGGGTGTGGAATAACTTCGCACCCTGGGATCGATTACAATGGACTATCAAGATTTATATATGAGCTTCACCCAAGAGGCTCACACCTATACCCTACGAGGCCTCCAAGCTAGTTACCCTGAAATCATCAACTCTCACGGGATGGAAACATTGTTTAAGAAAGGCCACCATGGTGTGATTTATCAATTTCATGCCATCTAGGTCATCAATTAGGCCTCTCCTAAAGTTCCTCCTAGCCTGCAACTAATATTGGATAAGTACCCAAAGGTATTTGAGCTTCCAACAGACTTACCTCCCTCCAAGTGTGAGCATGATCATAACATCCCTCTCCTTCTGGGAAATAAATCCCCTAATGTATGTCCCTAGAGGTATCCATTTGCCAAAAAACTGGAATAGAAAATATAGTACAAGAATTACTGGAGGCGGGGGTAATTCGACCCAGTACTAACCCATATTCTTCCCTAGTAGTGATGGTATTAAAGAAAGAAGGTGCTTGGCGCATGTGTCTAGATTTGCGTGCCCTGAATAAACTACCATCAAGGATAAGTTTCCCATTCATGTCATTGATGATCTGTTGGATGAACTCTATGGTGCCTGTTTCTTGACAAAATTAAACCTTGGCTCTGGCTATCACCATATCCGAATGAAGGAGGCAGATATTCCGAAGACAACGTTTAGAACTCATGAAGGTCATTATGAATTCTTGGTCATGCCTTTTGGACTTTTCAATGCCCCATCCACCTTCGAAAGTCTCATGAATAAACTCTTGAAACATTATCTTTAGAAGTTTGTCCTGGTTTTCTTTGATGACATCCTCATTTACAATCACACTTGGGATACCCATCTTGTCCATGTGTAAAAAGTCCTTCATTTGTTGCAGGACAACCAATTGCTTGTCAAAAATACCAAATGTTCCTTTGGTGCCAACGAAGTGGAATACTTGTGACACATTGTGGGTTGATAAGGGGTAAGAGTGGACCCCAAAAAGATACAAGCTATGTAGGATTGGCCGTGACCCACAACCTTAAAGTGCCTACGAGGTTTCCTCAGTATCACAGGATATTACAGGAAATTTGTCCACCATTATGGAAAATTTTCTAATCCCTTGACTGACCTTCTTAAGAAGAATGAATTTCACTGGAAACCTATTGTCGAGCAAGTGTTCATAGATTTAAAGCGGGCCATGTGCACTACTCCAGTCTTAGCAGCTCCTGACTTCAACAAAAAAAATTGTGGTAGAATTGGATCCTTTCGGCACTGGTATTAGTGCAATGCTCACACAATATGGTCAACCTCTGGCCTTTACTAACCAGGTACTAAGTGGCTGTAATTTGGGAAGATCTAGGTGTTATCACTGGAATTTCGTCCACAAATGGTTACATGAAACCAACATCTTCAAAACACCCATTAGTTCACTCATGGACCAAAAATGCATTTCCAAAAGTTCCAAAACTATACAACCAGTTATAAAATCAGCATGTGCTAAGACTACATGGGGAGTACGTGCACATGCACCATCCATAAATGAAATAAAAGTTCACATGCACACAATGTGAGACTGTGGATGCAAAAAACCGTGCACCCCTCAGACCGACACATTTATGATATTGGTCGGCCTTCCACCCACTTTTGGTTCAGCTTGCAAGTCGATTTGACACCCAAATATCGACTGAATTCGATTGGGGGGTTGTTCAAAGACCTAAGGGTGCCCTAAAGGGTCCCTTGTTCACACTAAGAACCGGTTGCATAATGCCTCAAAGCTATGCTATAAAAAGAAGCCATGGGTGCACTATATTTATAAGGAATTCATTTGTATTGTTATGTTGCTTATATTCTCTTGGATAATCCTCTTTTCTCATCAAGAGTATACAAGCACCATTTCATTTAGCCATTCATATCACATCTTTAGTGAATGTGCTTTGGATTCTCTTCACCATTTCATTCTAGTTTGTTACTTGTAAGAAGAGCTCAATATTTGGGGGTCCAAGAGCCCTCCCTTGGAGGAGGAGGGGACACATATATATCCATTTCTCTTTGGTGTTTTCCCACTAATACAATCCTATCCATTGGTGGCATGAGTGTTGTTTATTTGTGATTTAAATGTTCTTATGCACTCTAGTTTAGTTTCTTTTATTATTATTAGCTTAGTTCTTTGTTTATCCTTTATGCTTGACGTTTCTAACTCTTTCATTCACTGTTTTCTTGCCTAGATAACCCAACTGGGCTTGTAAGCATCCCTATTTTTCTCATTCAAGTGACAAAAGGGGTGCAACAGATTAGCGACTCCGTTAGGGAAAGGTATCAATTTCCTCCCCCATTTTGGTAATTTAAGCTCTTCTTTTTGTTTATTTAACTTGCAGGAACCACAACTGGCCCAAGCTGACCTGCAAAAAAGCCAAATTCAAAGCTGAGCTAAGAGAATTTCATCCGAAATTTTCTTCACGGCCATGTAACAGAAGTGCGCGGGTTTTTTGACCCACAGGCGTATCTTCAGTGCACGTGTGCTCAACCCACTATTCTGTTTATCACATTCTGTGCACCAACGCCAAAGGATCATTTTTTAATTGCGCATTGGCGGCACATGCACCTCTGTCTACTCTCACCTCTGTCTACTCTGTGACCCATGCATCTGCTAAGAAATTCACACATTGTAAGGGTTTTTGTGATTTTTGGAGGGCCCATAGCCTTCTCAAGCTTGATTCTATGCAAATTGTAATATTCACCACACTTAGATTCCATCTCCACATGAAGGGATAGTCAAAACATAGGCACTTAGGGGGTTAAAATCATTATTTTTCCTCTTTTTGTTTTCATTTTTCCAAATTGATGGCTAGCTTTGATTAAAGTTAAGTTGGAGTCATTCTATATCACATATAAAACTTGCATTGGGACCAAAAAATGGATATCAATCGTTGAGTATGCTCTTCTCTCGCACCCCAAAGCGATCTTGAGAATCAAAAAAGCGATTGAGGGAAAATTTTATCTCCCTTAAAAGACAAAATCTTTAGGAGAGGACAACAGTCCCCTTGGGACCCCTCTTAGTTTATTGTTCAAACACATCTTGAGATTGTAATGGGCCCATACATGCCCACATGCTACAAAGATAGTGTTGGCGTTGGAAGTCACTCCTGGATTGCAATAGGAGCAGAGCCCGACACCCATCAATTTATGTCACGATTTGTTTATAGAGGGTGATCAAGTGGAAGAAAACTCGGAACAATATCGTTCTAACTCCGAAACTAGGCTGGGCATGCACAGGTAGGTGAGGTCTTAGTTAAACTTCAGACAGTGAGTTGTAGTAAGGGTGAGTAGGAGGAAGACTTCTGTAAGGAAAAGCTGAGGGCTGCTGTAGGCATCGAGATTCTAACAACCTGTAGAAGAAAAACTTGAACGTAAGAACTTCTTACGCTCAAATGTAGGCAACACTGGAGAATATAATGGTGTTACAATAAATACTTTATCTTAACACAGTCACAGTAATTCACGTGAATCAGTCGATCATGAACTCTCTCAGTATGAGATGAAACTAGATGGGATAAGAAAGTTGTCTGTTATAAACAAGAAATCTCACATACAGATACATAACCAGAGAACTAGAGCATCCATTAAAACTTTACAATCGAGAGATTTTCTCTACCATTGATACCTACAAAAAATGGAAAAAATGCCTACATATACTTGGGACTGACTTCGGCACTGAGAACATGATCACATCATGAGTTCAATGCTTGACGTCGAGGAGCTTCTCTGTCAGGAGGCGCATGTAGACGTTGGGCAGAATGCCCATGCAGTCATTTGTCAGATGAAATCTCTGTCAGGATGGACTGACAGTCTGCCTCTATGCTTGGTCCTTTCCTGGCCTTCTATTTATGGAAGGAGATGATGTCTAACCACCACCAACTACCTTAATAACTGCTTTTCTCAGAATGGCCTAGTCAACTATGCATCTGCAGGACGTGGTAGTCTGGCTTCTGTTGCTTCGTTGAACTGCTATGAGGGGACCCAAATGGTGGATTTGTGGATGAGACCCGACGAGGAGGATGAGGTGGTGTGGTGACACCAGATGATAAATGCCATGGGGTATGGATAGGGCACAGGTGGAATTTTTAAGGAGCGCGGGGTTCAGGTGGGTGAGAGAGGCATAGTGGAGGACATATGGTGGAAGGTGGTGAAGTGGGCGATGGAGACATGGCAAGAGGTGGGGGCCAACGAGCTTAGGAGGCGCCACGGGAGCAAAGGGGGCTACGCTGAAAACCACTGCATTCTGGACCGTAGATATGGGCGCGCAAATCCTGGCCGCCTAGATCTGCCCACTCCTTAATTTCATGCACCGAGATTCTTTCCTAATGGACGACTGAGACTGCTCCATGATCAACGGTTGGATTGGATTTTAAAGACTGACGACCACAATTATTTTTCCATTTGAAAAACTCTGGCCCTGCACGCTTTCTTTCTTTAGTCATACTTCATACAAACCTGGCGCTAGGATTGTGGGCCCAGCACTAAAATCTCTTTTTCATTTTGCGACTCGCGAGTTCATGGGTCAAAGACCCTCGACTCCTCTTTTCCAAACTCCCGATACTCGAGATGGCGATATGGGTCTGGTTCCTTTCCTTTTCAGCACCCTCCACATGTAACCATCAGCCAGTGCTTAAGTACTAGCGCCTCTCACAACTCGCGACCTCGCGAGTTGGAGTGTCGAACTTTGGCATTCTCCCCTTGTGAAGTCCCGAGAGGCGATGACCCCTTTCCTTTCCACAATTCTCACGACTCACAATCTCGCGCAACCAAAGGATATGGTCCACCCTCTGAACCCACGAACCCCGAGTTCAATAAATAATACCACGCTTGAACTGATCGTGATCAATGACCCTCGTAACTTCGTGAGTTCTCCACGGAGAATTCCAACCATTTGCTTCCTTGAAAACTTATGTGCTATACTTGGCGCGACTTGGTTGACTGCAATTACCCACCGACCATTGCTCTGCTCCGTCGATGGATCCTTGCTGGTGAAAACAAAATGCCTGCTTGATTTTAAGCCCAAAAAAGAACTTCTTCTATGTGTTGCGCTTGGCGCTCATGACCGCGCCCTTTGAATAAAATGAAAATGGGGTTTTTAAACCCCATTTCTTCGCATTTTACACCAAGGTCCTAAAAATCGGAGAGAAACANCCTACAAGAAATATCGCCAACAGATAGGATAGTGTTGAAATTTACATTCTTAGAATACATCACTAGGGAAGTTTAAAGGTTTTGTAACGGGCCCATACATGCCCACATGTCCACAATCTAGGATAGTTGTTGAAGCTTTCTTAGATTAAATCACACTAGGGAGTTAAAGGATTAGTAAGGACCCATATGTCCACATGCTATTTCTCTAGGGACTTTAAAATTACACAAGGTTGTACCAATGGAATTTAGTTAATTAGGTAATCAAGACTTGTAAGGACCACACAAAGTACACATGCAACAAGGTGACACCTAATTTATTAAAAATTTGGCACACTTTCATTTTTTCACACACAAAGTTACTACTCACTCACATAGTTTTCATCCCGAAACGTGGAGGTTGAAGTAAGTTTCCTCCAAAGGGATTCCAAAACACCCCACCCCTTTTCTTGACGAAACTATCCACTCCCACTTAATTTCAACGAGATTGGCTCACACCCTCGATCTCTCAAACAACCACATATAATGTTTTTCTAAAAACTCAATAATTTTCCTCCACAGGAGGTGCCAAAAGAATTTTTTTAGTCTAGGTAGGATCTTAGGGATAGGCATCCAAATAACTCCCTATTATATGGTTCTCACATCTTCAAACAGTAGAATTTGTCAAATAGGGAACTTTAAAATCCTCCAAGTCAAGTGTTCCTAACACCATAAGGCAGGGAGATACCCATGAAGGGTCGAAGGCCGAGGTCCAGTTGTTCTATGCGTTCCCCCTTGAGGCACCCACCTCTTGGATGGGATCCATCCCGTGACCCATTTCATAGGTTGAAAATCTAAATGCCGCACTTTGACCAAGGTACATAGTGAACAAATTTTAGGACATCTACCCAGGTGGAAATTGTGGGTTGCAATTGCACCTTGATCGGATTTTGTGTGGCTATTGGGAAATATCGCCAGTTCTTTCAGGATATGCACCCTCTACCTCTCATTATAACTAATTACTTCATCCTTCACTAGTTCTTCTTCCGGTGGCTTCAGACCCCACTGTTGAGTGCTATTGGAAGGTCCAGTGCTATTTGAGAGGAAGGACGTTACATCTTTTAGGACATGAGTTTTTGTTTTTCTTTGTTCTCCCAAGTGGAAAAAAACCACCTACCCACATATATTCCTTTGTATCAATTGATTTATGTATGATGCTATTGTGATTACATGTGATTGTGAATTATATTGTGAAGGTCCAAAAATGATAAAGATTCTTGTTCATTTCTTTGCTCTCATCACCATTCGCACACATCCACTTTGCTAGTCGGACATCATAGGGGACCCATAGAATCCCCGTCGTTCTAGGTGCTTGCTAAATCTCCCTCCCATTCTAGGGGAAGTTCTTAGTATTTCCAACTCATCGACTCCACCTTCTCACACTCCTATGAGTGCTACTATCTTAGGATCTGCTTTGCTCGGTTCCACTTTAATTGGGTCCACTTCCCAAGATCAACCATCCACCCACATTCCTATACAAGGAAGCATAGGGCATAGTTCTTCCCTGGGAGGAAGCACAACCCCACCTAGCCCCCCTCACGGGTCAGGGATACACATCACTCACACCATGGCCAGAACAAACCCTCTTTCGAGGTCAGGCACACAAAACATTCCCACCATGGCTGGAACTAATCTTCCACCACAACACCAGATGCCATACTTGGCTTCCCTCAACATACCGGATCTGACTAAGCTCACCAACAATCCTATATTGCATGACCCCACATGGCCTGCCATGCCTACCAAACTCCCTTTAGACATTCCCAAGTTTGAAGGAAAAGCAGGAGACGACCCAACCAACCATATCATGACCTTCCACTTATGGTGCTCTTCAAACAACATCATGGACGACTCTGTCCGATTGAGGTTATTTCAACACACACTCACTAGCCCATCAACCAAATGGTATGTAGAAGAAAAATCGGGGTCCCATACGACCTTTGAATCTTTGGCCAAAGCATTTTTGACCTTCTTTCAACTCCCAATCTGTCATGACAATGGTCTCGAACTACTCTCAGAGTTTAAACAAACCTTCGCTACACACATTGTCGACCACATTCATAAATGGAGTCAACAACGTAGTTTATGCAAAGCAGAAGCCACCAAACAACAATGCCTTATTGGTTTCTCAAATCACTTGTTTCCTTTCTTTCCAAAGATGTGGCCGCCGCCTTCCCCGAATCGGAAGAAGAAGCCATCAACAAGGCCCAACAATTTGAACTCATTTATTCATAGTTAGGATATTTATATATAGTACTACCTGATGCCCTAAGACCCGTGCCATTTGGCCAAGACAAGCCTGGGATGTCTCACACAACAGATGGATTGATTGGTACCACTACACACCACAATTCACACCCTTAACAACCACATATGTATGAAACACCTCAATATCCACTGGCATATGGTGGACCCCCTTATTACCCTCCTCCCCCTTATCAACAACCATACCCCATGACCTTTCCTCCACCCATCAGCGAACCACCGCCGACATCCACAATACGCCCATCGACCCAACCAAGTTCTGGTACCCCCTCTACCTCTGCTTACACCCTAAGCACTAGTGAAAGTGCCACACATTCCTATGCACCCTATGGATCATTACCACAGAATAATCTATACTTTCCATTTCCTGGTCCTCCCCAACCCATTGTTTCTCCACAAGGACAACCGCACGCTTGGTTTAATTTTGTTCAGCCCTCTCCCATTCAACAATATCAAAATTTTGAACAACAGAATACGGCTAATCCCACCCATCAGTCAAACAATTCCAAAAAGAATGGAAAAAACTGAAACAATAATAATCTCGGACCAGGAGAAAACCAGAACCACCCCCAACAGAACCAACCTACCGGGGGAAACCAGAATCAGGGGAACCAAAACCCTCAGGGGGGAAATAACAACAAACTCCAAGGGAAGAACACCAAAAATATTCGGACAAACTTCCCTTACGCCCTTTGTGGTGAGTATGGCCATTATAATCACCATTTCCCTCAAATTGTTGACTTCAAACAGATGAAAGATTCTGGAAGTGGACCACATCCCCTAGCACTGTCTGCCCCCAAGTAGGCCCCACAACAATATGTACAACAACCACCCCTTGTCGTACTACAAAACCCTATTCCACACCAAGGGGTGATGAACACCCAACATAAGATGCATCCAACCCCACCACAAATGGGTCAGTATCCAAACCACGATACTCCTATTGATCGCACTATCCTCCTCACTAGCGAGGAGGAAGTCCTTCTACAAAAGCGCAGTCGTTAATACAACGCACCCTTTGACCCTACTCCCACTACCTTGGAATCCACCCCAGTCACAACTGGCCCACCTTTGATGATCCCTCACCCTAATACCGACACACTCCTCCATATTCCTCATATCCCATTACGACAGAATGTCACCAACTCTTAGGCTAGGGTGGCCCACAATTATAGTCTGGTCGATGACTTGGCACAATCCCTCGCTGCCATGTCAGTCTTAGAAGTTATTCAAACCTCTCCTACTCAACGAAAGTCATTACTTTCTGCTTTGGGGGAGGTCGACCCTGCCGATACTTGACTCATCACCTTTGATCTCTATAGTGGGGAACCTCGTCTCCCCACTTTGGTCACTTTCCAAATACTGGTTAAAATCCAAAACATCACAGTTCACCACTGCATTATTGATGAAGGTTCATCCACATGCATCATGTATGAAACCGTCTGGTAGAAAATTGTCTCTCTTGATCTCATACCATCTGCCATTACTCTGAGGTTTTATGATGGATGACCCTCCTCTCCCGAGGGACTCTTTCAAAATGCCCCCGTTGAACTCAGAGGAAAAACTATCCTCATTGACATTGAAGTTATCGATGCTCCGCTCGACTACAACATCTTGTTCGGACGTAGCTACATGTCTGTGATGAAGGTTGTGGCCTCTTCTTTGTTTTGCAAAATGATGTTCCCCCACAACGGGAGGATCGTTACTATTGACCAAGTGTCACATTACGAGCCCAACCCTTCCTCCAACATCGATAACATCTTACCTCTCGTTCACACTAATCCTGAGACCTACCCACTCATTGAGATGGGTCCCAGAATTTTCAAAGACCCATCCTTTCTAGGGACATACCATGAAGCACCTCCACTCATACATCCCTCATCACAAGTATGTGTCATCTCATCCAATGGAACATAAACTGGAGATACCCTTCCTCCCACAGAGGCTTCATTACTATCTGACGTCCCAGTAGTCATAGAGCTCCTTCCTCAGGAATCCCTTGAGAATCCTCCAACTCCCCCTGTTCCTGATTATACCCTCCCCCAAGGCCAAATTCTAGTTTGGGAGATAGTTCCCCAAGCCATCATCCAAATCCCCTTCTTTTTTCCCCCACCGGGTGTACAAGCTTTCCAGGTAGCTGCAATGCTTACCCTTCCCAAAATGGTGTCGAGAATCCTAGTATAGTATCTACATCCACCATAGATGGTCCCTCAACCATCCCTCCCTCCCCAAACAGAAGGAATCCTGATGCAGATTCCAATACTTACCCCCACCATCCCACCCAGACCCCCACTTGCTAGCACCCCTGCTACAGCTGGGGGCAGATGAAAGAAGAAATAGCCCACCACTTCACCCCCACCACGAGTTCAGCCTCCTTGTGTGTTATGCGAGAAATATGGATACCCCACTAATAAGTGCTCATCTCTCCCCGAGATACGCAATTTAATTCAACTCCCGCGGGCACCGATGCCACTCGTCACTTCCTCCAATGCTACCACTACGCCCACTAACATAGGTAGCAAAGGCTTGCGAACCAAATTCGCATGTGCCATCTACTCTAAGTATGGACATTACACCCACCATTGCCCGACATTACCTCAATTCCAGCAGACTCTAATGGTCATTCGCTAGAGATTCCAGTAAGAACCTCCTCCATCCGCATCATCTCAAACACATGTCACTGACATCCACTATGTCATTACCTTGGTCAATGAACGTATGAGATTTCCTTTCTCTCTATGTGAATCACTTGATCATTTCACATATCAATGTCGTATGATCATTGAATACAGGCATCGCCAAATGACCCTTATTCAAAACCATACAAACCCCCCTCCAACAGAACCAATGCGTACCCCTACCCCATCACTTGATGTGGTCCATATCTTCTTGATGAAACCCGAGGCACTCCCTACTCCCCCATGGTTTTTGGATGATTTATATGAGGATTTGCCCCAATTCTCCAATTCATTTCCCCACAGAAATTCTATGATTGACTACCATGTTCAACCCATAGTATCTTGATATTTGGTTCATGTCGAGTGAACCATTGCAACCCCCTTGTGTCACCCTCCCTACCTCTTCACTACCCGAAGACAACCACGCAGTGACCGTCACCAATGTTGTTCCCTTGGACCCACTATATTCTCGATAGTTCCACGACGACGAAGATATCCTCAAGGAATTAACTACCCCTGATTTCCCATGGGATCCACTCCATCACTGAGCACTCTTTCTCTCACAAGACGCCTTTGCGCCTCTTAGAAAAAACTCCATATACACAATCAAATCCAAAGATTTTATCCCATCAGGGCATATAGAATGGTTCAATCACCCTATCCCTGCCCCCGACTCTTTTGAGGAAGGTAATATGGCGAACATCTCCCCCATTGTCAAAATTGATATTTCCATCAAACCTAGCATCATAGAGGAAATCACCATCGGCGCCACATGATCCCCTGAAGAACTCATCGCTTACAAATCTCTCTTCCAGGAATACTGGGACATTTTTGCCTGGTCATACATAGAGATGCCCGGCCTCGATCCCTCTATTGTCGAACATTGTATAGACACATGGCCTGATATTACCCCTGTACGACAAAAGAAACTTCCATTACACCCATCCAAAGTAGTAGCCATCAAAGCCGAGATTGAAAAATTACATGTTGCAGGGTTCATATACCCCATCGCATATACGTCATGGGTCTCCAACCCTGTCCCGGTGAACAAAAAACTAGGCACTATCTGCATCTCAATCACGCATGTCCCAAAGAAAAATTTCCAACAACCTTTATCGATCAGATTATCGATGATTGTGTTGGCCACGAGGCTTTGTTCTTCATGGATGGTTTCTATGGCTACAACCAAATCCAGATCCACCCAGTCGATCAATACAAAACCACATTCACTACCCCTTGGGGTACCTTTGCATATCGTGTCATGCCTTTCACCCTCAAGAACGCTGGAGCCACTTTCCAATGTGCCATGACATACATTTTCCATGATCTGGCTCAAATCATTCTCGCCTACTTGGATGATCTCACCGCTCGATCCAAGAAATGCACTCAACACCTGTATAACTTATCCATTGTATTTCACAGGTGTTGTCGATACAATATTTGCTTAAATCCTCTCAAGTGCATTTTATGCGTTACCACTGGACGCCTCCTTGGGTTCATCGTCTCCCAACATGGCATCACAGTCGACCCCCTCAAGGTCCAAGCCATCACGGAAATCCCCCCACCACAGAATTTACACCAATTGCAGAGCCTGCAAGGCAAAGCTAACTTTTTACGCCTCTTTGTCCCCGATTATGCTACTCGGGCACATGGTTTCCTTCACCTCTTACATCATGATATCCCATTCCAATGGACAAAAATGCCCAATCTACTTTCAACGATATTAAATCAGCACTCTTCAATGCCCCATTGATTAGTCCGCCTGACTATGATCACGACTATATCCTCTACTTATCGGCCTCATCCATCTCAGTAGCATGAGTTCTAGTCCAGATAGGGAATGATGACCGTGAGCATGTCATTTACTACATTAGTAAAAATCTTTTAGGACCACCCTTGAAATACAATCATGAAGATAAATTCGCCCTTGTAGTTGTCCTCGCAGTCCAGAAGTTGCACCATTACATTTTGCTTCGAACTACCAAATTCGTAGCAGATTCCAACCCAATGAAATACTTTCTCAGTCGTTGGCAAATCAACAACAAATTTGCTCGATGGATCGTCATCCTTCAGGAGTACGACCTCGAATTTTCTGCACCCAAGAGAAAGAAAGCCCTCATCCTTGCTGAACTCGTTACGACATTTCCTTCCGATACTACCAACTCTCCTATCAATACCAACTTCCCTGACGAACATCTCTTTTTCATCCCTTTGGATAACCCTTGGTACGACGATCTCCTCATCTACCTATGAACATAGAAGTTCAGAAACCACCTCTCTAGGGATGATCGTCGACGTATTCAACACCAGGCCCCCTGATACCTCCTTATCGACGGTATATTATATCGACGAGGGGTCGAAACCATACTTCGTCGATCTTTGACCATTGACGAAGCCGATAGAGTATTGAATGACTTCCACAACGGCGCATGAGGTGGCCACCTCTCAAGGATGTCTACTGCCCAGAAAATCATTCGAGTAGGCTATTTTTGGCCCACATTGTTTCATGACTTCATCCACGTTGTGAAGCGATGTGACAAATGTTAGCTATATGCCAACAAAGTAAGAGAACCACCTGCTCTTCTCCACCCATTCATTACTATAGGCCCCTTTTTCAAATGGGGCATAGACTTTATGAATTGCAACCCTCCATCTAGTAATGGAAATAAATACATCATCATTGCAGTCGATTATTTTATCAAATGCGTTGAATCCATGCCCACTTTTAACAACACCGCTGACATTGCAATATGTTTTTTATTTAACCACGTCATCTTCTGCTTTGGAGTTCCCCTATAGTTAGTCTCTGATCATAGGAAACACTTCAAAAATGAGATTTTCGTTGAACTCTCCTCCAGGTTAGGCTTCTCCCACGATTTTTCCTCCCCATACTACCCTCAGTCCAACGGACAGGTAGAGGCGGTCAACAAGGTCCACAAGACCATGTTACAGTGCACGGTAAACAAACATAAGACCAATTGGCACCTTATGTTGTTTTCCGCACTGTGGGCTTATCACATAGCAGTTAAAACTACCACTGGTTTCACACCATTTCATCTAGTCCATGGGGTCGAGGCCACTCTCCCTATCGAATGCGAGATCCCCACATTATGCACCACTATTGCTCTATTACCCGACACTACTCCGATGGAACAATGTTTGCTGAACTTAGCATCCCTGGATGAATATCGTCGATCTTCATTACAAAACAATGAGGCAGCTAAAAAATGGTCGAAGGCCACCTTTGATCACCATGTCAACCTTCAGTCATTCAATGAAGGAGACCTCGTCCTTTCTTACGATATTTCTCACGATACCTTCAGCCATGGCAAGTTCGAATCGTTATGGCATGGACCTTATATCATCCAACATTGCCTCACTAAAGGCGCATACATCCTGGTCTCCCCCGAAGGCCACCCACTAAAGGAACCCGTCAACGGGTTGTACTTAAAGAAATTTTATGCCTGAGCATAGCTATGCTACACTAGGATTTTTCTTTTTGTAAATTTTTTAGTCTTCTTTTTGTCAGTATCATGCATCTAATCCATCATTGGTGTTATTGACAGATGCCTCCTCCATCGAACTTCCACATTGGTTATGCCGATGGAGCTAGCCGTTGGACACAGAGCCTTGCTTCGACCGCTTGGTCCCTCTATACCCCCTCGCATGAACTGCTCCACTCCAGAGGCATATACCTGGGCTCATCTACCAACAACCAAGTAGAATGCACAGTTGTCATTGGCCTCATTGCTGAGGCCAATCACCACCATATTTGTCACCTTAGCGTCTTCCTAGATTCCCAACTTGTTGTCCTCCAGCTCAATAATGTGTACCGTGTACGCGATCCATGCCTTTTCCGCAAATACCTGCAAGCTAGACTTTTATCTCGACATTTTGATTCAATCACATTCACACATATTCCACGACAATACAATCAAATAGCAGATAATATGGATAACCTAGTATTATATTGGCATTTATCCCATCAAGTTACCATTACACATACATAACTCATCACAAGTTTGTCATAGCATATAGATTAGACATCATCAAAAGCAATAAAAAACATCAAACACATGTGAACATCACAAAGATCCCAAAATGTATATCCATATATATACTGGTCAATGTGTCATCAATGTTTACAACAAAAAATATAATACATCAAAGTACAAACATTCGTAGGTACATGACCATCTCACTCCTATAAATACAAAACTATTGCCACTGCACCATATACAAAATCGGCTCGCAAGCCTTTATAAATACAAAAATCCATATAACAAGGAACTCATGGTGCCTCTAGAGCACCACCACTCGGTCCTCCCTCTGGTGGAGGTACCCCACCAACTATCGGTCCCTTAGGCCCTGGGGGAAACCACCCAGTCATAGTTGCTCCCCCTACAGCTGCTCTGCAGATCATAATCCACAACTTTGTCGGAATACCAAGACACTGCCCCAGAACCCCCTCATCCAGGATACGCACCCACATACCCTCGGACATTCCCTGAAGCACCGTCTCTAATTGGTGGCAAAAATCCCCAAACTCTCCACCGGCCCCAGCCAGAGGAGCATGTGACAACCCTGCACCTAGGTCATCATAGTGACGTCTCCTGACTGTTCTATCATCATCAACAGGCCTCGCCCCAACATCCTCTCTTCGTCGTCTCTCCCCTACCCACGGTGGTCTCATCAGCTCTTGACGAGCCGATGCCCTAATCAACTCCATCTCATGCCCACGAGGCCCCACATCTGCACACATCACAAAAAAATGATAGCATCAACATCCATCCATACATAAAATATATGCTATACTATCTAACATATCAAAACATCAAATATGACATCATACCTCTGTGGTCGAACACCTCTCCCAGGGGTAGCACCATATCCGAACCATCCTGAAAGTCCAACCCAAAATATGGATATTGAAGTATGATTTGTGGCATCTGACACCACACCTGTGCAACCTCGGCCGTGAAATAGTGGCCACCCTCCCCACCACCATGACAAACCAAGATCGTCGCCCACCACCTCAGTCGCGGCTCTCGCACACCAAGTGCACCCATAAGCACTCTAGGGCGCAACATCGACACCCTCTCCAAGAACCACGCTACCAAGATGGACCCAAAGGAAAACTCCCTCAAGTCAGTATCTCGACACTTATCAAGCTTCCCTACCATCTTGGCATGGAGCATCAACCCCTAGGAAAAATGCTCACCCGCCAATGCCCTCTGCATAACCCTCAGCTGACCCCCACTGATCTACTGAGCCGCGAGAGACCCATAGACTCTTACAATCATCGCTGCCACACAATGATGCACAAGGGAATCCATTGCCCCAATACTCACCATGAATCCTAACATAAAGTTATCCCCCGAACAATACCTCCGGGCTAAGACAACCAACTGCCCATCCTCGAGTAACACGGGCTCCGCCAGTAACGGGGTTCCCCGAAAAGGGAGCCCCATTAGAAAATATACATCCTCCACTGTAGTGAAGGCCAGCTGCTCACCCTGCACCATGAAGCAATGCAAATCCAGACTCCACATCCCAATCAAGAACTACAATAGGTATTCTTGAGCCCACACTAGCAAACACTAAAAAAACTTCAACATCCCACAAGCTGCCAAAGTATCCAGGACCGCCAGATCCTCATCCCTCACTCCCTCCTTCAGGCATGCCCAATATCTCTCCCTCCAATGAATTGACATTGTCCCAATGGTCACCTGCATCCACATATACAGTACTTGATCAGCCATCACAACCCATAAAAACATGAAAATCTCCAAAAAAGATAAATTTTTACACCCATCTGCTTTTCCTCAAAGGTGCGACATTTTTTCCCACAGGCACGCACCTGTTTATCCCACAGTCATGCACTCATGCACGATTGTTGGCCATACAGGGCCGCACCCATGTGCCCCTGTCATACATACAGACACGTATCATAACACACCTTTTCAATACACACACATGCGCAATTGTTAGGAACACAACCGTGCATGCATGCGTTGTTGTGATCCGAACAAATGTGCATTACATGCATGCCTTTTTTTCCTCTTCGAGCACCCCCATTTGTAGCTCTCCAAATTACAGTCGCACACTTGTGCATGCAAATATTTTGATCGCCCGCGCACTGGGGGGCCCACACTCACAAAATCCCCTGTACGGTCATCCGTACAACCCCTGCCCAAAAAAGAAATCCTAACTACTATGCAGGAGGATCTGACCACTAACCTGCCACTCAAGGATCCTGAATCGGCTAGCTCGATCTCCCGGAATCTCCAAATCCTCCTCAAATATCTCGTCTTGTCACTCTGGCAGCAGGTACAAATGAGGTGGAAATATGGGCCCTACAGCTATATTATATAGTCCCTTTTGCCAAACTTCCATACTCCATTTCGGGAGCTCCGAACGTCCATTTTCTGATCCATCTTCAACCATGGGACCAAGATCTCGCCACCTACACAATCCCAGTCCCTGGGCCACCATCCATCCTCGGCCCCTGGGGAGAATTTTTCTCATATTACGCTCAGGTACACATGCTTACATTCACACATTATTGAATAATTGTTATATGATCTTTCTCTTCAGATATTTTCACGTCGGGTATTCGGTTTTCATGTGTGCAGGTACTTGATCATTATACATCAGCAGTATCCCTTCAGGTATATCATTGACACTGGCATGTAGTCATTCCCTCTGAATATCACATTGCATCTCCCAGTCACACCCTCTGATCTTTACCTCTAGGATCCCTATATTTGGCTCTGCAGTATTGTCACCTCCACTGCATTTTGGTACTATCACCTGGTAGCACTCTCCTCCACATGTGTTGTCCCATTCATTGTCCCCCTTGGCACTTTGACAATCATGTTGTTTTCACCCTTTAGGGACGGGAGTCTTGATAGTCTTACACATCATCGAGAATTAGCCACATACTCCTCCTCATTTTGATAGCCTTCCCACTAGACTCCTAGGTTACTTCATCATGGTTCTATTTTAACTGCACCCCCGCAGTATCATTAACCATCCATTTCATCCACCATTAGTTTTCCCATTTGCAAATTGTCCTCCATACGTTTCCCTAATACAGAAACCCACCTATGGGGCCCTAACCCTCCACTTGTTTTCCAAGCAACTTGCGCCATCATTAGGCCACACCATCTTACACTGGGGCACCCGTTTCTGTATCTGCACAGTTATCCAAACTTATTTTTTATTCTTTTGGTAATTGTACAAACCCCTTTTCCCGCATTTACATAGCTTTCTGTTGTTGCCTTTAGCGACCTTCCTTTTCTGTCAAAGAAACCCTTGCCGCCATTGGTTCGGGCATTTTTCACTTCCTTCCATCAATGACATTATCCATAAGCCCCAAGGATCTTACAACCCATACCCCTTTTTTTTGGTCTCTGTGTTTGTCCATTTTGTCATGCCTCTGGCACAATTTACCCTCGTCTAGTCATCCCCTTGACGCTAGATTCAGTTTCATGGTTGCTGCCACTTTACCTCTACCCCCAAACAAGGGCAGTCTCGAGTCTCACCACCTCTGGACTTTTTCCATGTTACTCCTTAGTTCCTGATTTCATTCAGTGGATTTCACGAATCCCTCTGCTTCTCGAAGTCGCGTCTCCCTTTCTGTCGACATGAGCACAGTTTCCAAATAGGCGACAATATCTCGACTCTAGTTACCTTCAAAATGAGAAGTCTCAGACGACATGAAGAGAATCATCATCGCTCTCTATTTTCATTGACCCCCACAACATTCGACTTCAACACTTTATCATGTGGCGGTGGGTATTACTTTGCAACTATTGTAGTTGTTTTTATATATGCCGAAGACCTCTGAAATTTGATAGACTATCAATGTCTGTGTATCATCTACACTTCTCATAGGTGTCATTACCTTTTTCAGAGTTTGTTCACCATCAGAATTGTCCTCTGTCATTATCAAACCACCCATGAGGGCGTTGCAATGATCTACGTCAACACACAACTTCAGTTAATGTATTACACATTTTTGAGTGACATGACACGAGCATGAAGCATGCCCGCCTCGTTTGTACACAGATTTATTTTTTCACCCCTTGCAAAAGGTTTGGGTCATACAGGTTCCCCTCTCCCCCCAATGGGTCACTCTTGGAACTCCTCATAAACTCTCTTTCTTACAAAGGTACTCTTAGTAGAAGAAACATTGATGTATTTCGACTATACATATGCTCCTAACCTCACACATCAGGGGGCATCTGTTATCACCGTAATTTCATCCGCAAATGGTTACAGGAATCCAACATCTTCAAAACACCCATTAGTTCACTCATGGACCAAAAATTCATTTCCAAAAGGTCCAAAACTATACAACCAGTTATAAAATCAGCATGCTCTAAGACTACACAGGAAGCACGCACACATGCGCCATCCAGAAATGAAAGAAAAGTGCACATGCACATGATGTGTGATTTTGGATGCAAAAAACCATGAACCCCTCAGAACGATGGATTTATGATATTGGTTGGCCTTCCAACCACTTCTGGTTCAACTTCCAAGTCGATTTGACACCCAAATCTTGGCTGAATCCGACTGGGGGCTGGTCAAAGACCTAAGGGTGCCCTAAAGGGCCCCTTGTTCACACTAAGAACTGGTTGCATAATGCCTCAAAGCTATGTTATAAAATGAATCCATGGGTGCACTATATTTCTAAGGAATTCATTTGTATTGTTATGTTGCTTATATTCTCTTGGAGAATCCTCTTTTCTCATCAAGATTATACAAGCACCATTTCATTTAGCCATTCATATCACCTCTTGAGTGAATGTGCTTTGGATTATCTTCACCATTTCATTCTAGTTTGTTACTTGTAAGAATAGATCAATATTTGGGGGTCCAAGAGCCCTCCCTTGGAGGAAGAGGGGACCCATATATCTCACTTTCTCTTTGGTGTTTTCCCACTAATACAATCCTATCCATTGGTGGCATGAGTGTTGTTTATTTTCAATTTTAATGTTCTTATGCACTCTAGTTTAGTTTCTTTTATTGTTCTTAGCTTAGTTCTTTGTTTATCCTTTATGGTTGATGTTTCTAACTCTTTCATTCACTGTTGTCTTTCCTAGCTAACCCAACTGGGCTTGTAAGTATCCCTATTTTTCTCATTTAGGTGACAAAAGGGGTGCAACACTAGGTATGAAAAATAAATGTTGGCCATTCTCCATGCGATGCACACATGGTGGCCATATCTTTTGGGACGTCGTTTTCAAATCAAAACATATCACCATAGTTTGAAGTATTTTTTAGAGCAAAGTTTGTCCTCCCCTAAAAAGAACAAGTGGTTGAACAAAATGTTAGGTTATGATTATGAAATCATATATAAAAAGGGCAAAGACAATATCGTGGTGGATGAATTGTCAAGACAACATGAGGAGGATGGCTCCCTCTTTGCCTTATTATTACATGTTTTGGATTGGATCGAGGAAGTACGATAAGAGTGGTTAAAACATCCGACTATGTCCAGGCTAATTCATCGACTTCAGGAGGACCCTAATCCCCCCCCCCCCCCCCCCCNCACTTGGAAATACAATATTCTTAGGTATCAGGATCACCTGGTTCTGTCGCTATCTTCAACACTCAAGCCGAGGCTCTTAAATGAGTTTCACTTATCTATTATTGCAGGTCACTCTGGATTCCAAAAGGCCTATGCTCGTGCTCGTCGTTCCTTTTTTTTTTGGGAAGGCATGAAGAAGGGGATATTCATTTTTTCACTCAATGTGAGGTGTGACAACACAATAAAGGTGAAACCATCAAGTCTCCAGGAGCTTGACAAACCCTACCTATTCCAACTTCTACGTGGACAAACATCTCCATGGAATTTATAGTGGGCCTCCCCAAAGCTAGGAACAAGTTAGTCATCATGGTGGTGATTGATAACCTCTCCAAGTATGCTCATTTTTGTGCATTACCCCGCCCTTTCAGACCGACACTAGTAGCGCAAGTTTTCCTTGATTATATTTTCAAGTTGCATGGATACCTACCTCTATTGTGTTTGATTGTAACCCGAATTTCACCAACACATTTTGGTAAGAGTTTTTTAAATTGTAGGGCACCCAATTGAACATGATCACCACATATCACCCCCAGTTAGACGGTTAAGCGTAAGTGGTCAATAAATGTTTGGAAACCTACTTGCGATGTTTTGCTTATGACAAACAACAGCAATAGGTGCAATGGATTGCCTTTGCAGAATGGTGGTACAATACTTCATATCATACGACCACTAAAATGATCCCATATGAAGTGGTGTATGGCCAATGACCACCTACAATCATTAACTATCTTACAGGTACAACAAAGTTCCAATCTATTGATACAATGTTTCAAGTTCGAACAACCACCCTCGCGGCTATGAAGGATAACCTCCACATGGCTCAAAATCGCATGAAGCAACTGGCGGACCAACATCATTCAGAAATGGTTTTTCAGGAAGGTGATCAGATGTTTCTCATACTCTAACCTTACAAACAAACATCTCTCAAATACTAGGGACATCACAAGTTGGCACCCAAATTTTATGGCCCCTATCAGATCATCAAACGTATTGGTTTAGTGGCCTAGAAATTGGCCCTTCCATCTACTTCCAAAATCCATCTAGTGTTCCATGTTTCATGTTTGAAGATAATAGTCGGACAAAATTACAAGGTCCAAACCATCCTTCCTAAATTAGATGAAGAGGGCTCCCTTTAGCTCCAACTAGAAGCAATACTCAATGCACGAGAATGTCGATTGTGTGGAAAAACTATCAAGGAAGTGTTGATCAAGTGGAAGGACACATCTCCAAAGGATGCGACTTGGGAACCTTTGGCCATACTCCAACAATTTTCGCATCCTCAGCCTTGAGGAGAATGTCGCTTTTGAAGGGGGAGGGCCTGTTAGGATCCGATCCTAACCCCTCTTTGTGGATCATTAGTTAGTATGGTATGTTTTTCTATGTAATAAAGGTCGACATTAGTTAATAAGGCGTATTAAATAAAGGATAATAATTCAATGTAAGAAGACCTAATAGAAGCTTCTACTTCTAGAAAGATCTTCCTTTAGAAGTTTCCTTGGAAGATATAATTAGTATAAATAAGCATAGGAGGTATTGAATAGTTTGTGTTGAGAATTATTATAATAGAGCACTGCTCTAATGGAGGTTTCCCCCTCGAAGAGGCAAGTGAATATTGTTTCCTATCAATAAAGGTATTATTTTGGTGTTGTGGTTTCATCTATTGTGATGTTTCGTTGTTATTCTCTGCAATATTTTTGTTTTCAATTATTATAATAGATCTGGTACCTTACAATTTCAACCATCATTTTCAATCAATAAGAATAGTGTTGTTTTGTTCTTAGGGAAATGGAGTCAATGCACAACTTGAAGACCAATCTAGAAGGGAAACAAGATGAGAGAGAGATAAAACCTAGGATTATACCCTCATAGGCCTAGGATATCGCCTTCCTTCTAAGGCATTTAGCTTAGATAAACAAGAGAACTAGGTTTTAAAACTCTAGGGGGATAAACAATCTTAATCCCTAGAATCAAACCCTAGCTAAGACAAACCTAAGGGGGGATAGACAATCCTAACCCCTAAGGCAAACATTGAATGCTTCAACTAAAACAAGGGGACGATTTTGAAGAAGGGGATAAACAATCTTAACCCTTCTAGGGTTTCTTTCAAACAAAAAAACAAATCAAGGTAACATGCAATCATTAACCATCTAATAAATAATTTCAGCAAGGCAAACCATGAAAAACACTTGAACTTGCAATAGATCACTTAATAAACCAAGTCACATGCATGAGGAAACCCTAAGTCACAAGATCATCCACCAATAATAATGAAAACATCTCCAAGACAAGTGCACAAAGACATCCAAAGAAAAACAAGAGATAGAGTGAACTTTTTTTAGGAGAAGAGCTCTCACAAGTGTTAGAGTTGTGATGATATGAAAATGAAAATCGACTTACCCCATTTATATGAGGAAACCAGAGTCAATTTACTCAAAATCCTCTAATATAAGGTGGATAGGTCTTAGTTGACCCCCAAAATAGCCTCTAACATAAAAATACAGTGAAAACATGCTCCAACGTCTCCTCAAAGTGGAAAAAAGTAGGGTGAGAGCCTCCAAAGGCCTAGATGTCCTCATTTTAAGAGTGTCATGTCCTCAAATGCCATGTATCCTCAACCCATAAAAAATGAAAAAGTGTCATCCAAGTGCCACATCGTCATCAAATGCCCCAAAGACAAAATCAAGCATCCAATCAAGACTTCACGGCTGTCATGGGTAGCATCCACGGCCAAGGGGGTGAAATCATGTAAGAGTAGGGGTGTACTGCCTCTTCAAAGAGGTATAACATCATCTGTATGTGCAAGGTCCATCATCCAACCCCTATCTTCTCTAGGGTTCAGTGTCCAAGCATGTGGGTTTCTTTCCCCTATGGAGATTCAAAGAGATGAAGAATCCCCATGATAAATGAAATCGAACAAGCCCTGAGAAGTCAAGTGAGCACAACCTTCAAGGGTATAAAAGTAAAAAAAATCATGCCAAGTAAACCACATTTAACACAAAGGCCATAAAAGTAATTCTCATTAGGTTTCTTCTTTCAGACTTCACACTAGCTTAAGACCTTAAATGTTTTACCAAATTTTAGGTATGGGAAGTCTATCAAGACATCCTATTGGGTGAGCTAGTACACAAGTAGAGAGATTTCCTGGGATAACCCATCAAAGATATGTAATGCATATGAGGTGGAGCGGGGTTAAATTTTGGGCATAGGTTCATTAAAATGCAAGACAAGTATGGACTCACTTCCATGAGTGCCTTTATAGAGGGTATGCTAGGTGATTGTGTTACTCTTTCCTCGATGATTTTTTCATTTCGAACCCCTTCTTTTGCCTTTTTCTTTTACTATTTTATATGATTTGCGAGTCCCCTTGAAAAGGTTTCAAGCATAGCACTTCATTTACTATTATTTGGGATACATTCAAGTCCTTTTTGATAGATGAATGCATTTATTCACATTAGGACTAGGGGCGATCAACATTAATGAGGGGGTAGAGCTCAATTGTGAACTTATGGCTTTTAACTATCCTAATTATCCCATTTCTTTCTTTTTCTGCCAGTTACAATCTACCTCTAGGCCTTTAGCCCCTTCTTCTCATAATAGAATGAGGTACATGCCTTTTTGGTTTACATGTAACCACATTACCCAAAAGTGGGAGAATGAAGAGGGAAACAATGATGAAAAGTGTAAATATAATCAGGAGTCCCCTTAAAAATGTTTCAAGCATAGTACTTCCTTTGCTATTATTTGGGATATCTTCAAGTCATTTTTGATAGATGAATGCATTTATTCACATTAGGACTAGGGGCGATCGCCATTAATGACGGGGTAAAGCTCAATTGTGAAATTATGGATTTTAAGTGTCCCAGTTATCTTGTTTCTTTCTTTTTCTTCCAGCTGCAATCTAGATCTGGGCCTTTAGCCCCTTCTTCTCATAAGAGAATGAGGTACATGCCTTTTTGGTTTACATGTAACCACATTACCCAAAAGGTGGGAGAATGGAGAGGGAAACGATAATGAAAA
The DNA here is from genome assembly GCA_009831015.1 of Picea engelmannii. NCBI lineage: Eukaryota > Viridiplantae > Streptophyta > Pinopsida > Pinales > Pinaceae > Picea > Picea engelmannii. Next base: position 160,406 of record ML801003.1, read on the forward strand.
GTGTAAGTATGATTGGGAGTGGTACACTACCCCATTCAAGGAATCCCTCGCAGTACTCCTTTTCTCCAGGAGTGATAACACTTGCTAGGACACAATGATAGCCACCAAGGTGAAATGAGGCAAAATGAATAATTTCCAAGCGATCATGATTCACAATCAGAAGAAACTTTCGATCCTTACTCAAATTCCCTAAATATTAAAGTGACACTTAACATGAAACCATGACTAGTTTACCTCTTGAAGGAAGACTCGCCATCATCAAGTAGACTTGTCGATGTGGTGGAGATTCAATCTGAGTTGCAGATGATGGCGATGATGTGTGGTGAGGAGGAGGAGCTATATGCGGGACATCATGTGAAATGTTGGGCATCATCTCTCATTGATCCATGTTTGCTACCCGCATGCCTCG